>CM033643.1:158738038-159120090 GCA_019512145.1 Engystomops pustulosus
GCTGTCTGGCTATATACTGGGGAGGCTGTCCATATACTGGGGTGACTCGCTGGCTGACTATATACTGCGGGAACTAGCTGTATACTACAAGGACTGGCTGCCAATATACAGGGGGCGGGCTGGCTGTATAATGGAGAGGGGCTATATATTGGGGGGGCTAGCTCGCTGTAAACTGGGGGGACTGGCTGGCCATATACTGGGGGGGAGCTGTCTGGCTATATACTGGAGGGACTGGCTGGCCATATATTGTGGGGGAGCTGTCTGGCCATATACTGGGGGGACTGGCTGGCCATATATTGTGGGGAAGCTGTCTGGCTATATACTGGGGAGGCTGTCCATGTACTGGGGTCACTCGCTGGCTGACTATATACTGGGAGAGCTAGCTGTATACTACAGGGACTGGCTGCCAATATACAGGGGGGGGTCTGACTGTCTATATACTAGGGGGACTCGCTGGCTGTATACTGGGACTAACTGATGGTTGAAAACAACTCACAATATTTGAAAAAGAAAAATACCAAGAACTTTTCATTTTTTTGAGACTTTCCTTTAAAACCAAAATAATCTTAATGTTAACCATGGGAATCCCCCCTACACGTATAATGTGAATTATATATATATATATATATATATATATATATATTCATAAATTTATATATATATGTGATATATTGATTAATTGGTTAGTGAGGGTAGGCGTTTCCTGGGGTACATTTTTCCGACACAGCACGATCACAGTGGGTGGGTAAATTTATTGATGGATACTGCCACCACAATTCTGGCGGTCTTAGCGCCAAAAAAAAAAAAAATAACATTGCTTAATAAAGCCACACCACATTTCAAACTTTGTTAGCTGTTTTTTAACCCATTTACGACATTGACCGACCTGGGGAAGCGTGGTTGGTCTAAAGGTGCTGTGGCTATGGTGAGGGGTCTGGATTAGTGCCAAAAAATGGTGACGCCACCAGCTTAACCACTTTAAAGTAGTGTCTAAACCGGAAACTGACTAGTTAGCCCAGCACAAGATTCATTAACAATGGTGATAAATTTGGGTCGTCAGAATGAAAATGACTAGGGTTTTCTCCATAAACTGACGGAAACCTGGGACACTATGGGGTCTATGTATCTACAGTTTCAGTAGGCAATTGTCACATTTGTACGTCTTTTGCTGTTTTTTGCGTCCTTTTGCAACTTTTAACCTCTGTTCTTTTTAATTACGCGTTTCTCGCTGCACTCTTTGGCAGGGTGGCCTTTCTGTCATATGTTTTACAGATGTTTTATGCAACACTTTGCCGTTTCTTTTTTTGCAAATTTTTGGGCCGGTCAGGTGCAAAGGAAGTTTTTTTTTCAGGACCTGATTTTTAACATGTAAATGGAATATTTCCCCATGTGCCTAACTGTGTAACATTTTGCACAGTAACCTCTTTTTGTCAAAATTCAAATTTTCGCAATTTTTTATTATTACTTGTTGCTTTCTACGGGCGAGGTCACTGTACTGTTCAAGGGCACCCTACCACAACGATTTACCAGTTATACTGTGAGATAGAAGGGGTGGTATGTGGATGGATTTGGGACGTCAGGAGAACCTTTTTGGGCTAATTCCTCACCTCCCGGGTGGCTTTTAGAAAACTGTATTGAAGGTCTTTGCAAATTTTTTTATGACCCGGTTACTGGGGCTTGGAGGCGGACATGAGGCTACAGACGCGGCGTACTCCCCGCCCCAGTAGCACGTTCACTACACTTCCGCTGCGTGACGCGGCTACGGTGGCCAGAACTACTGCGCATGCGCAGTAGTAGCCGGGGGGACTTGACGAGGAGGAGCTACAAGGAGCTGCGCGCTGAAGATTACCTTGGGTGTAGGCTGAGTAGGTAGTAGTTAAGGAAGTAGTTAAGACAGAAATATGGCTTACTGTGGCGTGGGATTACCGATTATGTCAGCATTTCTGACTATTTTAAGTACCCTCCGCAAAACTTGTGGAACAGCTCTACATGGTCAACATGGAGACAAGAATTCCCAAGGCCATTGAGCGAAAGTAGTGGAGGGTCACAAGGCTGGCAAGGGGTACAAAACCCTTCCAAGGAGTTGGGTCTTACCTGTCTCCCACAGTGGGCGAATCATCGGAAGTGGAAGGCTTACGGAAACTACGTTAGCCTTTAACCGACCTGGACAGCCTTTGAGTTTCCTCCAGACCGACTACGAGCGCGAGATCCCGGCCCTATTCGTATCCCCGCCTAGCATCTCTCGACCCGTCCCGGTCACCCCACATCACCACCAGGCCTCCGACACCAACGCTGCCATCGGTCTAGGACCGCTCTGGCAGTGGGAGCCCCCCACATTGGTTCCTCCGTCAAACAATAAGTAACGTACTTCCACCGCAATGGTCTTCCCATTCCACCGCACGATGCACCGTCAACGGTACCTTACTTCCTCCCATAAGAGTCCATGTCAGGTCGTTTATCAGCTTGCTCATGATGTCCTTGGGAGCGACTTTGAGACCGAGGTTCAGGTTCTTTTTTCTGGTTTCTGATGAGTATACAAGATCCGATCGGATCTTTCGTGTGCCCAAACCCCAACTTCGTGACCGTTTGGAGGACGGATGGGCACTGCATTAGACCCCCAAGAATACCATCCCTACGTAAAATTGGTGGTGTGGCCGCATTCAAAGATGTGGGGCGGCTTTCAGCCAATGGGCCCCTTTGGCCTCTGGTCCGTCACGATCAAGTGGGAGATATCGCCATGTACGGGCATCTAAATTTCGACCCTACACCCCACCACCCCACACACCCCAAATCTCAATTTTGAACATCACACGTGCCACCTCTAACCCCCTACAAAGGGGATGATCTGTGGCGCCATGAACCTCCCTCCTCTCATCAAGGATCTTAAGATGCTGTCGTAATTTCATTCTTCTCAACATAACAACGACCCAACAAGTCGCTGTAGTAACGTGGGGTGATGCTGGCCATAACTGGGGGGGATGGGCTTGTCTGTGTTGGCTACTATACTGGGGACTGGCTGAGCCATTATTGCTGGGGGAGCTTGTTGTATATGGGGATGGGTCTGACTGTCTATATACTAGGGGGACTCGCTGGCTGTATACTGGAGGGCTGGCAGTATAATGGGGAGGGGCAGGTTGGCTATATATTGGGGGGGCTATCTCGCTGTATACTGGGGAGACTGGCTGGCTATTTACTGGGAGGACTGCATGGCTATATACTCGGGGGACTGGTTGGCTGTAAACTGGGGACACTGGCTGGCTGTATACTGGGGGACTGGCTGGCTGTATACTAGGGGGACTGGTTGGCTGTATACTGGGGGGGACTGGCTGGCTGTATACTGGGGGGGCTGTCTAGCTATATAGTGGGGGACTGGCTGCCCATATATTGTGGGAGAGCTGTCTGGCTATATACTGAGGGAACTGGCTGGCCATATATTGTGGGGGAGCTGTCTGGCTATATACTGGGGGGCTGGCTTATAACTGGTGGCCTGGCCTGCCGATATATTGTGGGGACTGCTTGGCCATATACTGGGGGTTGTACGGCTGACCACATATTTTGGGGGGGGGCTGTCTTCCTGGCTATATAACTGGGGGTACTACTAGCTGCCGATAGATTTTGGGGGGGGTGGGGGCCGTGGCTGGCCATATACTGGGGGGGGACTGGCTGGCCATATACTGGAGAGGGGGGCTGTCTGGCTTATTACTGGGGGGCCTGGCTGACCATATAATGTGGGGGACTGGCTGGCTATATATTGGGGGACTGGCTGGCCATATATTGTGGGGGAGCTGTCTGGCTATATACTGGGGGGGGCTGGTTGTATACTGGGGAGTCTGTCCATATACTGGGGTGACTCGCTGGCTGACTATCTACTGGGGGAGCTAGCTGTATACTACAGGACTGGCTGCCAATATACAGGGGGGGGGGGCTGGCTGTATAATGGGGAAGGACTGGTTGGCTATATATTGGGGGGGCTAGCTCGCTGTATACTGGGGGACTGGCTGCCATATACCGCGGGGGGGTGTCTGACTATATACTATGGGATGGCTGCCATTATTGTGGGGGACCTGTGTGGTGCTATATACTGGGGGACTGGCTGGCCATATACTGGGGGGCTGTCTGTGTCTGGCAATACTGTACTATCTGTGGGGGGGGCTGCTCCTGGCCATTACTGGGGGGGCCTTTCGGGCTATGATACTGGGGGGGACTGGCTGCTGATCTATGTGGGGAGCTGCTGGCCATATACTGGGGGGACTCTGGCTGAAACCATATACCTGGGGGGGGGCTGTCTGGCTATATACTGGTGGGAAGTGGCTAACCATATACTGGGGTGCTGGCGGGCATATACAGGGGGGGCTGGCTGTATAATGGGGAGCGGCTGATTGGCTATATAAGGTGGACTACTCGCAATGATGTATACTGGGGAGACTGGCTGGCTAGTTACTGGGAGGACTTGCATGGGCTATAATACTGGAGGACTGGATTGTGCTATATATTTGTGGATGTATATTGGCTGGCTATATACTGGGGGGGCTTGCTGGCTGTATACTCGTGGGACTGGCTGGCTGTATCTGGGGACACTGGAGGGGTGTATATGGGGGACTGGCTGGCTGTATACTTAGGGGAGGACTGTTTTTGCTGAATACTGGGGGGGACTGGCTGGCTGTTATACTTGGGGGCTGTCTAGCTAATATCAAACTGAGGGAACTGCTGGCAATCGTGTGGGGAGCTGGTCTGGCTATATACTGGGGGACTGGCTGCCGATATATTGTGGGGGACTGGCTGGCCATATACTGGGGGGGGGGACTGGCTGACCACATATTGTGGGGGGGCTGTCTGGCTATATACTGGGGGGACTGGCTGCCGATATATTGTGGGGGACTGGCTGGCCATAACTGGGGGGGGGGACTGCTGTCCATAGACGGGAGAGGGGGGCTGGTCCTGCTTATACTATACGGGGGGGGCCTGGCGTGACCATATAATGAAGGTGGGGGACTGGCTTGGCTATATGTTGGGGACTGGCTGGCCATAGATTGGTGGGAGCTTTCCTGTCTATATACTGGGGGGGCTGGTGTGACTGGGGAGGCTGTCCCATAATACTGGGGTGACTCGCTGGATTACTATATCTGGGAGCTAGCTGTATACTACAGGGACTGGCTGCCAATAGACATGGTGGCGGGCTGTTATAAATGGGGAGGGACTGGTTGGCTATATACATTTGGGGGGCTATCTCGTGTTAACTGGGGTGACTTTGCTGGCCATATACCGGTGGGGGGTTTCTGACTATATACTCTATGGGACTGGCTGGCCATATATTGTTGGGGAACCTGTGTGGCATATACTGGGGGGACTGGCTGGTCCCCCCCCCCCCCATATACTGGGGGGGGGTGGGGTTCTTGTCTGTCAATACTTAGGGGGGGCTGTCCGGGCCCATATACTGGGGGGGCTGCTGGGCTATAATACTATACTGGGGGGACTGGCTGACCTACATGTTGGGGGGGGCGTCTGGCTACTATACTGGGGGGGACTGGCTGCTGAATATATTGTGGGGGTGACTGTGGCCTGCATTATACTGGGGGGGGGTCTGTCTGACTATATACTCGGGGGGACTGGCTGACCATATACGTGGGGGTGCTGGCTGCAATATACAGGGGGGGCTGGCTGCATAATGGGGGATCGGCTGATTGGCTAGTATAAATGGGGAGCTTAGCTTAATGTATATGGGGAGACTGTCTTGCTTTTACGGAGAGGACTGGCTGGCTATATACTGGAGAATGCTGGCTATATACTGGGGTACTGGCTGGCTGTAATACTGGGGAGACTGGTATGCGTATACTGGGGGGAATGGGGGGGCGGCAGGCTGTATACTACCTGGGGGGCTGGATGGCCTTATACTTACTGGGGGGGCTGGATGGCTGTATACCGTGGGGGGCTGGATGGCGGTAATACTGGGGGGGCGGGCTGGGCTATATAAATACTGGGAGGGGCTGCTGGCTATAATACTGGGGGGGAACTGGCTGGCTATATACTGGCAGGGAGTTGCTGCTGTATACCTGGGGGGGTGTCTGGTTATACTGGGGTGTGGCTGTATCCTGGGGGTGGGGTTGTTTTGTGGCTATTACAACAAAGGTGGTGGCTTGCAATACTCGGGGGGGGCTGCTGGCTATATGCAGTGGGGGCTGTATATACACGTCTCAGAAGGGAGGGCAAAGGAGGGCACTGCACTTAGACACTTTATAATCAAAAAATGCATCAATACATATTGCTGCACGATCCGCATGTGGTAACCAACATATAAAACACCGGCGGTGCTTACTCAAAAAGCGTCCAAGAAATGCAGAGTAACCTTTCAATAGAATGAAAAAAGTCACGATACGCCTAACGATAATAACGATAGTAAACGATAAAATTTAAATACATCTTTATTCCATATTATATAAAGACATCTTTGAGGGAGGGAAGCAAACCCGCAGGAGTTCCATAGAAGGTGATGGTCCGTTTTCCTGCTGTGTCTCCTGCGGTTTTGCTTTCCCTCTCGCAATTATTCTAGTAGTTATAGTCTTGTACATAAGGGGCAGTATTTTAGTGAGTTATATTTTGTACATAGGGGCAGTACTATATTAGTTATATTCCTGGTACATAGGTAGCATTATTATAGTAGTTTTTAATACTGCAATTTTTATTACAGAATAGAACTACTTAATACTGCCCCCTATGTACAGAATATACTACTATAGTACTGCCCCCTATGTACAGAAATAACTTCTACAATACTGCCCTCCTCCCTAGGTCAGGAATATATTTCTATAATACGGCCCCTAATGTAAATATATTATAATAACTGCATTTTATGTCCAAAATATAAATATATTTTTAAACTTTAGAGGCAGTATTATAGTCCTAATTCCTTACCTAGGGAGGGCATATTTTTAGAAAGTTATCATTCTTGTACAAGGGGGGCAGTATTATAGTAGCTATGCTTGTCCATAGTGTGCATTATTATTAGTAATAAACAACAGAACATATTACATCATTCCATCAGAAGTGAGCCGGACAATTATTACACATAATCATCCGATCGAGAAAATAATAAATTCTATAAATCTTAACTCCAAAATTCCATAACTTAACATTATTACTCTCTACTAACCTCTATTGATAGTATCCACATACAGGCTATGGTATTTGGGTTTTACAGCGGCATAGGCTGAAGGACTCGCTGTGTGCGACACTCTGGTCCCTGGTGTGACAGTGATCTTAGTTGATTGTAATGATGATCAGGGTGTACATGGTCCCTCGGTCTCTGCTGCTACCTGTTGGTGTCCCCCCATAAATCTGTCTGGATAGTTCAGAACTGCAGTCTTTGCTATATTTGAGTTGTGGACACCCCTCCTGCCATATCTTGCCCTCCTCCCAGGCACTCAGTAGAAAATGCTCCCTGGGTCTCCTCCGCTGACATCCCAGGGGCACAAACACAAATTTTAAAATTGCCCCTGACCAAAGCCGCCCATCAGGGACAACCAGCGATATCAAAGAGCTTTGCAGGGCCGAACTAGGATTAAGGACCTCAGACTTACCTGCAGTGGCCGGTTGTGCGTCCCTCAAGCTGGGCTGAACAGTAATAGAGGTCCTACAGATATTGGTAATAAAGGTCCTTCCTGGGTCCTTATTCCTCCAAAAATGTTTGTCTACCTCCACTTTTTCAAACACCTTAGACCATCTCTAATACTGGGGAAGGAGCCCGGAGTCCATCAACCCCTCTGAGACGCCGCCTCGCACCCAAGACATCTGCAATGGCAATATCTAGTCCCTGACACTACTTACCCACGGAAACCATTTTTGAGTCCATTAAAAACCAAAATTAACTTTCAGAACATGAAGTCAAAGAAACCCTTGGATTAACATTCCAGTCCACACCCTCTCCCTCTGTAAGGTAGGTGATCCCTCTTTTTACTGGTGACAACCGTGGTTCCACATCCCCAATAAAATCTGGAAGAAAACAGGACTAAGAGCCTGCGGAGAAGTTTTCTGCAAAGGAAAACAACAGAGACGTAGAGTAAGACAGGGTCCAGGTAAGTCTTCATCAGAGTAACCCTTTCTTCCTATCGGTCGGCCTCCATTCTTCCATCGCTGAACCTTTGACTTCCTTTTCCAACTTATCTTTCCCAATTTAGTTTGGCCATTAATCTTCTTCCCTCCCACCTTTCAACCCCAAGGATTCTTAAGATGGGTGTGTCGTCCTTTGGCGACTTATGGCAAATTAAAGCAGGATCCGCACTCATGTCCATAAAGCTTGACTCTGGTACTTCTTGATGGCAGCAGATAAACATCTCCACCTCACGCGGCTCATATATCACCACTGGTCACATCATCCGCGTAGGCAACAACATCCAGGGGCAGCAATGGTGGGATCCGGCACCCCCTTAAAAAATCGCACCTCTTCATTATCCTCAGGAACGGATCGATGGCAAACACATACAGCAGTGGACTCAGATACAACCTTGTCGCACCGCTGCCTCTACCCTGAAAGTTCCTCCCCCGCCAACCATTGAGCAGAGGAAGCTCTCAGCCTCTCTAATAGCCAGTCTTGACCCAATCCACCATCTCCCGGAATACGTACTTTGTTAAAGTGGCCCATAGAGATCGTGATCAAACGCCTATCAAAAAGCTTTATCCTGGTCCAGACTACACATACTCTCACACCTCGAAGCTTTACATCTCTCAAACATCTCTCTTATGGAGATGACTGCTCCAGAATGTTCCGCCCTTTACTGTGCCATACTGAGAGCCCCGGCCAACATGCCGGGGACAACAGAACTAATCCTAGAAAACAGAATTTTTGCCAGAGATCCGTCGTAGACCTTTAAGAGGCGCTCGGCCTCTAGTTCTTGATGTCCATTAGGGCTCTTTTAAAACTTTTAGACAGAGGATAAGGAGGACACTCTCACTGGATGAGGCAGCAGGGATTTTCTAGACATTTCTGTAAACATCCATTAGGATTTGGAGCACAGATGTCCGCTGAACTTCTTTATAAATTCTGCTGTTATAACCATCTGGACCTGTGCCGTTCTTCAGATTTAACTATCACTTTCCTCTTATCCTCCTCCACCGTTTTTCTGCTGTCAAAGGGAAGACCCAATCTCTAAATCAGGGCCTGGAGTTGCCTCCAAGATTGGGTCTTTAACTATCCAAAGCCTTTTTCTCACTACCCCCAGGATTCCCTCCCAAGACTCTTGTAAGCCACCCTGGTAGTCAGTGAGCCTGCGATCAATTTTTTCTCTCCACACGCTCCCCGGCAATTCTCAAATGATCCGGTGCTCCGGGTGTCCATAGACCCGTGTCCACTACCAGGTAGGTGTACCTACCACTGATACTGTCTTATCTCAGATTCAGCCGTTCAAATCCTTTGTTGTCATTCACAAACCCCAAATAGAGTTACTCAAATCTTTACGCATTCCTCAGTACTACTGGCTGCTTACTTCGCTCTCCCTTTACTTAATTTGACAGTCTCTGTAAGAGGATTGTATCTCCTCTTTTTTGACCTCCTCCCACCAGTCTGCCATGTTGTTGTAAAAAATCCCACTCTGTCAGGTGTTCTGGGAAAAAGAGTGATGTATTCTGGACCTAATTTTCATCTAGTAGCCTAAATTAGCTCCATATCCTTTACCACATCATGATACTTAGAGGCACTAAACAAAATATAAGCCAAATGATCAGAGTACGTTGCCGTTCTTTCTCTATTGGTTTCTAGGAGACTCCCAGAGCAGATCAATCCTCCTGCTGCTGCTGCGTCTGCAAAGGTTTCGGTGAACTTGGACTCCTACCACCCTCTACAAAAACAATCAGACAGGCTAGACTGGAATTATACAATTTACGTACCTAATTCCCTGGTCAGGGGCTACGGTTCTGTTGGTGGTAGTGGTGGCATTTAAAGTCCCCATCCCATGATGACAGGAATTGATGTGAACAGATAAGGCTTCAATCATTAAAAGATGAGTCCTTTCGGGTCACTATGTCTGTTGGGCCATAGATGTAATGAGCCAGAGTCTTACTGCCTCTGAATGTGACCTCTAGCATCAGGGCACCGTCCCACTCGATACCCTGTGAATCTGTGTACTAGAGATCGTGGTGTTTTAAACAAGATGGAGACTCCAGCATAAGGCTCCACAGCCAGTGACCAAAAGGAAGATACCAAACTGCCAATCTCTCTCCCCTCTCGCATGAGACCAAGTGTTTAAACGGTCCTCGCCTGCAAGAAAAATATATCACCTTGATATATTCTTAGAGATCATATACAAACTGTCCTGGTCCTTCTAGCTCTTAGGCTGTGTGCATGTTCTGGTTACCACAAAAGAAGGAGTCCGGGTCTGCCATCATGAGAAGATAAGAAAGAGCCATCTGTATCCACATAAGTCAGAGTTGTTTCCGACTAACTACCCGGCTTACCTCTTTGTGGGCGGATCCCCCCCTGGATCATCATCATATTCCTCCATCATGCGCTTCAGCCTCTATCTCCTCTTCTCCATCTGACTCGACAGTACACTGTACCTATTATATCAACTGTAATGTCCACCTGACTCTGCATTCTCATTGTAGAGGGTTTTTGGACGGAGGTCCAGCCTCCAGTTTTTGGGTGTTCGTTTGTCCTTCTTCCTCTGTTTAACACCTATTATTTTCCCCAGTAGTGGGGTGTCACATCAGGGACGGACCGGTGCTGCTCTCTCTGAAGGGGGCTCTCCACTACCTCCATTATGTCCTCCCTCAGTGCTACCTGTCCCTGATGGTCCGAGGCACATTAAGGGGTGCTCTGGCCCTTGTACACACTGACCCTGACATAGGGGCCTCCTCCTCCTGCCTCCCACCCTCCTCTGCTACATCTGCCCCTTCCCGCAGGTCTTCATTAGGGAGGTCCTACAGATGTAGGCCAGGCCATCTGCAGTTCCCCTATGAATGACCGAATCTGATCACAAGGTTACATCTTATTGCTGCATTGGGCGCTCACATTACCAAGGTCCCCACACAGGGGGTGCACTCTCCTTGGGGACGTTACTCGCCATGTGACAGATCCCCACACCTAAAGCATAACCTTGGCTTGGACCACATAGGAAAACCACACCCTTCTCTCTTCTCGCTCTGGCCCAAAAGAATGAATTGGGGAGGTGGTGGGTGCTGTTCTGTTGTTGATGTAGTGTGTTAACCAGGACCCCCCCTCCAACCCCCCCCGGTCCAGAATTCCCATCTCATCCTCATCCCTGGTCTTGGTCCATGTCTGACAATAGGTACATGTCGCTTGACCAGATCATGATGTCCCTGACGGGGGGAACAGACTTGTTCTAGAATATGATGGTGACCATTGCTGTATCGGCTTGGATATGGGAATGAAACTAAACCTTGTTTCTCATTCCCTCAGTATCTCTGTAGCGGGGGTTGTTGACCCAGAAATCAAGTCCAGATTAGACATGAGCTTAAAGCTGATATCATACCCCTGTCTTTCGCAATTTATCAACTGCAAAGGATTCGTACTGGCTGGAACCCATCTGGGTTCACAACCATGTCCCTGACCTATATACTGGGGGGACTGGCTGGCCATATACTGGGGGGGCTGTCTGGCAAATACTGGGGGGGGCTGTCTGGCCATATACTGGGGGGGGCTGTCTGGCTATATACTGGGGGGACTGGCTGCTGATATATTGTGGGGGAGCTGCCTGGCCATATACTGGGGGGGACTGGCTGACCATATACTGGGGGGGGCTGTCTGGCTATATACTGGGGGGAGTGGCTGACCATATACTGGGGGGTGCTGGCTGGCAATATACAGGGGGGGCTGGCTGTATAATGGGGAGCGGCTGATTGGCTATATAATGGGGAGCTAGCATGATGTATACTGGGGAGACTGGCTGGCTATTTACTGGGAGGACTGCATGGCTATATACTGGGAGGACTGGATGGCTATATATGGGGGTATTGGCTGGCTATATACTGGGGGGGCTGGCTGGCTGTATACTCGGGGGACTGGCTGGCTGTATACCTTCCCCGGCCTATGATGTCATGGAGAAAGAGAACCTGTCCATCAGCATATTATCTTAGCCTGAAACAACTGGTTTTGTTGTGCTCCAGTGATCCCTTGGACCCAGCTTATCCCAGCAAACATATGTTCGTTTTCGACCTGCACTACGGGAGAGATTCTGTGTTGGGACTCTTTGTGTCTGGATGGGGCCCCTGGGTTTGCAATTTTGGCTGCAATGCTCTCGGCCCTTTCTCCCTCTACTACTGGTGTCCTGACGTGGGCAAAGATGTCAAGGCTTTCTTGGGGTCAGGCTCCTTTCTTCGTGCGTCTATGGACGAATACTCGTCTTCTTTCTCTGTTCCACCCCTCGGATTGCCTCTGCAAGTCGAGGAACTGGTACAAGTACCTCAAACTATCGGAACCGACGTGCCAATCTCTTTTCAGCCTCTCTGCCCTCCAAGAACCAGGCCGATAAGAAGCGTAGGACCTCATCCTGTTCTCTATGGGTACAAAGGATGGTTATCTTGTCGTATGTCAGCGAAGTCCCACTACAAGATTGGTCAACGCTTCCTTGCGTCCCTTGAGAGATTTAGCCGAATATAAAAACTACGCCATTCATCCTTGATGCGCATCCGAACTCCGTTCAATGTCTACCTCCTGAAGGACTGTCATCTTAAACAGCTTCTCTCAGCAACCCCTCATCCAGAGGCTTGATTCCACTGACATCTACAACTTATGGAGAGGGTCTGGAATGAACGAAGTGGAAGAGTTGTTGAGAGGTTTGAGATTGGTTTGAGAGGTTGATTCTGGGACTGTAGCCTCCCCCAAAGGTTTCTCCACAAAGAAGTGGGGGGGAGGGAGAACCGAAAGGGGAGGAAGGGGGTTGGGGGGATTGACACGGGGGCCCCTGCGATCAAAGCTCGGCGCGCAGGAACACGTTGCCCCTCTCCGGAGTGGCACCCCGTTTGGCCTCACTAACATATCAGCCTCATGCTCCCGCACCGCCCGGCGGGGCACTCACGTTTTAGCGGAGGGCAGCTGAGAAGAGTCACACAGCATAATAAACGTCAGGTATAGAACCCCCATTTGCCATCCCAATCAAAGAGATTATTATAGTATATGACAACAGATAACAGAAAGAATAGGGGAACAAAATCAAGATAGCAAACATTAGAAAGGGGTGAGGGGGGGAGGAAAAGGTAAAGGGAATGGGGAGAAAATGGGGAGTCCGTAATAAAGGCTGTGCTATGTGGTCTGGAAGGACAGAGGGGACTTATCTATTGACAAGGCAAGTCGGGAATTCCGGGGTAGTGTTTAGAATATTTATCAACGGGGCACTATATCATGCATCAGTTGTTCGTCTTCCCGGGATCTGGAGAGTCACTGGCTCAAATCCTCATTTATTGGTTATACCCGAGTACTGAATCCATAGACTGTAGTGGGAGATGTGGGTTTTCCAATGGTCTTGGAATAAACGTTATCTGAGCTGAGACCAGGGGAAAATGTTCGAAGGAGGCCTTATTAATAGTAGAGAGAGTAGTCAAGGTTGATTGACATAGAGCAATTTGCGTGGTGCGTGATGGTTGACTCTCTTGACCAGTGACTCGGTGATAGGTTCTCAAATACCATGATCCAGAAAAAAGGTTGGAGAGCGGAGAACCCACCAAATATGAAGTCGTAGAGTAGAGTGCCCACCTCGCACCACCAGTGCCAGCCACACATCTGAAACGTCAAGGGAAAAATAGGTGAAGCGAGGGCGGGCATCTGTACCACCTAGATAAGAGTTATAGTTCTTTTCCTGAAGCCTTACAGGGTTTGCGCATCTTATTCTGAAAACAAAAAGACTTATAAACTCATTATCATCGTTTAATCAACGGCGAGAGCTTCTTCCATGCCCCAATAAATTTGGGTCCTACCAGGGGTGGCATGCAAAGCAGCCAAAGCCATATATGGCGGGGAAAGCACCCATGAGACGGTTTGTGGAAGGAAGGAGTGCTGTGCAGATGATCCGCGTCCACTTTGTAAGATATCAATGATGTGTTCCAGCCAAGACATTGGATATCGGGGCTGCGATGGTTCAAGGAACTCCATCGTCAGTAGGAATGGATTATGCGCCACATCAACAATCTGGCCTAATCGGATTATTGTCGGAAAGAAGCCTCCCAACAGCGGAAACTATGTCTAACATGCAGGAGGGGGAGGCGGGGTTGTGAAGTTAATGGAGTCAATGGGACCCTCGTCCTGAGCAGAGTGTTCTTTGTTATCAGTATGTCCAAGCAAGAAAAAAAGTATTGGGGCGAACCGGGATTGGTTAAGGTCTGGAGGTCATTGTGGAGTGGGACCCAAGAGAGGTAGACGTAGCTTGGGGAAGTGAGGCTAGTTCCACGGAAACCCACGCTTGGAGTCCCTTATTGTTAGTTCAGTCGACCAGTCGTTGAATCGTGACGCTACGTTGAATAGTTGGATCGGGAGAAAGTCCATAGCACCCCCTAGCCGCCTTATGCTTCTTTTATCAAAGGAATTCCACATAAACACACATGCTTAATCAGAGATAATGATGCTCATAGGTCCATAAAATGTCCTTCTGTATAAAGATATTCACTTCAACATTTTGAGACAAAGAACATGGATAAGAAACATTCTACAAGTATGCACATGAATGGCACATCACATTGCACTTGTATTCACACTAAGGTATTTATGCACACCTAACAAGTTGCAGAAACAGGATGATGTATTGCAGAATTCAGAGACTATTGCCATACACATGGCATCGAAACCTGAGGAAAACACTTGCTGTCTAATGCGCTTTATAGGCAGGGGTGCACGCAACAAGGCAAACTTGAGAAAGTAATTGGATAGGGGCGGGCAGGCATCTTGGGCAGGGAAGTGCTGCCACCCCTTCCCAGTTGGTAAATTACGCTGGACGCCGCCCAAGACGGGACATCGAACCAAGGACACGGCGGCCTTTCCTTAAAGTAAAAAAAAAAACACAACTTTGGCTTCTTCTAGAATGGGCCTTTCTCTTTTACTCTTCTCCACACCCTTCACCTTCATGCCCGTCACCCTCCTCGACCACCTCTCCTTATTCACCTCTACATTTCTTCTCTTATTTCCCTGCCCTGCACCACACACTTTGATGTGTCGCAGCATGTGGTTCCATGCGATTGGCCGTTTGCATTGGCTCTAATAACATCCAGTGAAACATGAGTTGTGTTTTTTGCAGTGAATTGAAATGCATGCGACCGTAAACACTTTGGCCGAGGTACACCCCATTAGCACTGGCGCCACATTGGATCGCACCCTGTGACCGCACCCTAAACCAACAAAAGGACAAATAACACACTCGATGGACAAAGGATTAATGCACGGATGTACAGTGTTCGGCATATAAATTTAAGTATGAGGAGATGTTTCATTAGACTGTATTACTATGCATAAAAATTAGTGGAGGATTTGCTCCAATGTGTGGTATGCAGGTATAATGATCATTAACACGATGTGGTTACTTGGGACGCAATATATAAATTTACCCTTTAACCCCTTAAAGCTTGGTGTTTCTGGGTTTAATTTTTTTAATTACCCTATTTCCCACAAGCATATCTGAATATTTATTGTATAAGCGCAGTATGGACTTGTATCTGCAGGACAAATTGTATTTATAGTGGCCACCATTTTAATAGTCTTTTCATGTAGGAAAAAATTAAAGTATGGTGAAATTGAAAAAAAAATATGGATTCATTATTTCTGGTGGGCTCTGTTTAAGGCTTTCAACTTTGTGGTACAGACGATCCTCCGCTTTATTCTTCTTTGGCCCTCAGTACAGCAGAGATTTGCACAAATTCATATAGTTGTTTTATGTTGTTTAGTGCCTTTAAAATAAAAAATAGTGCATTAAAAAAAACTTTTGTTGATGTATAGTAACAGGCAGAACTTGTTTATACTTTGGTTACCCAGTGTCTTGCATAGTTAATGCAAGACGCATGGTTCTGGTTATGAGTGCTGCGTACAACGGGGCTCGGCTGAGGCTGGCTGTATACTAAGGGGGGAAGGTTGGGCGGTGTATACTTACTGGGAACAGTTTGCGCTGGCCTGTATACGACAGGGAACAGTTGAAGCTGGCTGTATACTACAGGGGGCAGGCTTGGGCGGGCTGTATATACAGGGGGAAGGCTGGGCTGGCTTGCTATACTTACAGGGGGCTGGCTGTATACTAAAGGGGCAGGGTGGGGTGGTTGCCAACTATAGGGGGTTGGATCGATACTACTGGGGGCTTGCTGGTATATACTTGGGGGTCTGGACCAATGCAGTTTCCCACCCTCGGCTTTACTTCAGAGTCAAAAGGTTTTCCCAGTTTTTGGTAGTGTTAAAATTAGGGTCTCGCTTATACTTGGTTCGGCTTAATACTTAGTATATCGGGGTAATTCAACTTAGGCTATGCCATAGTTTAAGAAAAGCATTTGTTCATACAGAAATATTGAAAAAATATCTCAAAGAAACAAAAAACATTACAGGTTTTTAAAGGGGTGTTCCCATTTCAACAACTAAAATATTGTTTGCCAAATCAAAAGTAGTAGTTTCCAATGTCCTCATGTATCTATCCTCAACGTTGTCTAGATCGCCGTTGCTGTCATTTTTGTAAAGGCTTCTATGGTGTATTCATGGAAACAATCTGAATATGTCACACTGGTGATATACTGATATTAAGAAAAGCGTAATTCTTCTCTGGTACAAAAAAGCCCAATGCTGTGTGACCATGTACAGATAGATTCTGACTACTATAAATGACAGCAAGCAGAGATGTAGAAAATCCATGAGTATACTCTTAAAGTAAAGTATAAGTCATCATTAAATATAACATTTCTTTGCTGAAAAGGAATAACCTTTGGTATAATATTTATTTACAAATTAAAAAAGATAAAGAACACACAATATTGAAAGATTAAATAAATAAAAGGTATAAGATAACTTACCAGTACCACCAATGCTAAGGATTGTCAATCTGCTCCAGTAAATATACAAAAATGTATTACTTGAGGAAAAAGACCCAAAACTGAACTGAGGGAAAACAACTCACGATAATGAAAAGAACAATTACAAAGACTTGTATTTTTTGAGCACTTCCTTTTTAAAACAAAAAAAATGTTACAATGGGAACCCTCCCCCCACATTCATATATATATGTGAATATATATAGATTATATTCGGGATTAGGTAGCAGGGTAGGGCGTGTCCTGGGGTTACCATTTTCCCGACACAGCAATTCCTGGGGGGAATTTATTGATGGACTGCCCACAATTCTGGGCGGTCTGCGCCAAAAAAAAAAAAGTAACATGAAAAAGCCACACCACATTATCAAGATTTTAGACTGTTTTAACCCATTTCCGACAATTGACCGACCTGGGAGCGTGGTTGGTCTAAAGGTGGCTGTGGCCTATGGAGACGGGACGTTGAGGATTAGCCAAAAAAGGGCTATCCTCACACCCCCCCCCCCCCCCCCCATAACTCCCATCCATCCACCTACCAATTCCGTCTACCTTTAATAGGTAGAAGTGGGGTGGTAGGTGCCCTTTAACACAAGCTACACGTGACCGCCGCACTAGAAAGCAAACAATTAAAGTTAAAAAAAAATTGTTTTTCATGATTTTGTGAAAAACTAATTACAACGCTGCGGATTACAGGCTACAAGTAGTATTCAAACCCCCTGCAGAGTTAGCAGGTTTGATAGAAGCAAATAAGTTAGAGACTTCAACTCAAACAAGAGAGGATTTATTAACAGAAGAATCATCTAAAACCAAAAAGTTATGTTGCTCAGTTTTAAATTTTAATAAATTTTAACAAAAAAAGTATGGGTCAATATATTCAACCCCTCAACCACCAGATTCGTGGTTCCCTAAAAGATTAAGAAGTAGTCAGCACAAAGAACAATGAGCTTCACAGTTGGATTAATTATTTTACCAGCCATTGCGACTATTTTAAGACCCTCCGCACTTGACCAGCCCTATACAATTGGTAACAGCATTCAAGGCCATTAGAGACAAGATCGTGGCGGGTCACAACGGCTGCAAGGGGTACAAAAACCCTTTCCAAGGAGTTGGTCACATGGCTCCACAGTGGGAGCATCATCCGGAAGTGGAAGGTTATGGAACTAACTGTTAGCTTCCACGACCGGGACAGCCTTTTGAACAGTTTCCTCCCGTACCGAGTGGACCAGGCTTGTCCGTCAGAGTCAAGGTAACCCGCAAATAACATGCAGCCTCCCAAATGCCTCTTCCTACCCACCCCTTCCTTTACCTCGTGTGCCCCACCACCAAAAAAAAACACCAAAAAAAAGAATAACCAACCAAAAAAAAAAAAAACAACCAAACAAAAACACCAATCTTCATCCCGCGCCACTCCAACCAATCAAACCCCCCCCAGCTCTTTTTATTCCCCACACCACCCCTCCCCCACAACACCCCAACTCCACTCAAAATCACATATTATCCACCCTATCCCTACCAATCCTCCCGCTTCCTTTGATGGTTGCTCTCCCAACACGACGTTCTATATAGCCCCAGTTATCCATACCTCCCCTACCCCCCTCACCAATCGCTCACACCCATTCCTCGCCACACCAATCCCAATAAACTAGCAACCTCCCCCTCCCGAAATCCCCCCGGTCACACACACCACCTCCCCTCCCCATCCCCCTCAAAATGTGCTCCTCTACCATCCCCCGTCCCGCCGCTCCCTATCACCTCTACATCCCACCCCCCTCCAACCACTCTCTCCAACACCTCCCCGCACCCAATCCCCCAAAACACCCAGATAACTCCCCCATAGTTTCCTAGCTCTCACCCTCCGCGAAAACCAAACAAAAAAAAACCACAACACAAAAAAAAAAACAAAAAAAAAAAAAAAAACCAAAAAAAAAAAAAAAGGGGGGATGGGGGGGGAGGGGGGAGGGGGGGGGGGGGGGTGGGGGGCGGTGGGGGGGGGGTGGGGGGGGGGGGGTGGGGGGGGGGGGTTGGGGGGGGGGGGGGGGGGGGGGGGGGGGGTGGGGGGGGGGGGGGGTGGGGGGGGCGGGGGTGGGGTTGGGGGGGGGTGGGGGGGTGTGGGGGTGGGGGGGGGGGGGGGTGGGGGTGGGGGGGGGGGGGGGGGGTGGGGGGGGGGGGGGGGGGGTGGGACAACAATGAAGGAGCATTTGGGAAGATCTCATGGCAGTGGGGAAATTGGTTTTCAGTCTATACCCAAAGTAAGTATCCACCGCAATGCGTCTCCATCAGACGAGCACGTAAGGTTTACTTTTACTTTCAAAGCGTCAGTCAAGGGCTCGTTTTACAGTTTGCCTCATGAATCACTGGAGGACTCTGATGGGGTGACAGAACTGGTTCAGGTTCTATGTCTGATGAGACCAAGGTGAGATCTGGTGAGGCCAACCACACAGTGACGTTTGGAGATCTGGATGGCACTGCATATGACACCAAGAATTACCAATCCATACAGTCAAGCATGGTCGTGGCAGCACAAGCTTGGGGCTGCTCTCAGCAAAGGGGCCTGGCCATCTGGTCCGCATCCATGGGAAGAGGATAGCACGGCCTCTTGGAAGATTTTGGCAAAGAACCTCCGACTCCTCCATCAGATACGTTAAGTGCATCGTCATTCATCTTCAAACCAAGACAAGACCCCAAAGCACAACACCAAGAAAACAAAAGGCCTTGTGCAAGAGGGAAAAAATCAGTGTGTGCAGTGGCCAAGTTCAGGTCTCCTGACCTTTAACCAATTGAAAACTTGTGGGAAGGAGCTCAAGATAAAAGTCCACATGAGACACCACAAAAAAACCTAGATAACTTGGAGAAGATCTGCATGGAGGAGGGGCCAAGATAACTCCAGACCTGTTGCCGGCCTTGATCAGTGTCTTATAAAGACGATTATTAGATGTAATTGACAAACAAGGGTTATTCCACAAAATATTAAACCTAGGGGTTTGAATAATAATTGAGCCACAATTTTGTTTAAAATTATTAAAATATAACTAACGCAACATAACTTTTTGGTTTGTAAGAGTTATGCATGTAATAAAATCCTGCTCTGTTTGAAGGTGAAGGATCTAACTTATTGCATTCTGTATCAAACCTGCTTAATCTGCAAGGGGTTGAATACTACTGTGTAGGCACTGTAGGTTGATTTATTCATTACTGCTTTACCATTTGCATTTACGTGTAACATTGTATTGCTATGCGTTTTGTACATTCAAATTTAACAGTAAACATAATTAGTAAAATCAACTCTCTAAGCTGTTGTAATCGGTTTCAAAAGAATTAAAATTGCAATATGATATATCCCTTCACGTCGGGCTTGTGTCCATGTGGAGTGGAGACATTGCAAAAAAAAGTCTCGTACAAAGAAGCCAAAATTTGCACCTGCAGGACAGAAAAACTGAACATGTATCACAAGGTAAAATTACATCAGAGGAGACCAAACTATGATACATGTTACATTAGTACATGGTTAACTTAGGGCTGTGCAGTCTCTGGTCAGTGCATTAAACCTTACCACAGGTAAGGAAGTGAACATGAAAGGAATATACGCATCTATTACCGTTCCAGCCGCTGTCCTACAATAATAATATTTGTATTATAGATCATAGTAGATAAGTTGGATATAAAGACATGGGTCAACACAAGTCCAGCCTATTATCTACAGCAGTTGATGGCGAACTGCTTTTAAAGACCAGTGCCCAAGTTACAACCAAAATCTTGCTTTATCGCAAGACAAAAAAAAAAAAAACAAAGTGCCAAAATGGCAGTAACGTATTGCTACTTTTATTCCAATCGTATTGGCCCCCTGAGGCAAAGCAATACAGTTGAAAGAAAGAGTACAAATTCAGAGTTTTGTTGTAGCTTCTCACCAGGGTTCTATGTAGAGAAAGAAGGAAGGGCCAGCAAGGGGGACCTCAAAAAGATACTGCCAACCCTGTCCATGTCTTCTCACTTCCCGCAGATACCAAACAGCCAAGAATTGGTCCTAAAAATAAGCGTGAGAGCAAGCATCTCTAAAGATGCCTGGGAACTGCAGAAGAATTTGATGGATTTGTGTCTGTCTGGTGAACTCTGTCCTGGGGTGATAACCTGAGGCCCACAGAATGGCTCTGAGTGCCACCTTGCACCCCGTGGCCATAGGTTCGCCACCACTGTCCTACAGTGTTCAACCATTGGAAGGCATAAAAATTCTAACGCGATACCAATTCCTTCCTGACTCCAATATGACAGTTAAATAAATCCCTTGCATCAATGTCCATCACAAGCGAATTTAATTAAAAGTTTAGACAAGGATCTAGGCCCTCTGAAACTTGCCAATGACATCACAACATCCTGGGAAATTAAATACATCAACTACATTTTCCATGGATGTGGTAAGGGAAAGCACAGCTCATTGCTAGCTTAAAAGGAACTACTATAGTCATCAATCTATGACCAATGGTGTGAAAACCGTGATCTGTGAAGTGAAGAGATGTACATTGGCATACACGTAGGAGCGACTCGATCATGTATAAAGCTCTTGGTATTGGCATCTTTAGAAGTCTTGGCCCAATCTATCAGGCTAATACAAAGCTTTCAAACATGCTCTAAGCGTTGTGATGACGTCACCGCGCTAGGACTCTATGCGCAAGCAGAAGAGTAGCGAGGCAAGAAGGACACGTGAGCATGCAAATTTTTTTTTTAAATTCACAGTGTAGAAGATGCTACGGTGGGGCCCAATTCTCAGGGGACAGGGGACTGGGGGACTACAGGGGGACGGGAGGCTGTATACTACAGGGGGCATGGTTGCAGGCAAAACACTACATCCATAAACCAGCACCAGCTGATCAGCCGAAGTCCTGGGAAACAGGGAACTCTTATACTACTCCCTACAATTAATGCCCTGGAGATCACCATGCAGCCCTGTACACAAAAACCAAGAGCCAAGCACTAGCAGAGGAGGGAAAGGGGGAAGAAAGGACATTATATTATCCTTGCTTCACTGCCCTCGCTAGTGATAGAAATTTTCCGTATCTACAGAATATTGTCTATGTAGTAATAGGGTGGGCCCTCAAAATCAATTTCACTGGTGGGCCCCAGGCACCCCAAGTCGACCCAGGAATATTTCTATGTAGTAATAGGTGGGCACTCAAAATCAATTCAGGTGGGCCCAGGCACCCAGTCGACCCTGGGGAGGAGCTTGTTCTGTATATTACTGGGGGGATGGCTGGCCATGATACTATAGGGGGCGTTGGCTTATACTGGGGGGACTGTTGGCCTTATACAGGAGGGACTGGCTGACAATATTGTGGGGGAGCTGTCGGCTATAACTGGGGGACTGGCTGTCATCTAAACTGGAGGGGGAGGCGCTGTCTTGCTCTATTACTGGGGGGGGATGGCGGACCATATTATGGAGGAGCTGCCTGGGCTATATACTGGGGGGGACTGGCTTGCCTAATATGGGGGGGGGGGGCTTGGTTATATATCGGGGGACGGGCTGACCATATACTGGGGGGGAGGGGGGGCTGTTGGCTTTCTATGGGGGGGACTTTTTGGCGTGCCAATATAATGTGGGGGAGTGTCTGCAATATGACTGGGGGGGACGGGCTGACACTACTATGGGGACTGGCCGGCCATATATGTGGGGGAGCTGTGTGGCTATATACTGGGGGGGACGGCGTGGCCATTATACTGGGGGGGATTGTCTGCGCCATATACATGGTATACTGGGGGGATGGCTGACCACATTATAGTGGGGGGGCCTGTATTGGCTATGATACTGGGGGGAACTGGTGCGATATATGTGGGACTTGGCTGGCCATTTACTGGGGGGGGGACTGGTGTGGCCATATATGGAGAGGGGGGCTTGTTGGGATATATACTGGGGGGCATGGCTACCACATAGAAATGTGGGGGACTGGCGGTATAGATATTGGGGGACTGGTCTGTGGCCATATATTGTGGGGAGCTGTCTGGTTATATATGGGGGGGTGGTTGTATATGGGGAGGCCTGTCCATATATGGCGTGACTCGCTGGCTGACTATATACTGGGGGAGTAAGCTGTATACTAAAGGGGACTGGCTGCCAATATAAGGGAGGGGGGGGGCTGGTGTATTTATCGGGGAGGGGGCGGTGTGCCTATATTACTGGTGGGGTCAGCTCGTGCTTATACTGGGGGGAATGGTGGCCATATACCGGAAGGGGGGGGGGGGGCCCTCTGACTATATATTGGGGATGGCGGCCATTATTGGGGGACGCTGTTGGGTATATACTGGGGGGACTGGCTGGCCATATACTGGGGGGGCTGTCTGGCCATATACTGGGGAGGCTGTCTGGCCATATACTGGGGGGACTGGCTGACCACATATTGTGGGGGGCTGTCTGGCTATATACTGGGGGGACTGGCTGCTGATATATTGTGGGGGAGCTGCTGGCCATATACTGGGGGGGGGGGGCTGTTCTGGCATTTAATGGGGGGACTGGATGACATATACTGGGGTGATGCTGACATATACTGGGGGACTGAGCTGACCATATATTGTGGGGGGAGCTGTCTGGCCATATAATGGGTGGGACAGGGTGGCCATATATTGTGCGAGGGACATGTCTCGGGCTATATAGGGTGCGGCTGTCCCTATAATGGGGTGGTGACTCGCTGGCAGACATATACTGCGGGGAACTAGCTGCTATATACAAGACTGGCTGCCAATAACAGGGGGCAGGGGATGCTGTTTAAGGAGAGGGGATATATTGAGGGGGGGGGACTAGATCGCGTAAACGGGGGGACTGGAGGCCATATACGTGGGGGGGAGCTGTTGGCTATACTGGAGGGGGGAGGGATGGCGGCCATATATTGTGGGGGAGCTTGTACTGGCACATATACTGGGGGGACTGGCGGCCAATATTGTGGGGAAGCTGTACTGGCTATATACTGGGGGAGCTGTCCATGTACTGGGGGCACTCGTGGCTGACTATAGAAGGGAGAGATACAGCTTATACTACAGGGATGGCTGCAATATAGACGGGGGGCTGCAGGCTGGCTATTATTTGGGGGGCGTAGCTTCGCTGCTAAACTGGGGGGACTGCTGGCATATATGGGGGGGGGTCCTGTCGCTATATACTGAGGGAACTGGCTGGCCATTATTGTTAGGGAGTGTCTGGCTATATATGGGGGGGGGGGCCGGTTGTATATGGGGAGGGTTGAAGCTGTCATATATAGGGGGACTCGCGGCTGGAATACTGAGTGGCGTGGCAGTATAATGGGAGAGGGGCAGGTTGTGGCTATATATTGGGGGGGCTATCTGCTTGTATACTGGGGAGAATGGCTGGCTATTTACGGGAGGACTGAATGGCTATATACTCGGGGGAATCGGTTGCTGTAAACTGGGGGACACTGGCTGGCTGTTACTGGGGGGACTGGTGGCTGATATAGGGGGACTGGTTGGCTGTTTATACTGGGGGGGACTGGCTGGCGTACTGGGGGGGCGTTAGATATAAAGTGGGGGACTGGCTGCCATATATTGTGGGAGAGCTGTTCTGGATATATACTGGGAAGAATGGCTGGCATAATTGTGGGGGAGCTGTTGGATCTATATTACTGGGGGACTCGGCCGAGATATATTTGGGGGATGTGCTGGCCATATACTGGGGGGTGGACTGGCTGACCACATATTGTGGGGGGGGGGGCTGTCTGGCTATAACTGGGGGGAATAGACTGACCGATATATTGTGGGGGGACATGGCTGGCCTTACGGGGGGGGGACTGGCTGGCCATATACTGGAGAGGGGGCTCTGTCGGGATTACTACTGGGGGCCTAGGCTGACATATAATGGGGGGGGATGGCTGGCGATATATGGGGACGGTTGGCCTAATCTGTGAGGGGAGCTTGGCTATATACTGGGGGGGCTGGTTGTATACTGGGGAGGCTGTCCCATTAATGGTGTGACTCGCTGGCTGGACTTATACTGGGGAGATAGGTATTTACTACAGGGAACGGCATGGCCAATCTACAGGGGGTGGGGGCAGGCTGTTAATGGGGGAAGGCACTGGGTTGGCATATATATGGGGGGTCTAGATCGTGTACTGGGGGGACTGGCTGGCCATATACCGGGGGGGGTGTCTGGACTATATACTATGGGGACTGGCTGGCCATATATTGTGGGGGACCTGTGTGGCTATATACTGGGGGGACTGGCTGGCACATTATCTGGGGGGGCTGTCTGGCAAATACTGGGGGGGGCTGTATGAGCATAACTTGGGGGGGCTGTCTGGGCTAATATGGGGGGACTGGACTGCTGATATATTGTGGGGAGCTGTCCTGGACATATATATGGGGGGGACTGTGACCACTATACTGGGGGGGGACTGTCTGGCTATATACTGGGGGGGAGAGTGGCTGACAATATACTGGGGGGTGCTGGCTGGCAATTATACAGGGGGGGCGGCGTATAATGAGGGAGGCGGTGATTGGCTATATAATGGGAGTAGCATGATGTATACTGGGGAGACGGCGCTGGATATTTATGGGCAGGACTGCATGGCTATATACGGGAGACTGGAGGCTATATATGGGGGGTTGGCTTGGCTATATATGGGGGGGCTGGCTGGCTGTATACTCGGGGGTGGATGGTGGATCACGGGGACACTGGCGTGCTGTTACTGGGGGATGGGGGGGCTGGCTGGCTGTATACTCGGGGGACTGGCTGGCTGTATACTGGGGACACTGGCTGGCTGTATACTGGGGGACTGGCTGGCTGTATACTAGGGGGACTGGTTGGCTGTATACTGGGGGGGACTGGCTGGCTGTATACTTGGGGGGCTGTCTAGCTATATACTGAGGGAACTGGCTGGCCATATATTGTGGGGGAGCTGTCTGGCTATATACTGGGGGGACTGGCTGCCGATATATTGTGGGGGACTGGCTGGCCATATACTGGGGGGCTTCCCCGGCCTATGATGTCATGGAGAAAGAGAACCTGTCCATCAGCATATTATCTTAGCCTGAAACAACTGGTTTTGTTGTGCTCCAGTGATCCCTTGGACCCAGCTTATCCCAGCAAACATATGTTCGTTTTCGACCTGCACTACGGGAGAGATTCTGTGTTGGGACTCTTTGTGTCTGGATGGGGCCCCTGGGTTTGCAATTTTGGCTGCAATGCTCTCGGCCCTTTCTCCCTCTACTACTGGTGTCCTGACGTGGGCAAAGATGTCAAGGCTTTCTTGGGGTCAGGCTCCTTTCTTCGTGCGTCTATGGACGAATACTCGTCTTCTTTCTCTGTTCCACCCCTCGGATTGCCTCTGCAAGTCGAGGAACTGGTACAAGTACCTCAAACTATCGGAACCGACGTGCCAATCTCTTTTCAGCCTCTCTGCCCTCCAAGAACCAGGCCGATAAGAAGCGTAGGACCTCATCCTGTTCTCTATGGGTACAAAGGATGGTTATCTTGTCGTATGTCAGCGAAGTCCCACTACAAGATTGGTCAACGCTTCCTTGCGTCCCTTGAGAGATTTAGCCGAATATAAAAACTACGCCATTCATCCTTGATGCGCATCCGAACTCCGTTCAATGTCTACCTCCTGAAGGACTGTCATCTTAAACAGCTTCTCTCAGCAACCCCTCATCCAGAGGCTTGATTCCACTGACATCTACAACTTATGGAGAGGGTCTGGAATGAACGAAGTGGAAGAGTTGTTGAGAGGTTTGAGATTGGTTTGAGAGGTTGATTCTGGGACTGTAGCCTCCCCCAAAGGTTTCTCCACAAAGAAGTGGGGGGGAGGGAGAACCGAAAGGGGAGGAAGGGGGTTGGGGGGATTGACACGGGGGCCCCTGCGATCAAAGCTCGGCGCGCAGGAACACGTTGCCCCTCTCCGGAGTGGCACCCCGTTTGGCCTCACTAACATATCAGCCTCATGCTCCCGCACCGCCCGGCGGGGCACTCACGTTTTAGCGGAGGGCAGCTGAGAAGAGTCACACAGCATAATAAACGTCAGGTATAGAACCCCCATTTGCCATCCCAATCAAAGAGATTATTATAGTATATGACAACAGATAACAGAAAGAATAGGGGAACAAAATCAAGATAGCAAACATTAGAAAGGGGTGAGGGGGGGAGGAAAAGGTAAAGGGAATGGGGAGAAAATGGGGAGTCCGTAATAAAGGCTGTGCTATGTGGTCTGGAAGGACAGAGGGGACTTATCTATTGACAAGGCAAGTCGGGAATTCCGGGGTAGTGTTTAGAATATTTATCAACGGGGCACTATATCATGCATCAGTTGTTCGTCTTCCCGGGATCTGGAGAGTCACTGGCTCAAATCCTCATTTATTGGTTATACCCGAGTACTGAATCCATAGACTGTAGTGGGAGATGTGGGTTTTCCAATGGTCTTGGAATAAACGTTATCTGAGCTGAGACCAGGGGAAAATGTTCGAAGGAGGCCTTATTAATAGTAGAGAGAGTAGTCAAGGTTGATTGACATAGAGCAATTTGCGTGGTGCGTGATGGTTGACTCTCTTGACCAGTGACTCGGTGATAGGTTCTCAAATACCATGATCCAGAAAAAAGGTTGGAGAGCGGAGAACCCACCAAATATGAAGTCGTAGAGTAGAGTGCCCACCTCGCACCACCAGTGCCAGCCACACATCTGAAACGTCAAGGGAAAAATAGGTGAAGCGAGGGCGGGCATCTGTACCACCTAGATAAGAGTTATAGTTCTTTTCCTGAAGCCTTACAGGGTTTGCGCATCTTATTCTGAAAACAAAAAGACTTATAAACTCATTATCATCGTTTAATCAACGGCGAGAGCTTCTTCCATGCCCCAATAAATTTGGGTCCTACCAGGGGTGGCATGCAAAGCAGCCAAAGCCATATATGGCGGGGAAAGCACCCATGAGACGGTTTGTGGAAGGAAGGAGTGCTGTGCAGATGATCCGCGTCCACTTTGTAAGATATCAATGATGTGTTCCAGCCAAGACATTGGATATCGGGGCTGCGATGGTTCAAGGAACTCCATCGTCAGTAGGAATGGATTATGCGCCACATCAACAATCTGGCCTAATCGGATTATTGTCGGAAAGAAGCCTCCCAACAGCGGAAACTATGTCTAACATGCAGGAGGGGGAGGCGGGGTTGTGAAGTTAATGGAGTCAATGGGACCCTCGTCCTGAGCAGAGTGTTCTTTGTTATCAGTATGTCCAAGCAAGAAAAAAAGTATTGGGGCGAACCGGGATTGGTTAAGGTCTGGAGGTCATTGTGGAGTGGGACCCAAGAGAGGTAGACGTAGCTTGGGGAAGTGAGGCTAGTTCCACGGAAACCCACGCTTGGAGTCCCTTATTGTTAGTTCAGTCGACCAGTCGTTGAATCGTGACGCTACGTTGAATAGTTGGATCGGGAGAAAGTCCATAGCACCCCCTAGCCGCCTTATGCTTCTTTTATCAAAGGAATTCCACATAAACACACATGCTTAATCAGAGATAATGATGCTCATAGGTCCATAAAATGTCCTTCTGTATAAAGATATTCACTTCAACATTTTGAGACAAAGAACATGGATAAGAAACATTCTACAAGTATGCACATGAATGGCACATCACATTGCACTTGTATTCACACTAAGGTATTTATGCACACCTAACAAGTTGCAGAAACAGGATGATGTATTGCAGAATTCAGAGACTATTGCCATACACATGGCATCGAAACCTGAGGAAAACACTTGCTGTCTAATGCGCTTTATAGGCAGGGGTGCACGCAACAAGGCAAACTTGAGAAAGTAATTGGATAGGGGCGGGCAGGCATCTTGGGCAGGGAAGTGCTGCCACCCCTTCCCAGTTGGTAAATTACGCTGGACGCCGCCCAAGACGGGACATCGAACCAAGGACACGGCGGCCTTTCCTTAAAGTAAAAAAAAAAACACAACTTTGGCTTCTTCTAGAATGGGCCTTTCTCTTTTACTCTTCTCCACACCCTTCACCTTCATGCCCGTCACCCTCCTCGACCACCTCTCCTTATTCACCTCTACATTTCTTCTCTTATTTCCCTGCCCTGCACCACACACTTTGATGTGTCGCAGCATGTGGTTCCATGCGATTGGCCGTTTGCATTGGCTCTAATAACATCCAGTGAAACATGAGTTGTGTTTTTTGCAGTGAATTGAAATGCATGCGACCGTAAACACTTTGGCCGAGGTACACCCCATTAGCACTGGCGCCACATTGGATCGCACCCTGTGACCGCACCCTAAACCAACAAAAGGACAAATAACACACTCGATGGACAAAGGATTAATGCACGGATGTACAGTGTTCGGCATATAAATTTAAGTATGAGGAGATGTTTCATTAGACTGTATTACTATGCATAAAAATTAGTGGAGGATTTGCTCCAATGTGTGGTATGCAGGTATAATGATCATTAACACGATGTGGTTACTTGGGACGCAATATATAAATTTACCCTTTAACCCCTTAAAGCTTGGTGTTTCTGGGTTTAATTTTTTTAATTACCCTATTTCCCACAAGCATATCTGAATATTTATTGTATAAGCGCAGTATGGACTTGTATCTGCAGGACAAATTGTATTTATAGTGGCCACCATTTTAATAGTCTTTTCATGTAGGAAAAAATTAAAGTATGGTGAAATTGAAAAAAAAATATGGATTCATTATTTCTGGTGGGCTCTGTTTAAGGCTTTCAACTTTGTGGTACAGACGATCCTCCGCTTTATTCTTCTTTGGCCCTCAGTACAGCAGAGATTTGCACAAATTCATATAGTTGTTTTATGTTGTTTAGTGCCTTTAAAATAAAAAATAGTGCATTAAAAAAAACTTTTGTTGATGTATAGTAACAGGCAGAACTTGTTTATACTTTGGTTACCCAGTGTCTTGCATAGTTAATGCAAGACGCATGGTTCTGGTTATGAGTGCTGCGTACAACGGGGCTCGGCTGAGGCTGGCTGTATACTAAGGGGGGAAGGTTGGGCGGTGTATACTTACTGGGAACAGTTTGCGCTGGCCTGTATACGACAGGGAACAGTTGAAGCTGGCTGTATACTACAGGGGGCAGGCTTGGGCGGGCTGTATATACAGGGGGAAGGCTGGGCTGGCTTGCTATACTTACAGGGGGCTGGCTGTATACTAAAGGGGCAGGGTGGGGTGGTTGCCAACTATAGGGGGTTGGATCGATACTACTGGGGGCTTGCTGGTATATACTTGGGGGTCTGGACCAATGCAGTTTCCCACCCTCGGCTTTACTTCAGAGTCAAAAGGTTTTCCCAGTTTTTGGTAGTGTTAAAATTAGGGTCTCGCTTATACTTGGTTCGGCTTAATACTTAGTATATCGGGGTAATTCAACTTAGGCTATGCCATAGTTTAAGAAAAGCATTTGTTCATACAGAAATATTGAAAAAATATCTCAAAGAAACAAAAAACATTACAGGTTTTTAAAGGGGTGTTCCCATTTCAACAACTAAAATATTGTTTGCCAAATCAAAAGTAGTAGTTTCCAATGTCCTCATGTATCTATCCTCAACGTTGTCTAGATCGCCGTTGCTGTCATTTTTGTAAAGGCTTCTATGGTGTATTCATGGAAACAATCTGAATATGTCACACTGGTGATATACTGATATTAAGAAAAGCGTAATTCTTCTCTGGTACAAAAAAGCCCAATGCTGTGTGACCATGTACAGATAGATTCTGACTACTATAAATGACAGCAAGCAGAGATGTAGAAAATCCATGAGTATACTCTTAAAGTAAAGTATAAGTCATCATTAAATATAACATTTCTTTGCTGAAAAGGAATAACCTTTGGTATAATATTTATTTACAAATTAAAAAAGATAAAGAACACACAATATTGAAAGATTAAATAAATAAAAGGTATAAGATAACTTACCAGTACCACCAATGCTAAGGATTGTCAATCTGCTCCAGTAAATATACAAAAATGTATTACTTGAGGAAAAAGACCCAAAACTGAACTGAGGGAAAACAACTCACGATAATGAAAAGAACAATTACAAAGACTTGTATTTTTTGAGCACTTCCTTTTTAAAACAAAAAAAATGTTACAATGGGAACCCTCCCCCCACATTCATATATATATGTGAATATATATAGATTATATTCGGGATTAGGTAGCAGGGTAGGGCGTGTCCTGGGGTTACCATTTTCCCGACACAGCAATTCCTGGGGGGAATTTATTGATGGACTGCCCACAATTCTGGGCGGTCTGCGCCAAAAAAAAAAAAGTAACATGAAAAAGCCACACCACATTATCAAGATTTTAGACTGTTTTAACCCATTTCCGACAATTGACCGACCTGGGAGCGTGGTTGGTCTAAAGGTGGCTGTGGCCTATGGAGACGGGACGTTGAGGATTAGCCAAAAAAGGGCTATCCTCACACCCCCCCCCCCCCCCCCCATAACTCCCATCCATCCACCTACCAATTCCGTCTACCTTTAATAGGTAGAAGTGGGGTGGTAGGTGCCCTTTAACACAAGCTACACGTGACCGCCGCACTAGAAAGCAAACAATTAAAGTTAAAAAAAAATTGTTTTTCATGATTTTGTGAAAAACTAATTACAACGCTGCGGATTACAGGCTACAAGTAGTATTCAAACCCCCTGCAGAGTTAGCAGGTTTGATAGAAGCAAATAAGTTAGAGACTTCAACTCAAACAAGAGAGGATTTATTAACAGAAGAATCATCTAAAACCAAAAAGTTATGTTGCTCAGTTTTAAATTTTAATAAATTTTAACAAAAAAAGTATGGGTCAATATATTCAACCCCTCAACCACCAGATTCGTGGTTCCCTAAAAGATTAAGAAGTAGTCAGCACAAAGAACAATGAGCTTCACAGTTGGATTAATTATTTTACCAGCCATTGCGACTATTTTAAGACCCTCCGCACTTGACCAGCCCTATACAATTGGTAACAGCATTCAAGGCCATTAGAGACAAGATCGTGGCGGGTCACAACGGCTGCAAGGGGTACAAAAACCCTTTCCAAGGAGTTGGTCACATGGCTCCACAGTGGGAGCATCATCCGGAAGTGGAAGGTTATGGAACTAACTGTTAGCTTCCACGACCGGGACAGCCTTTTGAACAGTTTCCTCCCGTACCGAGTGGACCAGGCTTGTCCGTCAGAGTCAAGGTAACCCGCAAATAACATGCAGCCTCCCAAATGCCTCTTCCTACCCACCCCTTCCTTTACCTCGTGTGCCCCACCACCAAAAAAAAACACCAAAAAAAAGAATAACCAACCAAAAAAAAAAAAAACAACCAAACAAAAACACCAATCTTCATCCCGCGCCACTCCAACCAATCAAACCCCCCCCAGCTCTTTTTATTCCCCACACCACCCCTCCCCCACAACACCCCAACTCCACTCAAAATCACATATTATCCACCCTATCCCTACCAATCCTCCCGCTTCCTTTGATGGTTGCTCTCCCAACACGACGTTCTATATAGCCCCAGTTATCCATACCTCCCCTACCCCCCTCACCAATCGCTCACACCCATTCCTCGCCACACCAATCCCAATAAACTAGCAACCTCCCCCTCCCGAAATCCCCCCGGTCACACACACCACCTCCCCTCCCCATCCCCCTCAAAATGTGCTCCTCTACCATCCCCCGTCCCGCCGCTCCCTATCACCTCTACATCCCACCCCCCTCCAACCACTCTCTCCAACACCTCCCCGCACCCAATCCCCCAAAACACCCAGATAACTCCCCCATAGTTTCCTAGCTCTCACCCTCCGCGAAAACCAAACAAAAAAAAACCACAACACAAAAAAAAAAACAAAAAAAAAAAAAAAAACCAAAAAAAAAAAAAAAGGGGGGATGGGGGGGGAGGGGGGAGGGGGGGGGGGGGGGTGGGGGGCGGTGGGGGGGGGGTGGGGGGGGGGGGGTGGGGGGGGGGGGTTGGGGGGGGGGGGGGGGGGGGGGGGGGGGGTGGGGGGGGGGGGGGGTGGGGGGGGCGGGGGTGGGGTTGGGGGGGGGTGGGGGGGTGTGGGGGTGGGGGGGGGGGGGGGTGGGGGTGGGGGGGGGGGGGGGGGGTGGGGGGGGGGGGGGGGGGGTGGGACAACAATGAAGGAGTTGGGAAGATCTCATGGCAGTGGGGAAATTGGTTTTCAGTCTATACCCATAAGAAACGTTATCCACCGAATGGTCTCCATCAGACGAGCACGTAAGGTTTTACCTTTTACTTTCAAAGCGTCATGTCAAGGCCGTTTTTACAGTTTGCTCATGATCACTTGGAGGACTCTGATGGGGTGACAGACTGGTTCAGCGTTTCTCTGTTGATGAGACCAAGGTGAGATTGTGGGCACCACACAGTGACGTTTGGAGGATCTGGGATGGCACTGCATATGCCCAAGAATACACATCCTACAGGCAAGCATGGTCGTGGCAGCATCAAGCTTAGTGGGGCTGCTTCAGCCAAGGGGCATGGCCATCTGTCCGCATCCATGGGAAGATGGATTGCACGGCCTACTTGGGAAGATTTTGGCAAAGAACCTCCGCTCCTCCATCAGATGCTTAAGTGCATCGTCATTTCATCTTCAAACAGACAACGCCCAAAGCCACAAACCAAGAAACAATAAGGCCTGTAAGAGGGAAAAAATCAGTGTGTGCAGTTGGCAAGTCAGGCTCCTGACCTTAACCCAATTGAAAACTTGTGGGAAGGAGCTCAAGATTAAAAGTCACAGTGAGACACCCAACCAAAAAAACCTAGATAACTTGGAGAAGATCTGCATGGAGAGGGGCCAAGATAACTCCAGGACCTGTGACCGGCCTGATCAGGTCTTATAAAAGACGATTATTAGATGTAATTGCAAACAAGGGTTATTCCACAAAATATTAAACCTAGGGGTTTGAATAATAATTGAGCCACAATTTGTGTTTAAAATTATAAAAGATAACTAACGCAACATTAACTTTTTCGGTTTGTAAGAGGTTATGCATTGTAATACAAATCCTGCTCTGTTGAAGTGTGAAGGTCTAACTTATTTGTTCTTATCAAACTGCTAAATCTGCAAGGGGTTGAATACTACTGTGTAGGCATTAGGTTGATTTATTCATACTGCTTTACATTTGCATTTAGTGGTTAACATTGTATTTGCTATGCGTTTTGTACATTCCAAATGTTAACCAGTAAACATAATTAGTAAAATCAACTCTCTAAGCTGTTTGTAATAGTTTTCAAAATGAATTAAATTGCAATATATATATCCCCTTCAACGTCGGCTTGTGTCCATGTGGATTGGAGACATTTGCAAAAAAAGTCTCGTAAAAGAAGCCAAAATTTGCACCTGCAGGACAGAAAAAACTGAACATGTATCACAAGTAAAATTACTCAGAGGAGACCAAACTATGATGACATGTTCATTAGCTACATGGGTTATTGGGCTGTGCAGTCTCGCGTCAGTGCATAAACCGTTTACCACAGGTAGGAAGTGAACTGAAAGGATATATACGCCATCTATTACCTTTCCAGCCGCTGTACCTACAATATATATATTTGTGATTATAGTATCATAGTAGAAAGGTGGATATAAAGACATGGGTCACACAAGTCCAGCCTATGTATCTACAGCAGTTGAGTGGCGAACTGCTTTTAAAGACCGAGTGCCCAAGTTACAACCAAAATCTTGCTTTTATCGCACAAAAAAAAAAAACCAAATGCCAAAATGGCAGTAACGTATTGTACTTTTATTCCAATCGTATTGGCCCCGAGGCAAGCAATACAGTTGAAAGAAGGAGTACAAATTCGAATTTGTGTGTAGCTTCTCACCAGGGTTCTATGTAGAGAAAGAAGGAAGGGCCAGAAGGGGGACCTCAAAAAGATACGCAACCCTGTCCATGTCTTCTCACTTTCCCGCAGATACCAAACAGCAAATGAATTGGTCTAAAAATAAGCGCATGAGAGCAGCATCTCCTAAAGAGCCTGGGAACTGCAGAAGATTGATGGATTTGTTCTGTTCTGGTGAACTTCTGTCCTGGGGTGGATAACCTGAGCGCCCACAGAAATGGCTCTGAGTGCACCTTGCACCCCGTGGCCATAGGTTCGCCACCACTGTCCTACAGGGTTCAACCATTGGAAAGCATATAAAATTCTAACGCTGATACCAATTCTCCTGACTCCAATTATGGACATTTATAATAAATCCCTTGCATCAATGTTCCATCACAAGAATTTAAATATTAAAAGTTTATGACAAGGATCTAGGCCCTCTGAAACTTGCCAATACATCACAACATCCTGGGAAATTAAATACATCAATACATTTTCCATGGCTGGGGTAAGGAAAGCACAGACTCATTGCTAGCTTGAAAAGGAACTACTATAGTTCAATCTATGACAATGGTGATAGAAACCGGGATCTCGTGAATGAAGAGATGTACATTGGCATACACGTAGGAGCGACCGATCAGTATAAAGCTCTTGGTATTGGCACCTTAGAAGTCTTGGCCCAATCTGATCAGGCTAATACACAAGCTTTCAAACATGCTCTAAGCGTGTGATGACGTCACCCGAGGGACGGCTTGCGCAGCCAGAAGAGTAGCGAGGCAAGAAGAGACACGTGAGCATGAAATTTTTTTTTTAAATTCACAGTGTAAGAAGATGCTACGTGGGGCCCAATTGTCTCAGGGGACAGGGGATGGGGGACTACAGGGGGACTGGCGGGCTCTGTATACTACAGGGGGTGGTTGCAAGTGCAAACACTTGACATCCATAACCACACCAGCATCAGCACGAAGTCCTGGGAAAAACCAGGGAAGACTCTTATACTATCCCTAAATTAATGCCCTGAGATCACCACTGCAGGCCCTGTACACAAAAACCAAGAGCCAAGCACTAGCAAGAGGATGGGGAAAGGGAGGAGAAAGGACATTTATATTATCCTATGCTTCACTGCCCTCGCTAGTGATTAGAAATTTTCCCGTATCTACAGAATATTGTCTATGTAGTAATAGGTGGGCCTCAAAATCAATTCAATGGTGGGCCCCAGGCACCCCAAGTCGACCCAGGAATATTTCTATGTAGTAATAGGGGGCACTCAAAATCAATTCAAGGTGGGCCCAGGCACCCCAGTCCGACCCCTGGGGAAGGACAGCTTGTTCTGGCTATATACTGGGGGGACGGCTGGCCATGATACTATAGGGGGCTGTGGCTTATACTGGGGGGATGTATGGCCTTATACAGGAGGGACTGGCTGACACATATATGTGGGGGAGCTGTCGGCTATATACTGGGGGACTGGCTGTCATCAATACTGGAGGGGGAGGCGCTGTCTTGCTGCTATTACTGGGGGGACTGGCGGACCATATATTATGGAGGAGCTGCCTGGGCTATATACTGGGGGGGACTGGCTTGCCTATATACTGGGGGGGGGGGCTTGGTTATATACGGGGGACGGGCTGACCATATTACTGGGGGGGAGGAGGGGGCTGTTGGCGTTTACTGGGGGGGACCTTTTTTGGCGTGCCCATATAACTGTGGGGGAGTTGTCTGCAATATAGACTGGGGGGGACTGGCTGACTACTACTATGGGACTGGCCTGGCCATATAGTTGTGGGGGAGTGTGTGGCTATATACTGGGGGGGACTGGCGTGGCCATTATACTGGGGGGGATTGTCTGGCCATATATGGTATACTGGGGGGACTGGTGACCACATTATGGGGGGGCTGTTCTGGCTATATATGGGGGGAACTGGTGCGATATATTGGGACTGCTGGCACATTACTGGGGGGGGGACTGGTGGGCCATATTATGGAGAGGGGGGCTTGTTCGGGACTATATACTGGGGGGCTGGCTACCATAGATAATGTGGGGGACTGGCGGTATGATATTGGGGATGGTGCCATTATGTGGGCCTTATATAAGTGGGGGGCGTTGGTTGATATACTGGGGGGGCTGGTTGTATTAATGGGGAGGGCCTGTCCATATACTGGGGTGAATCGCTGCTGACTATATACTGGGGAGAAGCTGTATACTACAGGGGAATGGCTGCCAATATAAGGGGGGGGGGGGCTGGTGTTTTATCGGGGAGGGGCTGGTGTGCCTATATTTACTGGTGGGGATCAGCTCGGCCTGTATACTGGGGGGGACTGGTGGCCATATACCGGAAGGGGGGGGGGGGGGTCCCCCTCCTGACTATATACTTGGGGACTGGGGCTGGCCATATATTGTGGGGGACCTGTGTGGCTATATACTGGGGGGACTGGCTGGCCATATACTGGGGGGGGCTGTCTGGCAAATACTGAGGGGGGGCTGTCTGGCCATATACTGGGGGGGGCTGTCTGGCTATATACTGGGGGGACTGGCTGCTGATATATTCCCAGGGGCCAAACCAGCACATGAATTTAAATTGCCCCTGACAAAAAGCATCCATGCAGGGAGCAACCCAGGCGTCTGATATCTAGAGCTTTGGCAGGAGCCTATGACTAGGACTACTTAACGAAGGAACCTCAGACTTACGCTGCAGGTGGCCGTTGTGCAGGTCCCCTCAGAGCGTGTGTGAACAGTATAGAAGGTCCTACAGCGTATTGGTAATAGTAAGTGTCCATTCCTGTCTATTCTCCAAAAATGCTTTTGTCGTAGCTCTGCCACTTTTATCAAACACTGAGACCATCTCTAATACCTGGGGAAGCGAGGGCCAGGGAGTCCATCACGGCCCTCGTCTCGCAGACTGCCGCCTCGCACCCAAGAACTCTGGCAAAAGCATATAATCTGATCGTCCCTGACAACGACTTACCCACAGAGGACCATTGTTTGAGTCAGGAAACCAAATTAACTTTCGAAACATGAAGTCAAAGAAAACCCTTGGATTAACATATCCAGTCCACCCTCTCTCCTCTGTAGGTAGGTGGTGATTCCCGCTTTTTACCTGGTTCAACCCTGTTCCACCATAAAAGCTGTGTCAATGACAACTAAGAGAGCCTAGCGGCGAAGCGATTCTGGCAAAGGAAAAATCAACAGAGGAGTAGAGGAAGACAGGGTCGCAGGTAAGATCCTTCAGCAGAGTAACCTCTTTCTCTTATAGCTATAATGCCACAGCACTCCAGTGGTCTTGTTCTCGATTTCTCCAGCGAACCTTTGCCTTCCAGTTTCCAACTTTCTTTAATTTCGTTTCTTAGGGGGGTTTCACCCAATTCTATGTTGTGAGGGGCTATCTAATCTTCCCTGAATACTCCCAAATTTTCACCCAAGGATCCTAATATGGTTGGAGGCGCTTGGGCGAATATCGGAAAATTAATAGCCAGGATCACACTCAATGGCAAAAGCTTGGACTCTGCGGTATACTTCTGATGCGCAGCAGATAACACTCACCTCACCCGTGGCTCAGATATCACATATTGTCAGCATCATCCGCGTAGCGCAACACATTCCAGGGGCAAGCAATGGGGGGGAACCCGGCACCACCCTTTAAATCGCACCCGCTGCAGTGATCTCAGGAACGTCGATCGACTTGGCAACGCAATACAGCAGTGGACTCAAGACCTGTGAGCGTACTGAGTGTCCTCCGCAACCGTTTCAGGAACGCAGCTTACATCAGCCTCTGAATACCATGATACAGGGTATAGTCCCTCTGACCAATCCAACAGAGTTGCGACGGTCTCACTCGCCATCTGGACCCAATTCTCCGGATACCGTACTTTGTTAAAGTGGTGGCCCATAATAATCGTGATCAACCTAATCAAAAGCTTTAGGGCCTGTGTCCAACTAACCAATCTCTCCACCTCAGAGCTGTACACCCGCTCAAACAATCTCTCTTATGGAGTGCATGGTGACTGCCTCCGAGATGTTCCGCCCTTTTGTACTACTTTGCCATACTGAGAGGCCATGCCACACAGTGACGGGGACAAACAGACTAATCTCGAAAACAGAATTTTTGCCAGAATCTTCGTGAACATTTAAGAGGGCGAGTCGGTCTCTAGTTCTGATCTGGTGTCAGTAGGCCTCTTTACTTTTAGACAGGCAGGATAAGGGAGGACAATCTCATGGTGGAGGCTCAGGGGAAAAATTGTTCTAGACAATTTCTGTAAACATCCTGAGATTGGATAAAGAGGTCTCTGATAACTTCGTATAAAATTTCTGCTGTTATACCATCTGGACCTGGTGGGCCTTCTTCAGATGTAACTTTATCAATTGCCTCTTCATTCCCCCCGTTATTATCGCTGTCAAATGGGACAAATTGAACTTAATTTTCTAGTTAATCGCGGCCTGGAGTTGCCTCACACGAATGTACGGGCTCACTTAAACCTTATCCAAAGCCTTTTTCTCACTACTATCCTCACAGGATTCCCTCCCAAGACTCTTGTAGACACCCTGGGAGTCAGTGAGACCCATGCGATCAGTTTTTTCTCCACACGATCCCGGCAATTCTCTAAATGGTATCCGTGTTGGCATACCTACAGTGGTTTGCATAGACCCTTCACTACCAGTGTGTAAGGGTTTGACTGACTCTACTGATACTGTCTTATCCAACAATCTCAGCGGTCAATGCCTTTGTGTGGCTCTTCACATCTCACCGCCAAATATAGCTGTTACCAAATTTCTTTTCACGTCAGTTCTCAGTATACTGTGGTCTGTAGTCTTACTGTCTCCCTTTCTAATTGACCAGTCTCTGTAGAGGGAGGGATCTCGCCTCTTGACATAACTCCCCCAGTCTCGGCCACTGTTGTGATAAAAATCACTCTGTCAGATTGGTTCGGGAAAAAGAGTGAATGTCATTCCTGTTGACTTACATTGTCATCCTAGAGTACTAGAATTTAGTCTCTCATAGTCCTTTACCACATCAGGATACTTCCTAGAGTCGCCACATCTAAAAACCAAAAAATAGAGTCCAGAAGTGATCAGAGCTACGGGGCCGTCTTTCTCTATTGAGTTTCAGTAGGACTCCCAAGAGCAAGATCAATTCCTACGGCGCGTCCTGCAAAGGTTGGTAGGTTGAACTTGGACTCCTACCACCCCTACAAAACATCAGCAGGCTAATACTGAGAATTATACTATTGAGGACCTTACAGTCCTGGAAGGGGCCCTACTGTTCCTGTCCTGGTGGGGTAGTGGGTGGCATTAAAGTCCCCATCACATGTGAAGGAATTGAGTGTGAACAGATAGGCTTCAAATCATTAAAAGATGTGCCTTTCGGTCCATGGTCTGTGGGCCATAGATTTATACAGTCCCAAGTCTCTGCCTCTGAAGTGACCTCTAGCAGAGCACTCCAGTTCCCAACGATACCTCTGTGAATCGTGGACGGAGAGATGTGGGTTTCACAGGATGGAGACTTCAGCATAGGCTCCACAGCCAGTGACCAAAAAGGAAGTACCAAGACTGCCAATCTCTCTCCGCCTCTCGCATGGACCCCAGGTGTTTAAACAGGTCTCTGCAGAAAAAATCGATCACCCTTTATAAATCTAGATGATCATATACACCATGTCTGGTCTTTAGCTCTTAGCTTTCATGTTATGTTACCACAGAAAAGAAGGGAATCTGCCATCAGGAGAAGAATAAGAAGATCCATTTCTCATCATAAGTCAGAGTTGTCTTTCCTGACCTACCGGCTTCCTCTTTGTGGTGAGATCCCCACCCGGATCATCATCCATATTCCTCAACATGCGCTTCAGCTCTCTCATCTCCTCTTCTTCTTCTCATCTGACTTCGTAACAGGTACACGTAGACCATATAGCTAGCCACTGTAATGTTCCACCGTGACTCTGCATTCTCATGTTTAGAGGGTGTTGGACAGGAGGCCATTGCATCTCCAGGTTTTTGGGTGTTCTTGTCACGTCTTCCCTTTTTAACACTATATTTCTTTCCCGAGTAGTGGGATGCTCCCACAGGGGGAACGGGACGGTCTGCCTTCTTTGAGGTGCTCCACTACCTCCATGTCTCCGCCTCAGTGGCTACCTGTCCCTGGATGGGTCCAGGGAACCATGTCAGGGGTCTCTCTGGCACTGTACACAGACCCTGACACATAGGGGCCTCCTCCCCGCTCCTCCTTTGCATTACATCGGCCCTCTAGCATCAGTCTTTCATTAGGATGGGTCCCGTACAGACTGTAGTGCCCGGCATCAGGGCAGTCCTACTGCGGAATGACCGATCTGATCAAAAGAGTTTACATCTTATGTGCCTGGCCTTTGGCGCTCACATGACAAACGGCCCCACAGCGTGCACTCTCACTTGGTGAAGTTACTCGCCATGGACCGCGATCTCCCACACCTAAAGCAGTAACCGGGCTGACAAATTAGAAACACACACCCTTCCTCCTTGCCCATAAGAGAGATTGGGGAGTGGTGGTGGGTGATTTCTGGTGTTTGATGTACATTAACCAGGACCCTCCACCCCCCGGTCCCAGCTTCCATCCTCTCCTCATCCACTGGTCTTGGTCATGTCTGACATGAGGGTACAAGTCTCTGATGATCAATATAATGTGTCTGAGGGGGGGACAGACTTGTTCAGAATATGAATGGTGACACAATTGCTGTATTGGCTGGATAGGGAATGAAACTAACTGTCCATCCCTCAGTTCTCGGTAGCGGGGTTGTTGACCCAAAAATCAGTCCAGATTGAGACACTGAGCTAAAGCTGTGGATCTCATACACCGTCTGTCAGGAAGATTATCACTGCAAGGATGTCGGCGGCTGGAAACCCATCGGGTGCACAACACTGTCCCTGACCACATGATCCTGTCAGGTAGATCTGCCCCCTCAAGTCTAAATCAGACAACATTCCTTCCTCTTAATGCCTCGGCGCGTTGTAATTGGTATTAGAGTGAAGAAGAAACAGATATATCCCGACTCCATGCATTCGCGATGTCTGACCCCTGTCCTGCTATGGGGGATGGGTGGGATGTGGATGACACTACAGTAATAGGGGGTTGCCGTGACCACTAGCCATGGGGTCTTGCTGCCTGTGGTGTACTTAGAGGGGGGAATTCCTCAGTGTAGTATTGTCCCTCTCCTCCACTAACACTCAGTTCTATCTGTGTCACCAGCGTGCCATAGATGTACCGTGGGGATGATTCCTAGCTGGGACATTACCATAAACGAAAACCTCAGACAAAATCAGAAACAGCAACCACAATATTGGCACAATCAGCAACATTATTAGCATCTGCATTAACCCCTTGCACATCACAGTCCGAATGCCTCCAACCGGAAAAAAAACAAATCTGCACAGCAAAGTCCTGTGAAGAGAAACCACCCTGAGGTCTTATGGTGTTACCTTCAGTGGGAGTCCTGAGTCCTCCTGCATTTGCACCTCTGGGACTCTGTCGGTGTTTTAACAACAACTCACTGCTGTCATCAGGTACCGCTTATTGCTGGACTGGTGGTGCCTCACAGGGTTGCTGGGCCTTGTAGTACCTAACCATGTTGATGATGTATTTTTTTGTATACTCACCCCCTCCTCAAAAAGAAGAGTTGCTGGCTGCGGCAGTATGGCCTTACATAGATCTGCTGGTTGTCAACCTGGATCTTGACGCAGATATTTTCCTCTTGTCAAACCTCTGCTGTTCCTGTGGTCTCTCCAACGGTCCCATTTGGTCAATAACAACTCCCACTCTCTGCACATGTCAGATAGTTGTTTGGCCAGGGAGTCCAGCTTCTTATCCAGAGGGCCTGGCTTCCCTGGCGTTTGCTGCCTTCATTTTGTATGTGCAGTACTATTTGTTTTTGGCAGGTGCAGTTTTTGTTTTTTGATCATCTCCCTGTTGTCTGCAGGTTCTCCTCGATCGTCTCGCATCTCTAGGAAGTCCTCCTTGCTGCCCGGGGTGGAGGTGGATGCTCCACCCTGAGGCCTGTAATGAAGTTTGCTTTGCACTCTGGAGGTAACTGCCTTTTCCATCACTTTACCAGACCTCCCACATTTGGAAAGGGAAAACGAGGGCAAATGGGGATAGCGTAGTCGTGCCGCGCGATCCCCCTAAGCCACGCCCAATCATCCCATGGCCACGCCCCAAATTTTAGCCATATTAAATAATAACAAATATCCAATAAAAAAAAAAAAATATAATCCTCATTGGATTTGAACCCAGAACCTGCAGTTGTCATGTACAATAATGTCACAGTGCCCCAACCACTGAGCATACCTCTGTGATTATCTAGGTGTAGAGTTTTGGTAATTAACCCCTTAAAGGGACCATGCCCTCTTTCGTTTTTGTGTTTTTTATTTTCACTCCCACCTTCAAAAATCTATAAACTTTTTTTTTCCTGTACAGAAGCGTGTGATGGCTTATTTCTTGCGTTAACAAATTGCACATTCGTAGGATGGTATTAAATATTCCATGCCGTGCACTGGGAAGCGGGAAAAAACATTCTAATCCAGTGAAAATGATGAAAAAACACATGTTGCGCGCATTTCTTGGTGCTTGGTTTTTTACAGTGCACTGTGCACCCAAATGAACATGTCTATTCATTCTTGGGGTCCAATACGATCCGGGGCGATACCAAATTGTGTATAGGTTTTATATTTTTTATACATTTACAAAATTAAAACCTCCTTGACGAAAAAAAATTTCTTCATTTGCCGTGTTCTTGTGCTAATAACCTTTTTATACTTTGGTGTATGGACTGTGGGTGGTGTCATTTTTTGCGACTTCTGTGCGACTTTTCAATGGCTTCTATTTTTAGGACGTTCGCACTTTTGATTCTTGATCACGATTTATAGAATTTTCTATCTTTTCAAAATGGCAAAAAATTGCATTGCGACTTCCGGGGCTATTATCGCTACGGGGTTTAACCGTGAAAAACGTTTTATTATATTTTTGATAGATCGGCATTTTCGGACACGGCGATACCTTATTGTGTTATGATTTTTACTCGTTTATTTATATTTATATCATTTCTAGGAAAGGGGGGTTGATTGGATATTTTAATGTTTTTTTAATATAATTTTTTTTTTTACTTTTTTATTTATTTTTTTTATATTACCTACAGACTACCCCTACGGTACTTTAACTCCTAGGTTGTCTGATTGATCCTTCATATACTGCCCAATACCTTATTTACAGTTTGGATAGGCCATGCCAAGTGCGATATGGGGATTTTGCATACCATCTATTATAATGGTGCAGAGTCGCACTTATAATAGAGCCGCGATCATGGACAGCTTGGGATCTTTGTGTGATCAGGCTGTCATGGCAACGGATCGCCGCTCCCCGGCTGACGTCACGGGGAGTGGACGATCGATGCCAAGATGTGGGCGCCCAAGCCCCGCCGGCTTCTTAATGCGGCCCACCGCCGGCAGCTTTGGCCGGCGGCAATCAAGGGTTAACCACCCGCGATCGGGCAAGCACCGTCGCGGTGGTTAGCGACGGGCGTTTGCTTCATTATGAAGCAAATGCCCGGTGAGTAGAAGAGTGGCCTCAAGCCTGTGAGCCTCTCATACTCCCCAGCACCAGCCAGAAGACGTAAGGGTACGTCCTTAGTTGCGTGCTCTGGGGTAAGAAACTAGAACTTACTGTTACCGTGATCACAGTTTGTAATGCTTTTGGTATATATGAACGGGATCTTCCAGAGGATTATTGTATTTATTGAAGACTATATTATTATGGAGATTATATATATTATATTTCTTTTGAGATGATTATTATTATTTGATATTACTATTATTAATAATAGTACTCCGTCTCTCCGCTAGCCAACACTTTTGAAAAATTCCCTGCCTATTTGTATGCTCTGGGAAACCCTAGGAGATGCTGATGACGTGGTTCCCTGCGTCTCTCCGCTTAAGCCCAACACTTCTCTGAAAAGGATTCCCTGCCTGATGTCTGCTCTGGGGAACCCTAGGAGATGCAGTGACCATATATGGATAGAGATCTGAACCTGATGCCCAGGGGCCAAACCAGCACATGAATTTAAATTGCCCCTGACAAAAAGCATCCATGCAGGGAGCAACCCAGGCGTCTGATATCTAGAGCTTTGGCAGGAGCCTATGACTAGGACTACTTAACGAAGGAACCTCAGACTTACGCTGCAGGTGGCCGTTGTGCAGGTCCCCTCAGAGCTGTGTGAACAGTAAGAAGGTCCTACAGCGATATTGGTATATAAGTGTCCTTCCTGGTCTATTCTCCAAAATGTTTTGTCGGTAGCCTGCACTTTCTATCAAACACCTGAGACCATCTCTAATACCTGGAGGAAGCGAGTGCCAGGGAGTTCCATCACGCCCTCTTCGAGACTGTCCGCCTCGCACCAGACCTCTGGCAAAAGCATATAATCTATACCGTCCCTGACACACTTACCCACAGGAGACCATTGTTTTGAGTCAGGAAACCAAATTTAACTTTCGAAACTGCGAGTCAAAGAAAACCCTGGATTAACATATCCAGTCCACCCTCTCTCCTCTGTAGGTAGTGAGTGATTCCCTCTTTTTACCTGGGTTCACCTGTTCCACCATTAATAAGCTGTAACGACAGAACTAAAGAGAGCCTAGCGGCTGGAAGAACGATTCTGGCAAGGAAAAGATCAAACAGAGACGGTAGAGGAAGACGGGTCGCAGGTAAGATCTTCAGCAGAGTAACCTCTTATCTTCTATAGATAATTACCATCCGCACTCCAGTAGTCTTGATTCCCATGTCTCAGCTGAACCTTTGCCTTCAGTTTCCAACTTCTTCATTTTTTTTCTGTTCTTAAAAAGGGGGAATATCTCCAATTTATGTTTGAGGACTATTATCTTCACCTAAATCCCCAAATTTTCACCCCAAGGACTCCTAATATGGTCTGGAGGCGCCTTGGGCGAATGTAGGACTTAAAGCCAGGATCGAACTCATGCCAAAAGCTTGTACTTGGGTAACTCTCTGTGGCGCAGATAACAGCTCCACCTCACGGGCTCAGATATCACCAATTTGTCTAGCACTCCATCCGCGTTACGCACACATTCCAGGGGCAAGCAATGGGGCTGGGAAACCCGGCCACCACCCTTTAAATCGCACCGCTGCAGTTGATCTCAGAACGTGATCGACTTGGCAAACTTTGCAATACAGCAGTGGACTCAGAGGCCTGTCGCAGGCGTACCTAGTGTCCCCGCCAACGTTTAGAGGACGAGCTTCCAATCAAGCCTCTGAATACTGATAAGATAGTCTCTGACCAATCCATTGTTCAGAGGTGCAGGCTCTCAATCCTACACGACGACCAAATCCGGAAACCGTTACTTTGTTAAAGTGGTGCCCTAATAATCGTGATCAACCCTAATCAAAAGGCCTTTTGAGCCTGTGTCCAACTAACCAACTCTCTCCACCTCAGAGCTGGTTAGCACCCCTCAAACAATCTCTCTTATGGAGTCTAGTGACTGCTCCGAGATGTTCCGCCCTTTTCACTACTTGCCATTACTGAGAGGCCATGCCAACAGTGACCGGGGACAAACAGAACTAATCTCGAAAACATGAATTTTTGCCGAATCTTCGTGCATATTAAGAGGGCGATCGGCCTTCTAGTTCTGTGATGTCAGCTAGCTCTTTATCTTTTAGACAGGCAGGATAAGGGAGGACATCTCATGGATGGAGCATCAGGTGAAAATTTTCTAGACACAATTTCTGTAAACATCCTGAGATTGAGCAAAAGAGGTCTCTGATACTTCTATAAAATTCTCGCATGTTATACCATCTGGACCTGGTGTGCCTTCTCAGATTTAACCTTTATCAATTGACCTCTCATCTCCTCCCCGTTATTATTGCTGTCAAATGGGAAAATGAACTTGAATTCTTCTAAATCAGGGCCTGGAGTTGGCACTCACACTGAATGTCCGGGCTCACTTTAACCTTATCCAAAGCCTTTTTCTCACTACTTCCGTCACAGGATTCCTCCCAAGACTCTTGTAGACACCCTGGGAGTCATGAGACCGCATCGATCAGTTTTTTTCTCCACACGACTCCCGGCAATTCTCTAAATCGGTATCTCGGTTGCATCCTCAGATGGTTTCATAGACCCTCACTACCAGTGTGAAGGGTTTGAACTACTAGTACTGATACTGTCTTAATCACACTGTATCTCAAGCCGGGTCAATCCTTTGTCATGGTCTTCAATCCACCGCCAAATAAGCTGTACTCAAATTTCTTTTCACGCAGTTCTATCAGATACTGCGGCTGTACTTACGTTCTCCCTTTTCTAATTGACCAGTCTCTGTTAGAGGGATGGGATCTCCTCCTTCGACATTCACTCCCACCAGTCGGCCACTGTTGTGTAAAAATCCACTCTGTCATTGGTGTTCGGGAAAAAGAGTGAATGTATTCCTGTGACATCTACATTGTCATCCTAGTAGACTAGAATTTAGTCTCTCATAGTCCTCTTACCACAATCAGGATACTTTAGAGTGACTCATCATCTAAAAACAAAAAATAGATGTTCCAAGTTGATCAGAGCTCGGGGCCCGTTCTTTCTCATTGAGTTTCAGTAGGTACTCACCAAGAGCAAGATCAATTCTACGCGCGTCCTGCAAGGTTTACGGTGAACTTGGACTCCTACCACCCATCTACAAAACATCAGCAGGCTAAACTGAATGATTATACTATTAGGACCTTACAGTCCCTGGAAGGGGCCCTACTGTTCCTGTCCTGGTGGTAGTGGTGGCATTAAAGTCCCCATCACATGTGACAGGAATTGAGTGTGAACAGATAAGGCTTCAAATCATTAAAAAGTGATGCCTTCGGTCTGTCTGTGGGCCAAGATGTTATAAGTCCAAGTCGTCTCGCCTCTGAAGTTGACCTCTAGCAGAGCAACTCCCGTCCCAACGATACTCTGTGAATCGTGGACGGAGAGATGTGGGTTACACAGCGATGGAGACTTCAGCATCAGGCTCCACACGCCAGTGACCAAAAAGGACAGTACCAAGACGCCAATCTCTCTCCGCCTCTCGCATGGACCCCAGGTGTTTAAACAGGTCTCCTGCAGAAAAATAGATCAGCCCTTTATATAATCTAGATGATCATATACAACCATGTCTGGTCCTTCTAGCTCTTAGCTGTTCATGTTACTGTTACCACAGAAAGAAGGAATCTGCCATCACGGAGAAGAATAAGAAAGACCACTTGTATCATCATAAGTCAGAGTTGTCATTTCCTGACACTACCGGCTCCTCTTTGTGGGAGGATCCCCACCCTGGATCATCATGCATACTTCCTCACAGCATGCGCTTCAGCTCCTCTCATCTCCTCTTCTTCTTCTCATCTGACTTCGGAACAGTACACGTGAACCATATTAGCTATGTCACTGTATGTCCACCGGACTCTGCATTCTAGTTTAGAAGGGTGGGACAGGAGGCCATGCACTCTCAGGTTTTTGGGTGTTCTTGTCTACGTCTCCCTTTTTAACACTATTATTTCTTTCCCAGTAGGGGATGTCACATCAGGGGGAAAGGGACGGTGCTGCCTTCTTGAGGTGCTCCACTACCTCCATGTCTCCCCTAGTGGCTACCTGTGCCCTGGATGGGTCCAGGGAACCATGTCGGGGTTCTCTGGCACTGTACACAACTGCCCTGAACACTAGGGGCCATCCTCCCCGTGCTCCTCCTACTGCAGAACATCGCCCTAGCATCAGTCTTTCATTAGGTGAGGTCCCGTACAGACTGTCAAGGCCGGCATCAGGGCAGTCCTATGCGGAATGACCGATCTGATCAAAAGGTTCCATCTTATGGCCTGGCACTTATGGCGCTCACATGACACAACGGCCCCACAGGTGTGCACTCTCACTTGGTGAAGTTACTCGCCTATGGACCGGCTTCTCCCACACCTAAAGCCAGTAACCGGGCTGACCAACATAGAAACACACACCCTTCTCTCCTTGCCCATAAAGAGGATGATTGGGGATGGGGGGGATTTCTGGTGTTGATGTCTTTTTAACCAGGACCCTCCACCCCCCGTCCCGCATTCACATCTCACTCCTCATCCATGGTCTTGGTCATGTCTGACATGAGGGTACAAGTCTCTATGAGCTCAATATAATGTGTCTGAGGGGGGACAGGACTTGTTTAGAATATGATGGTGACAATTGCTGTATTGGCTGGATAGGGAATGAAACTAACTTGTCCATCCTCAGTATCCTCTGTAGCGGGGTTGTTGAGCCCAAAAATCAGTCCAGATTAGACACTGAGCTTAAAGCTTATCCATACCACCGGTCTGTCAGGAAGATTATCACTGCAAGGATGTCGGCTGGGCTGGAAACCCATCGGGTGCCACAACACTTCCCTGACCACAAGATCCTGTCAGGTAATCTGCCCACCTCAAGTCTAAATAGACAACAGTTCCTTCCTCTTAATGCCTCGGGCGTTGTAATTGGTATTAGAGATGAGAAGAAATCAGATATCCCGACTCCAGATTCGCTGATTGTCTGACCCCTGTCCTGCTATGGGGGATGGGTGGGATGTGTGATCACTAAGTAATAGGGGGTTGCTGACCACTAGCCAGGGGTCTTGCTGCCTGTGGTGTCTTAGAGGGGGGAATTCCTCAGACTGTAGATTGTCCCTCTCCTCCCAACACATCGTCTATCTGTGTCTATCCAGCTGCCATAGATTGTACCGTGGGGATGATTCCTACTGGGACATTACCATAAACGAAAACCTCAGACAAAATCAGAAACAGCAACCACAATATTAGGCACATCAGCAACATTATTAGCATCTGCATTAACCCCTTGCACATCAAGTCCTGAATGCCTCCACAGGAAAAAAAAACAACAAATCCTGCACAGCAAATCCTGTGAAGGAAACACCCTGAGAGTCTTATGGTGTTACCTTCAGTGGGAGTCCTGTAGTCCTCCTGCGATTTGCCACCGCTGGGAACCTCTGTGGTGTTTTAACAACAAACTCACTGCTGTCATCAGGTACCGCTTACGCTGGACTGGTGGATGCCTCACCAGGGTTGCTGGGCCTTTAGTACCGAACCATGTTGATGATGTCTTTTTTTGTATACTCACCCCTCCTCAAATAAGAAGAGTTGCTGCCTGCAGTGGCCTTACATAGGACTGCTGGTTGTCAACCTGGATTTGACGCAGATATTTCCTCTTGTCAAACCTCTGCTGGTTCCTTGCTAGGTCTCTCCAACGGTCCCATTTGGTCAATAACAACTCCATCTCTCTCACAATGTCAGATAGTTGTTTCGGGCCAGGGAGTCCAGCTTCTTATCCAGAGGGCTGGCTTCACCTGGCGTTTGCTGCCTTCAGTTGTAGTAGTGTGCAGTATATTTGTTTTTGGCAGGTGCAGTTTTTGTTTTTGATCATCTCCCTGTTGTTGCAGGTTCTCCTCGTCGTCTCTGCATCTCTAGGTGGAAGTCCTCTTGCCTGCACGGGGTGGAGGTGGATTGCTCCACCCTGAGGCCTGTAATGAAGTTGCTTACTGCACTCTGGAGTGTAACGTGCCTTTTCCATCACTTTTACCAGACCTCCCACATTGGCGAAAGGGAACGAGGGACAAATGGGTAAGCGTATCGTGCCGCGGCGATCCCCCTAGCCACGCCCAATCACTCCCATGGCCACGCCCCAAATTTTAGCCATATAAATAATAAAATATCCAATAAAAAAAAAAAAATATAATCCTCATTGGATTTGAACCCAGACCTGCAGTTGTCATGTAACAATAATGTCACAGTGCCCCAACCACTGAGCGATTACCTCTGTGATTATCTAGGTGTAGAGTTTGGTAATTAACCCTTAAAGGTGACCAGCCCTATTTTCGTTTTTGTGTTTTTATTTTCACTCCCCACCTTCAAAAATCTATACTTTTATTATTTTCCATGTACAGAAGCTGTGTGATGGCCTATTTCTTGCGTTAACAAATTGCACATTCGTAGGATGGTATTAAATATTCCAGTGCCGTGCACTGGGAAGCGGGAAAAAACATTCTAATCAGTGAAAATGATGAAAAAACACATTTGCGCGCATTTCTTGGTGCTTGGTTTTTACAGCTCACTGTGCACCCAAATGAACATGTCTATTCATTCTTGGGTCCAATACGATCACGGGGGCATACAAATTTGATAGGTTTTATAATGTTTTTTACACTTTACAAACAATTAAAACCTCCTTGACAAAAAAAATTCTTCATTTTGCCGTGTTCTTGTGCTAATAACTTTTTTATACTTTGGTGTATGGACTGTGGGTGGTGTCATTTTTTGCGACTTCTGATGCGACTCTTTCAATGGCTTCTATTTTTAGGACGTTCGCACCTGATTATTTGATCCACGACATTTTGATTTCATCTATCTTTTCCAAAATGGCAAAAAATTGACCATTTGCGACTCCGGGGCTATTTCGCTACGGGGTTTAACTCCAGTGAAAACGTTTATTATATTTTTGATGATCGGCATTTTTCGGACACGGCGATACCTTATTGTGTTTATGATTTTTACCTGTTTATTTATATTTATATCAGTTTCTAGGAAAGGTGGGTGATTGATATTTTAATGTTTTTTTAATATAATTTTTTTTTTTTACTTTTTTTATTTATTTTTGTTTAACTACTACCTAACAGACTACCCTAGGTACTTTAACTCCTAGGTTGTCTGCATTGATCCTAATGCCATATACTGCCAACTACTTATGGTGTTAAAACAGTTTGGATGGCGATTGCTCCGTAAGTCCATATGGGGAGTTTTGCATTACCATCTATTATAATGGTGCAGAATCGCACATTATAATAGAGCCGCGATCAGACAGCTTGGGATCTTTGTGTGATCCATCCGGCTGTCATGGCAACGGATCGCCGCTCCCCGGTGCGTCACGGGGAGTGGACGATCGATGCCAAGATGGGCGCGCCCAAGCGTCCGCCGGCTCTTAATGGGCACCCCGGACAAGCTTTGGCGCGGCGGCAATCAAAGGGTGTAACACCCGCGATCGGCAAGCACCGATCGGCGGTGTTAGCGACGGGCGTTTGCTTACATTATGAAGCAAAATGCCGCGGTGGAGTAGTGAAGATGGCTCAGCCTGTGAGCCTCTTCATACTCCCCATCACCGCCAGAAGACGTAAGGGTACGTCCTAGTGCGGCACTGGGTTAAGAAAACTAGACCTACTGTTACCTGACACAGATTGTAATGCTTTTGGTATATATGACGGGATCTTCTCAGAGAATTAATTGTATTTAATTGAGACATTGATTATTATGGAGATTTTATATTATTATAATTTCTTTTGAGATGATTATTATTATTGTACTATACTATTATAATATAGTTCCGCTCTCTCCGCTAAGCCAACACTTTTTGAAAAGTATTCCCCTCCTGTTTGTATGCTCTTGCGGAAACCCTAGGAGATGCTGATGACGTGGTTCCCATGCGTCTCTCCGCTTAAGCCCAACACTTCTTCTGAAAAGGATTCCCTGCCTGATGTCTTGCTCTGGGGAACCCTAGGGAGATGCAGTGACCATATATGGACAGATGCTGATGACGTCGGTCCCCCTGCTCGCGATCGCTAAGACCCGACACTTCTCGGGGAAAAAAAAAGGGATTCCTGCCGATGTCTTAGTCTGTAGCAGCCATTCTGTACTGTGAGTTCAGGCTTTCAAAGTATTTACTATGCGGACACAGCGGGACCTGGGGGGAAAATACGTGACAATCTCATAGCTGCCCGTGACGCGGGGCAGAGGTAAGAAAAACGGGACTTTCCCGGCAAAATCGGGACGGTTGGGAGCTATGCTTTACTTTTGCTCACAGATGATACAACACTCGAACAAGCAGGTTTCTCCAGGTTCCTGCTTTTTGCTGCTTCTTTATCCATACCAACTTTCTGGACATTACTGCAGACACTGGTTTCATTCTTAGAAACATTGGCATTTTCATCCCTTGCTGTAGTTGTCTGGGTATTGTTTCCCAGACTAGGCCTTGGAGCCTTGGCCTTGCATGGGGAGCTTCCCCACCCAGGGTGGACCCACCCTGGGCTAGCTCCAGACATCCAGAGAGATCAGGAGCTCAACTATCACACCACCTCACCTCTAGGAGGCAGGATTATAGTAGTTATATTCTTGTACATAGGGGGCAGTATTATAGTACAGGCAGTCCCCAGGTTACATACAAGATAGGGTCCGTAGGTTTTTTTTCTTAAGTTGAATTTGTATGTAAGTCGAAACTGTATATTTAATAATGGTAGATCCAGACAAAAAAAATTTCTAATTTTTTTGCTGTAATTGGACCAAGGATTATCAATAAAGCTTCATTACAGGCACCTTACAGCTGATTATTGCAGCCTGGGACTATAGTATAGCATCCAGAGAGCTTCACCGGAGGTCACAGTAGGCAGAGGGGTCCGTCTTTAACTATGGGTCGTCTGTAAATCGGGTGTCCTTAAGTAGGGGACTGCCTGCCGTTATATTCTTGTACATAGGGGAAGTATTATTGCAGTTATATTTTTGTACAAAGGGGCAGTATTATAGTAGTTATATTGTTGTACATAGGGGCAGTATTATAGTAGTTATATTCTTGTACATAGGGGGCAGTATTATAGTAGTTATATTCTTGTACGTAGGGGGCGTCAGTATTTAGTAGTTATATTCTTGATATATAGGGGGCAGTATTATAAGTAGTTATATTCTTGTAACATGGGGGCAGTATTATAGAAGTTATATTCTTGTACGTAGGGGCAGTATTTTAGATATATATGTCTTGTAGATAGAGGCAGTACTATAGTAGTTATATTCACTGTACATAGGGGGAAATACTTACCAGTACAGGCAGTCCCCCGGTTAAGTACAAGATGGCCGGAGGTTAGTTCTTAAGTTGAATTTGTATGTAAGGTCCGAAACTGTATTACTTTATAATGTAGTACCAGACAAAAAATTTTTGGCCCCAGTGACAATTGAGTATTAACCACATTTTTGCTGTAATGGACAACGGATTATCAATAAAGCTGCATTACAGACACACTACCGCTGATTATTGTAGTCTGGGGCTATAGTAAAGATCCAGAACTTCACCAGAGGTCAGAGGGGTCTGTCTGTAAACTATGGGTTGTCTGTAGTGGGTGTCCTTAAGTAGGGGACCGCCTGTAGTTAATTTTTGAACAAAAATGCAGTATTATAATATATTTACTTAGGGCGTCAGTATTATAGCTAGTCTTAACATTCTTGTTTTATGGAGAGGTATTGCTATGTATTTCTTTTGTGATATATATAAGCATTTTAAGTTGTGTTCTTTTTATAAAAAGCTTTTCTCCTCTATATAAGTGGAGGCAGTTTGAGTCCTCTTTCGCTGCACTGGTACGTGTTGATTTGAACGAATGCTATAAACAGTAATTGTGGGAGTTTAGGGAACTCCAGCTACATCCATGACCAAGCCTACTTGGTCTTGTTGACACACGCCCACAGATGGGGCACTCCTGTCCTACTGTTTTTTCCAGGGATTTTAAATTCCCAGTCCACCCCTCATATGTTGTTTACTCTACAATGTCTATAATTTTTTTGTTTTGTATATGTTTCAGATCTGTAAAGCTCTACTGAAATTGATGGGCAGTATATAAATAAAGATTGCTATGATTATATTGCATCCTTTCCACCCTCTATTCTTCACATGAATGACTAAATCTAATCACAGTATGTGGCAACTTGTCCCCCACAGTTTCTTTACCCATTATATTTTACCATATGATATAAATTTCTACTTTTTGTTTCCTCCTATCCACCCTGCATTCATCTACAGTTTACTATCATTATCCTTTTCTCTGCCCAAATTCCACAATCCCTCTTTACTTTATAAAGCTTGGTAATAATAATAAGTCCCTTTACCTCTCCTCCCCTCCTGCTCAGTCTGTGTGTTATTTATAGTAAAACATTTCTAGTGTTTGTCTTTATATCTCTGATATGCTTGTACTGGTTATCCCCATGTGAATAGACCAGAATCAAAGCTACACAAGTACCTGACATGTTTCTATATACACGTGTGATAGACATAGAACATCAGCATACAGTATGTATCTACATTGTTCGCAATACACATGAGACACAGAATATAGCTACACAAGTACCACATGACTGCGGTGTGTATTGCAATACACATTTGAGAGACAGAAGATATCAGCTACACAAGTGTCCTGAATGTTCTGCTATCACATGTGGGACACAGACACAGCTTTACACAAGTATCTGACATGTTTGCTATACACAGTGTGTGATGCCATCAGATACACAGTACCCCCTGATACTGTTATCCTATACACATGTGTGAGACCCAGACATCAGGCAACACAAAAGTAAGTCTAACTGATTATCCTACTACACATGTGTAGACATCCAGACATCAGCTAAACAGTACCGGACTGCGGTGTATGCTATACACATGTAACCAGGATCATCAGCTACCAGAACATGACAGTCAGGTTTCCTGCTATACCCATGAGTAGGACCCACGGCACTCAGCTACACAAGTACCTGACATGTTCGACTTATCAACACATGTGTGAACTAGGCATCCAGCCTTCACCCCAATGTATCTCTGACACGTCTGCTATATACAGATGGTTTGCATCCTGAGCAGTTTCGAATCTCTCACTACAATCACGGCCAGCCATTACCTGTAGCACCTACAGACGTACGTAGAGGAGCAAGAAACCAGGGAAGCATAGAGCACGGCAGCACAAGGAATCTTCAATCTTATACAGGCTGTCATCAAGCCACGGGAGTGGTGGCTCGCTTCCAACTCATGAAGTAAGCTGGACAGCTGAATAGATAATGACTCATTGGACATTCTCTCAGGTCATTTGCATACAGCTAATTATTGGACTCTTGGAAGGGGCGAGCAAAAAAATTATTTTTCCAAAAAAAATATTTTATTATGGAAGGTCATTTGTTTTAATAAAAAGCAAACCCTATAAAAGTTCTTTTGAAGTATGATATTGACCCACAAAAGTGTTTGTTGTTGAGTTAAACTACATTCCATCAAAAAAAAACGGGACCCATACAAATATAGTGACAGAAAAATAAAAATATTTATGAGCTTTAGAAGGCATTGTGGGGAAAAAATGTGGCCTGGGCCAGGTAGAATCCAGGTTAAAAATGTATCACTTGTGTAACTTTGGTGTACTTTAATTTGGAAGTACATTGTTGTACTTGCTCAGTTGATGTTTTCCACTGAATTTTTGCAATCATAAACATTTTAAGAAAAACAAAACTTGATAAAGGCATTTTTTTACTTCCGCAAAGTCACATACATTTTAATTAGACAGGCGGTCCCTATCTAAGAACACTCAACTTACCTACGACCCCTACATAGTTTTTGTAGACACATTGCTCCCATCTGCGTTAACGCTTTGACGAAATTAATTAATAGGATTGATTTAGGGTTGTGTGGCTCCAAACTAGAAGGAAATTTATCAAAGTGTCCTGAGAGAAAAACTTTCTAGTCGCTATGAAACCAAACAATCAGCTTCAGCATTTAAATTTATAAAGTTTGAAATTTCATGATGCCATATCAAGTTTGTGAGGGCACCAGTAGTTCCTGTAGCCAAACAAGCCCACACAAGATGCTGCCATCCTTGTGTTTACGTTGTGATGGTTGCTCCGGAACTTGCCAAGCTTTCCCTTCAAACATAACATGTCATGATGCCAAATGTTTAACCCCTAGGCGCACCAGGAGTTAATATACGTCCCGGTGGCTAGATACTTAGCGCACCAGGACGCACTAGAAACGGAGCCGGTACCAGAGCAGCGGGTGTCAGACTGTCTAGTACAGTGACACCGCGCTGTAAAACCGCGATCGGAGCCGACTCCGATCGAGCGGTGTTAACCCCTTACACGCCGGGGTTTCAAGGCATGACCGCGGCGGTTGAAGGGTCTTCCCCCTAGGATCGATTCCCCGTGGCCCCGTCCCCTATGGATTCCGATCCCTCTTCTGGGCAGTCTCCGAGGACTTGCACTGCGCCCGGAGCTGCCCGATCTCCTGCCAGTCAGGACCCCTTCCGGTTCTGACTGTAAACTGTCTGAGCATGCGCAAGCATGCTCAGACGTTTACACTGCTTCCAATACACATACTACTGTAGACCAGTGTATGACGCTCGAACCATGTGATAAGAGTATTGCTGTTTAAGTTCAAGTAATGTAAAAAACATGCAACAACACTTAACACTACACATTATAATAAATAAAAATAAAACATAAAAATATAAGCCCACTAAATGTCACTTTCCCAGAAAAACACTTAATAAAGTATTAAAAAAACTAAAACACAAAAAAACCTGCATATTTGGTATTGCCAGCGCCGTAACAAGTGCATTAATAAAAACCAAATCATTACTTGGCTGACGGGTAATACGCGGAGGAAAAAAAAACACAACAAAAGTTCCGGAAAAAGATATATTTATTAATAGACCTATTAAAAATGCTCTAAAAAGTTGATTAAAAAAATTTTATGGCACTCTAAATAAGCCCACTAAAAGAACAACTGTTTCTTCAAAAAATATGCCTGTAACCAGATTGTTCGCCAAAAAAATAATAAAGGTTATGCATATGGAAAAGAATGGTGATGATCAAATGAAATAAGACTTTTCATCCAAATAGTTTTACATTCATAAAATGAATAAAATACAACAAACCCCCCACATATTTGGTATCCCATCGTTCCGTAACAATCTGCGATAATAAAACGAATCGTGTATTAATCCGCAAAGGAACCCCGTATAAAAAACAACCTCAAAAAAACTCTCTGAAAAAAAGATGATTTTATATTAATGGCCTAAAAAATGCTCAAAAAGTGATTTAAAAAGTTATCGGCAATCTAACATATTGACACGTTAAAAAGAACAATCATTCTCGCAAAACATAAGCCCTTAAACAGATTTGTGAGGTGAAAATTTACCAAAGTTATGCATATGAAAGCAGTGATGGCTTAACATAAATACCAAATTTTGCTAATTACTTTTTATTCAGTATAAAATGGGAAAAAATAAAAAATATAATAAATGAAGTTTTTTCACTATCGATGGCAACCCATAGAATAAAAATAAGATCTATTTTTATTGTATGGTAACTGCCAAAAAAAAACACCATAAAATTTTCCTAAAAATTGAGATTTCCATTCCTCCACCAACAGAGTTAATTAAATCTCCCAACTTAGCTAGATGCCCACAAATAACGTACCAGAAAAGTGCATCTCATGTGGCAAAAGAGTAAGCCCCTATAGGGTCCACATTAAAAAAAACTACAAAAAATTATACCTGTACATGTGACATAGCAACATCTGATCTGGATGGCGCCTCCCCTTCCCTTCTATGCCGGCCGTGCCCCATACGCAGGTACCACCACTATGGGGTAAAAGCGGTTTACTACGGTAGAATTGGGTATCAAACTTTGTGGACCTTTTTTCATTTAATCCATTGTAAATGTTTAATTTCCACCAAAATTAGTGTATTGTGAAAAATGTACAATGCAGACTGCAAAGGCGGTACACAAACTTCTTAAAAATGTTTCCACAATGGTGTAATTATGAGTCTTGCTATGATTTAGCCTCTCACGTGTCAATTAGAATTTAGGCAGGCCCATCTAAATAGCGGTTTTGTTGATTTTACACAAATCGTGAAAAAATTGATACCTAAATTCTGATCCTCATATTCTAGTACAAATATGTAGAATATTAAAAAACATCCAAACATAAAGGCAACATTTGGTGAAATGTTAGTTATGAATTTATTTGGGTGCCTTTGACTATCTGCACCTCAAAAATGAGATTTTAGAGACGTTGTGAAAATAAAGATTTTCCAAATTTTGCCAACTGTTTTTTTTTCATAACTAAAGCAAAGATTTCATCCAAAATTTTTTAAACTAATGTTGAAGTACACATGGGGGTCATTTATAAAGGGCCCCGATTCGAGCCTTTTCCCGACGTGTTACCATATCTTTCCGTTTTGCGCCGCTTGTACCTTAAATTGCCCCGGGATTTTTGCGCACGCATCTGGATTGGGCGCATCGGCGCTGTCAGCGGCGCGATCGGAATCGGGGGGCGTGGCCGAACGAAAACCCTACGTATCGGAAAAAACCGCCGCATGTTAAAAACCAAAATGTGTCCGATAAGGACCGCTTACCTTCACCTGGTCCAGCTCGGTGCATTCCGCGAGCGAATGAGTCTTTCAGCGCAGCAGCTGCCAATGGGACGGCGGAAGAAGAAACTACCATTAAATCCCGCCGACCCCGAATCCAGAGCGAGAGAGAAGAAGCCGCCGCTGGAACGCGAATGTGACCGGGTAAGAAATTTTTGCCCCAATGTGTCACGAGCAAAACAAATCTCACAATACCCTGGATATCTCATATCGTTCCCACGCTATAACACTTATAGTGCACAGGCGATTTGAAAATGGGGGCCGCGTCCTTTAGGCCAAAAGAGGCTGAGTCCCGTAGGGGTTTAATCAATAGCTTTGTTAGACAACAGGACATATCTTCAAAATTATTGTCTGTGTGCATTTGTAAACAGTAATCTGGCCTTTTTTAGTTTTTTTATGTAATGGCTTCTCCCTGGCAGAGTGGCCTTTCCGCCAATGTCAATACCGTAACAGAATATACTCACAGTATACGCCGACCCGAGTTAAGTTTTAACCACAAATAACTGGGTAAAAACTTACTGACTTTAGCTAAGTCCTGGGCAAGTGGGCAACCTTATGGCACGCGTGCCAGAAGGGTCACGCAGAGCCCTTCTGCTGGCACGCATGCCATGATCCTCCAGTGTGCAGAGAGCCCGCAGGTCCACGTTTAAGAGAACAGCATCTGCACCTTGCGCTCAGTTGGCTGACCATATACTGGGGGGTGCTGGCTGGCAATATACAGGGGGGGCTGGCTGCATAATGGGGAGCGGCTGATTGGCTATATAATGGGGAGCTAGCTTGATGTATACTGGGGAGACTGGCTGGCTATTTACTGAGAGGACTGGCTGGCTATATACTGGGAGGAATGGCTGGCTATATACTGGGGGTACTGGCTGGCTGTATACTGGGGAGACTGGTAGGCTGTATACTGGGGGGGCTGGCAGGCTGTATACTGGGGGGGCTGGATGGCTGTATACTGGGGGGGCTGGATGGCTGTATACTGGGGGGGCTGGATGGCTGTATACTGGGGGGGCTGGCTGGCTATATACTGGGGGGGCTGGCTGGCTATATACTGGGGGGGAACTGGCTGGCTATATACTGGCAGGAGTGGCTGGCTGTATACTGGGGGGTGGCTGTATACTGGGGGGTGGCTGTATACTGGGGGTGGGGTTGTTTGGCTATATACAAGGTGTCTGGCTGCATACTGGGGGGGCTGTCTGGCTATATGCAGTGGGGGCTGGGTATATACACTTTCATCAGAAGGGAGGGCAAATGAGGGGCACTGCACTTAGACGACTTTATAATCAAAAAATGCATCAATACATATTGCTCAGCGATCGCATGGGGTACCAACATATAAAATCACAGAGCGGTGCTCTAGCTCAAAAAAGCGTCCAAGAAATGCAAGTAACCTTTCAATAGAAGGAAAAAAGTAACGATAACGCTAACGATAATAACGATAGTAACGATAAAAGTTAAATCTTTATTCCGATATTATATAAAAGACATCTTTGAGGGAGGGAAGCAAAACCGCAGGAGTCCATAGAAGGTGATGGTCCGTTTTGCCTTCTGTGTGCTCCTGCGGTTTTGCTTCCCTCTCGCAAGTATTATAGTAGTTATATTCTTGTACATAGGGGCAGTATTTTAGTAGTTATATTCTTGTACATAGGGGGCAGTACTATATTAGTTATATTCCTGTACATAGGGAGCAGTATTATAGTAGTTTTAATACTGCATTTTATGTACAGGAATATAACTACTGTAATACTGCCCCCTATGTACAGGAATATAACTACTATAGTACTGCCCCCTATGTACAAGAATATAACTTCTAAAATACTGCCTCCCTAGGTACAGGAATATAGTTACTATAATACTGCCCCTAAGTAAAATATATTATAATACTGCATTTTATGTACAAAAATATAATATATTTTACTTAGAGGCAGTATTATAGTAACTATATTCCCGTACCTAGGGAGGCAATATTTTAGAAGTTATATTCTTGTACATAGGGGGCAGTATTATAGTAGCTATATTCTTGTCCATAGGGGGCAATTATTATTAGTATAAACAAACAGAAAATATTACAATACATTCTCATCAGAGTGAGCAGACAATTATTTAACACATATCATACAGATCAGAAAATAATAAATTCATAATAATCTTAACTCAAAAAGTCCATAACTTAACATTATTACTCTTCTATCTAACCTCTATGGATCGTATCCACATCAGCTATGATAATATTTGGGTTACAGCGGCCATAGGCTGGAAGGACTCGCTGTGTGCAGACACTCTGGTCCTGGTGTGACAGTGATAGTATTTGATTGTAATGATGATCAGGTACATGGTCCCTCGGTCTATGCTGGCTACCTGTGGTGTCACCCCATAAATTATGTCTGGATAGGTCAGAGACTGCAGTCTTGCTATTTTGAGTCTGTGGGACACCTCCTGCCATATCTGCCTCCCTCCCAGGCACTCAGTAGTAAAATGCTCCATGGTCTCCTCCTGCTGACATCCCAAGGGGCACAAACACTCAAGAATTTTAAATTGCCCCTGACAAAAAGCCTCCCATGCAGGGACAACCAGGCGATATCAAAGAGCTTTGCAGGGAGCCTAGGACTAGGATTAAGGAACCTCAGACTTACCTGCAGGTGGCCGTTGTGCAGTCCCTCAGAGCTGGCTGAACAGTATAGAAGGTCCTACAGATATTGGTATAAAGGTCCTTCCTGGTCTTATTCTCCAAAAATGTTTTGTCTAGCCTCCACTTTTTCAAACACCTGAGACCATACTCCAGATACTGGGGAAGGAAGCCAGGAGTCCATCAGCCCCTCTTGAGACTGCCGCCTCGCACCCAAGACTCTGCAAAAGGCAATATCTAGTCCCTGACACTACTTACCCACAGGAGACCATTGTTTGAGTCCAGGAAACCAAAATTAACTTTCAGAAACATGAAGTCAAAGAAAACCCTTGGATTTAACATATCCAGTCCACCCTCTCTCCTCTGTAGGTAGGTGATCCCTCTTTTTACTGGGTTCAACCTGTTCCACCATAAAAGCTGGAAGAACAGACTAAAGAGCCTAGTGGAGAAGGATTCTGGCAAAGGAAAAACAACAGAGACGTAGAGGAAGACAGGGTCCAGGTAAGTCTTCAGCAGAGTAACCCTTTCTCTATAGGTCAGCCTCCAGTTCTTCCATCGCTGAACCTTTGCACTTCCAGTTTCCAACTTATCTTCCCAATTTAGTTTGGCATTATCTTCCCTCCCAAATTTCACCCCAAGGATCTTAATATGGGTGGAGGCCTTGGCGAATTATGGCAAATTAAAGCCAGGATCCGAACTCAATGTCCAGAAAGCTTGACTCTGGGTAACTTCTGATGGCAGCAGATAACATCTCCACCTCACGAGGCTCAGATATCACCACTGTCACATCATCCGCGTAGGCAACAACATCCAGGGGCAAGCAATGGGGGACCGGCACCCCCTTAAAATCGCACCGCTGCAGTGATCTCAGGAACGGATCGATGGCAAACACATACAGCAGTGGACTCAGAGGACAACCTTGTCGCACCGCTGCCTCTACCCTGAAAGTGTCCTCCCGCCAACCATTGATCAGAGGAAAGCTCTCAGCCTCTCTATACAAAGTCTTGACCCAATCCACAAATTCTCCCGGAATACCGTACTTTGTTAAAGTGGCCCATAGATAATCGTGATCAACCCTATCAAAAGCTTTAGCCTGGTCCAGACCTACAACATATCTCTCACACCTCAGAGCTTTACATCTCTCAAACATCTCTCTTATGGAGATGACTGCTCCAGAGATGTTCCGCCCTTTGGCAGAGCCTGCCAACAGTGCCGGGGACAAACAGACTAATCTAGAAAACAGAATTTTTGCCAGAATCTTCGTAGACATTTAAGAGGGCGATCGGCCTCTAGTTCTTGATGTCAGTAGGCTCTTTACTTTTAGACAGCAGGATAAGGGAGGACACTCTCATGGATGGAGGCATCAGGTGATTTTATAGACAATTTCTGTAAACATCCATGAGGATTGGAGCAAAGAGGTCTCTGAACTTCTTATAAAATTCTGCTGTTATACCATCTGGACCTGGTGCCTTCTTCAGATTTAACTTATCAATTGCCTCTTATCTCCTCCACCGTTATTTCTGCTGTCAAAGGAGAAAAGACCAATTCTCTAGAATCAGGGCCTGGAGTTGCCTCCAAGAATTGGGTCACTTTAACCTTATCCAAAGCCTTTTTCTCACTACTCCCAGGATTCCCTCCCAAGACTCTTGTAAGACACCCTGGGAGTCAGTGAGACCTGCGATCAGTTTTTTCTCCACACGCTCCCGGCAATTCTCAAATGGATCCGGTGCTCCTCGGGTTCCATAGACCCTTTCCACTACCAGGGAGGTGTACCTACTCTACTGATACTGTCTTATCTCAGATTTCAGCCGGTCAATCCTTTGTTGGTCATTCACACCCGCCAAATAGAGTTACTCAAATTCTTTACGCAGTCTCAGATACTGGCTGTACTTACTTCTCCCTTTCTTAATTGACAGTCTCTGTAAGAGGGATTGGATCTCCTCCTTGACATCCTCCCACCAGTCGGCCATGTTGTTGTAAAAATCCACTCTGTCAAGTTGGTTCTGGGAAAAAGAGTGAATGTATTCCTGGACATAATTGTCATCTAGTAGACTAGAATTTAGTCTCCATAGTCCTTTACCAACATCAGGATACTTAGAGGCACTCAAACAAAAATATAGAGCCAAATGATCAGAGTACGGGGCCGTTCTTTCTCTATTGGTTTCAGTAGGACTCACCAGAGCAAGATCAATCCTACTGCTGCGTCCTGCAAAGGTGTAGGTGAACTTTGGACTCCTACCACCCTCTACAAAAACATCAGACAGGCTAGACTGATGAATTATACTATTTAGGACCTTACAGTCCCTGGTAAGGGGCCTACTGTTCCTGTCCCTGGTGGTAGTGGTGGCATTAAAGTCCCCATCCATGATGACAGGAATTGATGTGAACAGATAAGGCTTCAAATCATTAAAAAGATGAGTCCTTTCGGTCACTGTCTGTGGGCCATAGATGTTAATGAGCCAGAGTCTTCTGCCTCTGAAGGTGACCTCTAGCAGCAGGCACCGTCCCATCGATACCTCTGTGAATCTGTGGACGGAGAGATCGTGGGTGTTAAACAAGATGGAGACTCCAGCATAAGGCTCCACAGCCAGTGACCAAAAGGAAGTACCAGACTGCCAATCTCTCTCCGCCTCTCGCATGAGACCCAAGGTGTTTAAACAGGTCTCCTGCAAGAAAAATAGATCAGCCTTGATATATCTTAGATGATCATATACAACATGTCTGGTCCTTCTAGCTCTTATGCTGTTCATGTTACTGGTTACCACAGAAAGAAGGAAGTCTGCCATCAGGAGAAGAATAAGAAAGACCATCTGTATCATCATAAGTCAGAGTTGTCTTCCTGACTACCGGCTTCCTCTTTGTGGGAGGATCCCCCCCTGGATCATCATCATATTCCTCCATCATGCGCTTCAGCTCTCTATCTCCTCTTCTCCATCTGACTCGGACAGTACACTGTACCTATTAGTAGTCACTGTAATGTCCACCTGACTCTGCATTCTCATTTTAGAGGGTTTTTGGACGGAGGTCCATGCACTCTCAGGTTTTTGGGTGTTCTTGTCCTTCTTCCTCTTTTTAACACTATTATTTTTCCCAGTAGTGGGTGTCACATCAGGGGAAGGGACAGGTGCTGCCTTCTCTGCAGGGTGCTCCACTACCTCCATGTCTCCCTCAGTGCTACCTGTCCCTGGATGGTCCAGGGCACATGTCAGGGGTCTCTGGCACTGTACACACTGACCCTGACAATAGGGCCTCCTCCTCCTGCTCCTCCTCTGCTACATCTGCCCCTTCCATCAGGTCTTCATTAGGGAGGTCCCTACAGATGTAGTGCCAGGCATCAGGGCAGTCCCTATGGGAATGACCGATCTGATCACAAAGGTTACATCTTATGGCCTGGCATTTGGCGCTCACATGACCAAGGTCCCCACACAGGGTGCACTTCACTTGGTGAAGTTACTCGCCATGTGACCGGATCTCCCACACCTAAAGCATAACCTGGGCTGACCAACATAGAAACACACACCCTTCTCTCTGCCCATAAAGAAGGAGTTGGGGAGGTGGTGGGTGATTTTCTGGTGTTGATGTAATTTAACCAGGACCCTCCACCCCCCGGTCCAGATTCCATCCTCATCCTCATCCCTGGTCTTGGTCATGTCTGACATGAGGGTACAATGTCTCTTGAGCCATATAATGATGTCCTGAGGGGGGACAGACTTGTTCTAGAATATGATGGTGACAATTGCTGTATCTGGCTTGGATATGGGAATGAAACTAAACTTGTTCCATCCCTCAGTATCTCTGTAGCGGGGTTGTTGAGCCCAAAATCAGTCCAGATTAGACATGAGCTTAAAGCTGATATCATACCCCTGTCTGTCAGGAAGATTTATCACTGCAAGGATGTCGGCTGGCTGGAAACCCATCTGGGTGCACAACATGTCCCTGACCACATGAATCCTGTCAGGTAGATCTGCCCCACTAAGTCTAAATCGGACAACATTCCTCCTCTTGAATGCCTGGCCGGTGTAATTGGTATTAGAGGAGAAGAACAGAGAATCCCGACTCCATGCATTCGCTGATGTCTGACCCCTGTCCTGCTGTGGGGGATGGGTGGGCTGTGGATCATCAGTACAAGGGGGTTGCTGACCACTAGGACCATGGGGGTCTGCTGCCTGTGGTGTGACTAGAGGGGGGAATTCCTCAGCTGTAGATTGTCCCTCATCCTCCACAACAACATCAGTGCTATCTGTGTCACCAGCTGCCATAGATTGTACCTGGGATGATTCCTCAGCTGGGACATTACCATAAACAGAAACCTCAGACAAATTAGAAACAGCAACCACAATATTAGGCACATCAGCAACATTATTAGCATCTGCATTAACTCCTTGCACATCACAGTCCTGAATGTCCTCCACCGGAAACATCCTGCACAGCAAAGTCCGGTGAAGAAACACCCTGAGGTGCTATGGTGTTACCTTCAGGTGGGAGTCCTGAGTCCTCCTGCAGTTTGCCGCCTCCTGGGACTTGTGGTGTTTTAACAACAACTTCACTGCTGTCATCAGGTCCGCTTACTGCTGGGACTGGTGGTGCCTCACCAAGGGTTGCTGGGCCTTGTAGTACCTAACCATGTTGATGTTGTCTTTTTTTGTATACTTCCCCCTCCTCAAAAAGAAGAGTTGCTGGCTGCAGTACTGGCCTTACATAGGACTGCTGGTGTCAGACCTGGATCTTGACGCAGATATTTCCTCTTTGTCAAACCTCTGCTGGTTCCTGTAGGTCTCTCCAACTGGTCCCATTTGGTCAATAACAGACTCCATCTCTCTCACAATGTCAGATAGTTGTTTGGCCAGGGAGTCCAGCTTCTTATCCAGCAGGGCCTGCTTCCCTGGGTTTGCTGCCTTCAGTTTGTATGTGCAGTCTATTTGTTTTTGCAGGTGCAGTTTTTGTTTTTTGAGCATCTCCCTGTGCTGCAGGTTCTCCTCGATCGTCTGCATCTCTAGGGAAGTCCTCCTCTGCCTGCCCGGGGTGGAGGTGGATTCTCCACCTGAGGCCTGTAATGAAGTTTGCTTCTCACTCTGGATGTAACTCGTCTTTTCCATCACTTTACCATACCTCCCAACATTTGCGAAAGGGAAAGAGGGACAAAATGGCGGCAAGCGTAGCGTGCCGCGGCGAACCCCCTAAGCCACACCCCCAATCACTCCCTGGCCACGCCCCAAATTTTAGCCATATTATAATAATAAAAATCATCTCAATAAAAAAAAAAAATAATAATTATCCTCATTGGGATTTGAACCCTGAACCTGCAGTGTCCATGTACAATAATGTCACAATGCCCCAACCAACTGAGCTATAACCTCTGTGATTATCTAGGTGTAGAGTTTTGGAACTATGACTACTGTTACACTGTGACACAGATTTAATGCTTTGGTATATAGGGAGGGATCTTCTCAGAGATTATTGTAATTATTGAGACTATTATTATTATTATGGAGATTATTATTATTATTATTGAGATGATAATTATTATTTTTACTATTATTAATAATCGTCTCCATAATAATAAAAAGTCCATGTACAATAATGTCACAGTGCCCCAACCAACTGAGCTATAACCTCTGTGATTATCTAGGTGTAGAATTTTGGTAACTAAGAACTGTTACTACTGTTACACTCTGACACAGATTTACTACCTTGGTATATAGGGAGGGATCTTCTCAGAGATTATTGTAATTATTGAGACTATTATTATTATTATGGAGATTATTATTATTGAGATGATTATTATTATTTTTATTATTAATAATAATCGTCTCCATAATAATAAAAATAATAAAATATAAAATAATAATAATAGTTTCAATAATTAACATAAATAATCTCTGATAAGATCCCTCTCTATATATCAGAGCAGTAAGTCTGTCACAGTGTAACAGTGGCAGATAACAGTTCTTAGATACCAGAAATCCTCAGCTCTGCATCCCTGGGCTTATAGCTCAGTTAATTAAGGCTCCTGTCTGCAGTGAAAAGGGTCCCAGGTTCGAATCTCAGCCTAGGCAAAACTTTATTTAATTTAATTAAATAAAGAGCTTGTGTCTGGGGAAGCCCTGGAGACCATATATGGGCAGATACTGACCTGACCTGATGACGTGGTCCCTGCTCGGATTCCCTGCCCGATGTCTGCTCTGGGGAACCCTAGGAGATGCAGTGACCATATATGGATAGAGATCTGAGCCTGATGACGTGGTCCCTGCTCCTGCTAATCCCGACACTATGGGTCGTCTGTAAGTCGGGTGTCCTTAAGTAGGGTACTGCCTGCAGTTATATTCTTGTACATAGGGGAAGTATTATTGCAGTTATATTTTTGTACAAAGGGGCAGTATTATAGTAGTTATATTCTTGTACATAGGGGCAGTATTATAGTAGTTATATTCTTGTACATAGGGGGCAGTATTATAGTAGTTATATTCTTGTACGTAGGGGGCAGTATTTTAGTAGTTATATTCTTGTATATAGGGGCAGTATTATAGTAGTTATATTCTTGTACATAGGGGGCAGTATTATAGAAGTTATATTCTTGTACGTAGGGGGCAGTATTTTAGTAGTTATATTCTTGTAGATAGAGGGCAGTACTATAGTAGTTATATTCCTGTACATAGGGGGAAATATTACAGTACAGGCAGTCCCCGGGTTACGTACAAGATAGGGTCCGGAGGTTAGTTCTTAAGTTGAATTTGTATGTAAGTCGAAACTGTATACTTTATAATTGTAGATCCAGACAAAAAAATTTTTTGGCCCCAGTGACAATTGGAGTTTAAACAATTTTTGCTGTAATGGGACCAAGGATTATCAATAAAGCTTCATTACAGACACCTTACAGCTGATTATTGTAGTCTGGGGCTATAGTAAAGCATCCAGAGACTTCACCAGAGGTCAGAGGGGTTGTCTGTAACTATGGGTTGTCTGTAAGTCAGGTGTCCTTAAGTAGGGGACCGCCTGTAGTTATATTTTTTTAACATAAAATGCAGTATTATAATATATTTTACTTAGGGGCAGTATTATAGTAGTTACATGCTTGTTTATTGGAGAAGGTATTGTAGTATTTCTTTGTGTATATATAAGGCAGTTTTAAGTTGTGTTCTTTTTAACCCCTTAAGGACGCAGCCATTTTGTAACATAAGCTCAGCCCGATTTTTTGGATTCTGACCGCCGTAGATTTATATTGGTAGAATTTTGAACACTTGTTACTTATCAAAACGATTCTGAGATTGTGTTTCCCCACATGTTGTACTTCATTTTAGTGGTAAATTTTGGTGCATAAGGGTTTGCGTTTACTTAAAAAAAAAAAGCAAATATGATAAATTTTGAAAAAATGTGCCATTTCGAAATTCAAAATCAGTGCGTTTTAAGGCAGTAGATAGAAATTACCACCTAAATAAGTTGCTGAATAACATTTCCCATTTGTTATTTACATTTCATAATTTGAAATGTTGGAGTAATTTATTTTGATGTCACGCGGCTACAACAAAGAAGATCGCTTTTCAGGATTTCAGAATTGGCTATTTGGGGATTAAATATCAGTTTTGATGAAATTTACAATATTTAGCATCAAACCCACTAATAACCCACCCATCAAATCTGCACCCCTCAGTATCAGGAAAAACCGTTTTACGAAGATTGTTAACCGCCTGAGATTCTTCATAGTAATTGAATCAAAATGGAGGTGAAATTAGACTGGTCAAATTGTTTTCCCTATACGTTCAGTAGCACTAATTTCACATTTCCAAAAATAAAAAGAGAAAAACCCACCATACAATTGTTTCTACAATTCTCCTGAGTACAAAGACCCCCCACATGTGGCAAGTATTGTGTTGGGGGCACAGCGAGCGCAGCAAGGGAAGGGGGGCGCTGCAGTGCCAGGATTTTAGTTTCCAGATGGGCCCCCTTTTGAAGGGCTATAAAATTTTCGCTGATTGTTATTTGGGCCATGGATGCCATTTTTTTGCGCGATGAGATGCTTTTCCCATTGGTACCATTTGGGGTTAGTATCACCATATTGTTGAAAATTTTGGAACTTTTTTTTGGAGGGCGGCAGGCGGTAGAAAGCATCAATTCGGTAATGGATTTTTACCTCTTTTTTTTTTTGAGTTTCACCAGTTAAGGCAATAATCATGTTATCTTTATGTATGGTCGATAACGATTACTGGGATACAGACATGAATATATTTTCTTACGTTTTACTAAATTTGTCAAACAAAACCCTAAGGGGGAGAAAAAAATCATCATTTATGTATTGCCGTTCTTCAAGTGGCATAAACATGTTTGTTTTTTGCTACGGAGTTGGTTGATGCTTATTTTTTGCGGGGACATGTGTTACTTTGCACCAGTATTCATGTCGGAGTACACATGTTTTTTTTATCACATTGTAAGCACTTTTTTTGTGGGATTGATAATAGTAAAAATCATAATTTGGGAAGGTTTTATAGCATTTTTTTTTACGGCGTTTATGTGGGGGTTAAATAATGATTTTTACTTGTATTCTACGGTTGGTCGGACGCGGTGTGTGTGATACTATATAGTGGGTGTTTGTTATGATTTAGATTTTTTGTGGGTTAATGTCTCTGAATAGTTATGGGTTATGGAAATTTTATTGATTTATTACGTTATTTTATGAATACACATTTTTTTTTACTTTTTCACTTGTTTCCACCCATGGGAAAGGACAAGCCAATCCATCTGATGCTTGTCATGATAACTCTGCATAATCCATGTATGCCAGAGAGTATTACAGTTCAGCTATCACATGCATAGGCTGCACTATGCAGAGATGACGTACACAGACGCCATCTACTGGCAGTGCACTGCAGGGTGTGCTGGGGACCAGATGGACCCCCAGGACATCATAGCCAGCGATCGGGCACCCCGAAAAACGGTTCGGGGGGGCCGCCGATCATGGGGGAAAACACCCAGAGGAGACATGTTAGATTGCCGTGGTCGTGATGAACCGTGGCATTTTAAGGGTTACCACACCCGCGATGGAGAGACTCCGACCGCGGGTTGTTACACGGGGTTAAGGCTATAGGACAGCGGCACCCCGGTGTGTTTCCCGATGCCGGTTTGGCTCTGATCCAGAGCCGAGCCGGCATAAGCGCCGTGGCGGATATATATCCGCCACTGAGCGCTAAGTCACTGCGCTCCGTGGCGGATATATCCGCCACGGAGCGTGAAGGGGTTAAAAAGCTTTATTCCTCTATAAGGGAGGCAGTATGAGTCTCTTTCGCTGCCCTGTACATGTTGATTTAGAACATCTATAAACAGTAATTGTGGAGTTTAGTAACTCCACCTACATCACATGACCACGCCTACTTGTTTTGACACCGCCCACAGAATGGGGCCACTTTTACTGTATTTTCCAGGGCCATTTTAAATTCCCAGTCCACCCCTGCATATGTTGTTTACTCTACAATGTCTTATTATTTTTGTATATGTTTCAGAATCTGTAAAGCTCTACTGAAATTGATGGCAGTATATAAATAAAGATTACTATTATTACTATTGCATCCTTTCCACCCTCTATTCTTCATGAATGACCTAATTATAAACATATGTGGCAACTGTCCACCACAGTTCTTTTACCCATTATGATTTTACCATATGATATAAATTTCTACTTTTTGTTTCCTCTACCCACCTGCATTCATCTACATTTTACTTCATTATCCATTTCTCTGCCCAAATTCCACAAATCCCTCTTTAGTTTATAAAGCTTGATATAATAATAAGCCCATCCCTCTCCTCCCCCTGCTCATGTCTGTGTGTTATTTATAGTAAAACATTTCTAGTGTTTGTGCTTTATCTGCTGATATGCTGTGTACTGTTATACACATGTGAGAGACACAGACATCAGCTACACAAGTACCTGACATGTTCTGATATACACGTGTGATAGACATAGACATCAGCTACATATGTATCTGACATGTTCTGCAATACACATGAGACACAGATATCAGCTACACAAGTACCTGACATGCGGTGTTCTGCAATACACATATGAGAGACAGAGATATCAGCTACACAAGTGCCTGACATGTTCTGCTATACACATGTGTGAGACACAGACATCAGCTACACAAGTATCTGACATGTTCTCCTATACACATGTGTGAGACATCAGCTACACAAGTATCTAACATGTTATCCTATACACATGTGTGAGACACAGACATCAGCTAAACAAGTACCGGACATGCTGTGTTCTGCTATACACATGTGAGACACAGACATCAGCTACAGAAGTACATGACATGCAGTGTTCTGCTATACACATGAGTGAGACACCGGCATCAGCTACACAAGTACCTGACATGTTCTGCTATACACATGTGTGAGACATAGGCATCAGCTACACAAGTATCTGACACGTCCTGCTATACAGATGGTTGCATCCTGGAGCAGTTGAATCTCTCATACACACACAGGCTACAGCCATTACCAGCACCAGGAAGTACGTAGAGGAGCAAGAACCAGGAAGCATAGAGCGGCAGCACAAGGAATCTCACATCATTATACAGGCTGTCAGTCAAGCACTGGGGAGTGTGGCTCTGCCTCCAACTCATGAATAAGCTGGACAGCTGAATATGATAATGACTCATTGGACATCTCTCAGGTCATTTGCATACAGCTAAGTTATGGCTCTTGGAAGGGGGTGATGCAAAAAAATTATTTTTCCAAAAAAATATTTTATTATGGAAGGTCATTTGTTTTAAAAAAGAAAACCCTATAAAATTTTATTTTGAAGTATGCATATTGACCCGCAAAAAAGTTTGTTGTTGAAGTTAAACTATAAAGGCAAAACATTTTTAGAAAAAATATATGATTTGCACTTTTTTAATTTACTGCACAGGTAGGCTTAATTGAAGTTAACCAGTAGGATATATGAAACACAAAATTGTGATTTTAAAAACTACATTCCATACAAATATAGTGACAGAAAATAAAAATATTATAGCTTGTAGAAGGCATTGTGGGGAAAAAAGTGGCCTGGGCCAGGTAGAATCCAGGTAAAAATGTATCACTTGTGTACTTTGTGTACTTTCATTTTGGAGTACATTGTTGTACTTGCTCAGTTGATGCCATTGAATTTTTGCATCACATTTAGAAAACATTGTATAAAAGGCATTTTTATTACTTCCTGCAAAGTCACATACATTTAATTAGTACAGGCGGTCCCCTACTTAAGAACACTCAACTTACATATGACCCCTCATAGTTTGTAGACCGCCTTGCTCCCATTTGCGTTTAAGCTTTGACGAAATATGTTTAATAGGATTGAGTTCAGGGTTGTGTGACTCCAAAACTAGGAGGGAAATTTATCAAACGTGTCTGAGGGAAAACTTTTCTAGTCGCTTATTGAAACCAATCATAGCTCAGCATTAAATTATAAACAGCTTTGGAAAATTTCATAATGCCATCAAGTTTGTGAGGTGCACCAGTCGCTCCTGTAGCCAAACAAGCCCACACAAGATGCTGCCATCCCTGTGTTTTACAGTTGTGATGGTGTTCTCAGGCTTGCAAGCTTTTCCCTTCAAACATAACAATGTTCATGATGGCCAAACTGTTTAACCCCTAGGCGCACCAGGACGTTATAGTACGTCCCGGTGGCTAGATACTTAGCGCACCAGGACGCACTACGAACGGAGCCGGTACCAGAAGCAGCGGCTGTCAGCTGTCTAGTACAGCTGACACCGCGCTGTAAAACCCGCGATCGGAGCCGACTCCGATCGCGGGTGTTAACCCCTTACACGCCGTGGTCAAGCATGACCGCGGCGTGTAAGGGTCTTCCCCCTATGGATCGGATCCCCCGTGCCCCCGTCCCCCTATGGATCCGATCCTCTTCTGGGCAGCTCCGAGGACTGGCATGCGCCCCGGAGCTGCCCGATCTCCCTGCCAGTCAGACCCCTTCCGGTTCTGACTGTAAACTGTCTGAGCATGCGCAAGCATGCTCAGACAGTTTACACTGCTCTACAATAAAATACTATTGTAGAGCAGTGTATTGAACTTGAACCAGTGATAAGAGTATTGCTGGTTTAAGTTCAAGTATGTAAAAACATGCAAAAACACTTAACACTACACATTATAATAAATAAAAAATAAATACATAAAAATATAAGCCCCTAAAATGTCACTTTCCCATAAAAACACTTAATAAAGTATAAAAAACATAAAAACACAAAAAAAAACCTGCATATTTGGTATTGCCGCGTCCGTAACAATCTGCATAATAAAACAGAATCATTACTGGACCTGCACGGTAAACGCCGGAGGAAAAAAACGCAAAAAATGTTCCTAAAAAAGATAATTTTTAATTAATACCCTATAAAAAATGCTCTAAAAAGTGATTTAAAAAATGTTATGCACTCTAAAATAAGCCCATTAAAAAGAACAATTGTTCTCGCAAAAAATAAGCCCTTAACCAGATTTGTCAGCCGAAAAAATAAAAAGGTTATGCATATGAAAAGATGGTGATGCTAAAATGAATAAGATTTTCTCCAAATTAGTTTTTATTCAGTAAAATTGAATAAAATACACAACCCCCCCAATTTTGGTATCCCTGACGTCCGTAACAATCTGCATAATAAAACAGAACGTTATTAGATCCGCAAAGTGAACCCCGTAAAAAACAACCTCAAAAAACTCTCTGAAAAAAAGATGATTTTATATTAATGCCCTATAAAAATGCTCTAAAAAGTGATTTAAAAAAGTTACGCAATCTAAAATACGACCACTAAAAAAGACAATCATTCTCGCAAAAAAAATAGCCCTTAAATAGATTGTGAGGTGAAAAATTAAAAAAGGTATGCATATGAAGGACAGTGATGCTTAAATTAGAACAATTTGCTAATTAATTTTTATCAGAAAAAGGGAAAAAAATAAAAAATATATATACAAATGAAGTTTTTCATAATCGTGGCGACCATAGAATAAAAATAATATATATTTTATTGTAGGTAACGACAAAAAAAAAAACACATAAAAATTTTCCTAAAAATTGATGATTTCCATTTCCTCACCAACGAGTTAATTAAATCTCACCAATTAGCTACAGATGCCCACAATACGTACCAGAAAAGTGCATCTTCATGTGGCAAAAGAAATAAGCCCCATAGGTCCACATTAAAAAACTAAAAAATTATAGCCTGTACAATGTGACATAGCAAATGAGTCTGGATGGCGCCCTCCTTCCCTTCTATGCCCGGCCGTGTGCCCATGCAGCAGGTTACCGCCACATATGGGTATCGGTGTGTACTCGGGAGAATTGGGTATCAAACTTTGTGGAGCCTTTTTCATTTAATCCATTGTAAATGTTTAATTTCCACCCAAAATGAGTGTATTGTGAAAAAATGTTACAATTTGCAGACTGCAAGGGGGTAACAAACTTCTTAAAAGTGTTTTTTCATACGTTGAGGGGTCTAGTTTCCACAATGGGGTAATTTATGAGTCTCGCTATTATTTAGGCCTCTCAGTGTCAATTAGAAGTTGAGCGGTCCATCTAAATACGGGTTTTGTTGATTTTACACAAATGTGAAAAATGAACCTAAATTCTGAGCCTCATAACATTCTATTAAAATATGTGGAATCTTAAAAAACATCCAACATAAAGCAGACATTGGGGAAATGTAAGTTATGAATTTATTTGGGTGCTTTGACTATCTGCATCAAAAGTAGAGAATTTAGAATGTTTGAAAATAAAGAATTTTTCCAAATTTTTGCCAAAATTTGTTTTTTTCATAACTAAACGCAAAAAGTTTCATCCAAAATTTTTAAACTATTTGAAGTACATGTGTAACGAGAAACAAATCTCAAAATCCCTGGATATGTTATAGCTAGAGATGAGCGAGCACTAAAATGCTCGGTATCGTTATTCGGACAAACTTTTCCCGATGGCTCGAGTGCTCGTCTCGAAAAGAAGCGCCCATTGAAGTCGATGGGAGACCGAGCATTTTTCAAGGGGACCAAGGCTCTGCACCAGGGAAGCTTGGCCAACAACACCTTGGGAACCTCAGAAACGGATGGAAAACACCACGGAAATGGACAGGAAACAGCAGGGGGCAGCATGCATGGTGCCTCTGAGGCTGCTTAATCGCACCATTATGCCAAAATTATGGGCAACAGCATGGCCATGACAGAGTGACAGATGAAGCTAGATAGCATTAAAACATCCAATAATTACCCTGACACTATAGGGGACGGCATGCAGAGGCAGGGCCCAGCAGCCGACGGCTAAAGCTGCTGGAGTATCATGGCGACATACCCCTAATGGACTCAGGCTTCAAACCAATGGGTGGCAGAGAGGAACCAAAGGAGGTGAGCAAGAAGCGCTCAAATATATCGGTACATGATAAAAGTGTGCCAGGATATTTTGTGGATTTACAACAGCAGGGTGGCGACAACAAGTTAACATGGAAAGCCTGAAAACAACCCAAAATTCTGCCTGACACAGCTCGTTTGATAAGGGGACCATGTATGGAGGCAGTGAACTAGTAGTAGATTAAAGGTGCTGCGTTAAAACTATGTTAGTTGGATCTTGGCATGGAGCTGGCGCTCCGCTGCCAGGTGGAGCTTTGCCAATCCAAGCCCCTGTTCTCTGGCTACTCCCCAAACAGAAATTCTAAGAACCTTTTGTATAAGATCAAGTGTAGTAGCGTTCTTATAGTTTGGGATTATGGCGGGTGAGGGGAATGTAAACAGATGCGCAAGAAGCGCTGAAATAATATCGGTTAATCATAAAAAGTTTGCCAGTATATTTTGTGGATAACACAGCAGGGTGGCGACAAAGTTAACAAGTTTGATGTGGAATGCCATGTAATAGCTCTTGGGCGGGTGTGCCTTTTATCGCACTAGGTCAGCGGAGCACGCTGCTGTCGCTTAGCGACGGCACTGCTGCAGTACCTAGAGCTACGACTGATGGCGCCATGCCCACGGATGTGAGTAATTTGGAGGAGGAGGGGAGGTGGAGGAGGGGGGGGAGGAGGAGGAGGTATAGTAGGCCTTTGAGACCTGGGACCGAGGTAGGCCCCTCAATCCTCGGCCCGTCGGCAGTATTGACCAGCCCCAGGGTCAGACCGGTCCCAGCCTCCACAAGTTAAGTGTGAGTAGCGTTCTTATAAGTTTGGGATATGGAGGGGGTGAGGGGAAGATGTAAACAGATGCGCAAGAAGCGCATGAAATAATATCGGTTAATCAAAAAAGTTTGCCAGTATATTTTGGGGATAACCACAGCAGGGGGGTGCGACCCAAAGTAACACTTTGATGTGGAATCCATGAAAACACAACCCCAAATTTCTGCCTGACACACCTCGTTTTGATAAGGGGACGAGTAGGAGGCAGCTATATGGACGACTTTGGAGTGGTAGCAATGGAGAAACGTGTGGAGGCTGCTATGGAGACATTTAATTTGGATAGCTGCTGTATGTGGCAGTCCAAAACAAGTTTTCAAACCAGAGGAGCAGGTAGGTGGCCCTCAGAAAATGAAATTAGATGAGTGCCTGTATGTGGCAGTCACAAAAAAGTTTCAAACCAGAGGAGCAGGTAGGTGGCCCTCCAGAAAAAATTGAAGATTGAGTGCCTGTATGGGCCTCCCAAAATTGTTTAAACAGAGGGACCGGGTAGGTGGCCCTCCGAAAAATTAATGCATAAATACTATAGCTAGAGCCAGTGGGCCTGTCAAAAAATAGCCAGTGTTCTCTGCTTAGTGTACAAAGAGGAGGAGAAGGGGAAAATGAGGAGGAGGAGGAGTGCATAAATTATTCAGGTGAGCTTCCTTCACCTGGTGGAGATTGGAAATTGAGAAATCCAGGCTTATCATCTTAATAAGCGTCAGCTGTCAGCGCTGTCAGTCGACAGGCGTGTACGTTATCGGTGATGATGCACCAGCTGCACTGAAAACCCGCTCGGACAAGACGCTAGCGGGCAGGGCAGGCAAGAACCTCCAAGGCTACAGCGCCAGTTCGTGCCAAATGTCCAGCTTTGAAAACCAGTAGTTGTAGGGAGCTGTGTGATCATTTAGGACGATGGTATGGTCAGCTACGTACTCCTCACCATCTTCTTGTAAAGATCAGCCCTACTCTGCCGGACTGGGGACAGTGGACAGTGTCTGCTGGGGTGACATAAAGCTGGCCAAAAGCCTTGTAAAGCGTACCCTTGCCATGCTGGACAAGCTGCCTGCTCGCCCTACTTCCTCGCTACTTGCCCGCCAGAACTACGCACTTGCGCTAGCGCTGTCAGAAGGGAAATACTGTTTCAGCTGTGCACCAGGGCCTGCTGGTATTCATGCATTCTCACACTCCTTTCTCTCCAGGGATGAGAGTGGAAAGATTTTGCTTGTACCGTGGGTCCAGGGAGTGAATACCAGTAATCGGTGCTGGAATAAATTCTTTGAAGCGAGGGTCACGGGATAGTAGCAGCCTAGCATGAAATCTGCCATATGAGCCAGAGTCCCAACGCGCAAGAATTCACTCCCTCACTGGCCTGACTGCCCCATTTCCTCCTCCTCAACTCCTCTTCTATTGCCCCATACACTGAACAGTGAAGGTCTGAGCAATGCTCCCCTCTTGTGTCTCGCCAACATTTCTCTCTTCCTCCTCATCATCCTCACCTCCTCCGATATGCGCTGAGAAACAGACCTGAGGGTGCTTTGGCTATCAACAAGGGAATCTTCTTCCCCCGTCTCTGTGACGAGCGCAAAGCTTCGACTTCATGCTGATCGAGAGTTTCTCAACAGGCCAAGCAGCGGATGGTGAGGCTGATGATGGCGGCATCGCGACTGACCATCGTGTGACTCCTCAAAGTACTCAGCACCTGACAGATATCAGACATCCACGTCCACTCCTCATTGTAGATTGGAAGATGACCGACGTACCAGTTCAGGTGGAAGTTGACATCTGGCAGTCTATAATCGCTCTGCGCTGCTGGTAAACTCTGGATAACATGTTAATGTTGAATTCCACTCGTGGGCACGTCGCACAACAGTCGGTGAGGGGCAGTTGAGGCGGCGCTGCGTGCCCTGAGAGTGGAGCATCTGTGCTGGACTTCCGAATGCGCACAGATGCGGCGCACCTCGTGAGCAAATGACGATGGGGTATGTCTTGAGGCAAACGCTGAACTATCCGATTTAACACCATGGCCCAGGCATGGCACATGTGTCAGTCTGCCGAGTTGCAGAGCCGCCCACAGGTTACGGCCGTTGTCACACACAACAATGCTGGCTTCAGGTTCAGCGGTGCCAGCATGATCAGTCTTGCGCCGTGATGCCCTGTAATAGTTCTTGGGCGGTGTGCTTTATCGCCTAGGCTCAGCAGTGTTTGAGCACGCCTGCTTCGCTTAGCGACGGCAGCTGCTGTGCCTAGAGATAGCGACTGATGGCGCCATGCCCACGGATGGTAGTTCGGAGGAGGAGGTGGAGGAGGGGGGGAGGAGGAGGAGGCATAGTAGGCCTTGAGACCTGGACGAGGTAGGCCCCGCAATCCTCGGCGTCGGCTCAGTATATGACCAGCCCCAGGGTTAGACTCGGTCCCAGCCTCCACCAAGTTAACCATGTGCCGTCAGCGATATATGTGGCCCTGCCCGGCAGCACTCGTCCACGTGTCGTGGTCAGGTGGACCTTGTCAGAACGGCGTTGGTCAGGGCCACGGATGAGTTGTCCTGATGTTGTCTGATGTTGTCTGACACAGGAAGGAGGAGCAGTGGTGTGCACGGCCGGAGGTGTGAACGGGTTGGTGCAACAATCGTGGTGTTTAGCATTCATATGCCTGGCATACTGGTGGTAGTTAAGCTAGTAGTGGTGGAACCCTGCTGATCCTGGTTTGGCAAAGGTTGCACACAACAGTCGCTCGGTCATCGGTGTTTCCTTAAAGAACCTCCAGACTTCTGAAAATCTAGCCCTCGCACGCGGGAGCCCTCGCCACGGGAGCTACTACGTGACACATTGGCGGTGATGCACCTGCTCTGGCCCTGCCTCCGTCTGGCCCCACCACTGCTCTTCAACACTTTTCTGCTATAGGACTCTCCTCCGTCTCGGAAGCACTGTGTTCACCCGGCCTTCACCCAGCTTGGTCTGTCACCTCATCATCCTCCGATCCCTCAGTCTGTTCCCCCTCGGACTTCCTGCCCTGACAGCAATTCACCACTGTCTGACAACCGTGTCTCCTCATCGCGGACACCTCTTTACACACTTCTTCCACTACGTCAAGAAGGTCATCATCACCACAGACTGCGACTGGTGGAAAACCTGGGCATCGGAAAATTGCTCAGCAGCAAACGGACAAGTGGTTTGTGACTGTGGGAAGGTCCAGAAAACAGTTCCTCAGAGTATGCCGGTTCAAATTCCAAATTTTCCTGGGAGGGGGCAGACTGGGGGGGGAGGAGGCTGAGGTGCAGGAGCTGGAGGAGTGCCGATTTCGGTGACATGGGTGGATTGCGTGGAAGACTGACTGGTGGACAAATTGCTCGAAGAATGTCGGACATCAACGACATCACCCTGTTCGCACTGTTCTGGGCCTCAACAGTGCTCTACCCGAGTCCAGTAGTAACTTCAGACATGATGAACCTAGGGAGTGTAGCTCTGCGGCGTTCCCCTGCTCCCTCATCAGCAGGTGGTGTCTCACCCCCACCCAGGCCACGGCCTTGAACCCTGCAGTAGATGGACGCCCACGTCCCCGCCCTCGGTCCTCGTCCTCACCCCTAGCCCTCGGGGTTAAACATTTTGAAAATGAAAGTTATATAACTTTAATTTTGTTTTTAACTTTTTTTGTTTTTTTTTTGTGTTTTTTAGGTTTTTGTGTTTTTAGTTTTAAAAACAACACAATGCTATCCTATGCTATGGCTATTTTCTAGCCAACTATGAAAGCACACTGATGAGATGACGCTGAGTTATGAAAAATTAAACGTAAAATAAAAAGAAACTGGCAGACTGTGTAATTGAAATCCAACCCCTAATAAATTTTCCACTTCGGTCTTTGCGATGGATATGTGCGTCACTAAGCGCTAAACAGTGGTCGCAAGTCTCCTCCAAACTTCCTCACAATTGGCTAGTATATGCACATGCAGCAAAGGACAGCCACAGCAGATCAACAGAAATAAAAATATATATACGCTATTGTAGGCGTAAGTAAGCCGTTTGGATCTCCTTTGGCTATTTTCTAGCCAAGTATGAAAGCACACTGATGAGATGACGCTGAGTTAGGAAAAATAAACGTAAAATAAATGAAACTGGCAGACTGTGCCTAATTGAAATCCAACCCCTAATAAATTTTCCCACTCGGTCTTTGCGATGGATATGTGCGTCACTAAGCGCAAACACAGCGGTCGCAAGTCTCACTCCAAAATTCCTCACAATTGGCTAGTATATGCACTGCAGCAAGGCACGCTACCAGCAGATCAACCAGAAATAAAATATATACGCTATTGTAGGCGTAAGTAAGCCGTTTGGATTCTCCTTTGGCTATTTTCTAGCCAAGTATGAAAGCACACTGATGAGTGACGCCTGAGTTATGAAAAATAAACGTAAAATAAAAGAAACTTGCAGACGTGCCTAATTGAAATCCAACCCCTAATAAATTTTCCCAACTTCGGTCTTTGCGATGGATAAGTGCGTCACTAAGCGCTAAACACGCGGTCGCAAGTCTCACTCCAATTCCTCACCAATTGGCTAGTTATGCACTGCAGCAAGACAGCCACCAGCAAATCAACCGAAATAAAAATAATAAACGCTATTGTAGGCGTAAGTAAGCCGTTTGATATCTCCTTTGGCTATTTTCTAGCCAAGTATGAAAGCACACTGATAGATGACGTGAGGTTATGAAAAAATAAACGTAAAATAAAAGAAACTGGCAGACTGTGCCTAATTGAAATCCAACCCCTAATAAATTTTCCCACTTCGGTCTTTGCGATGGATATGTGCGTCACTAAGCGTCTAAACACAGCGGTCGCAAGTCTCACTCCAAATTCCTCACAATTGGTCTAGTATATGCACTGCAGCAAGGACAGCACCGCAGATCACCCGAAATAAAATATATATAACGCTATTGTAGGCGTAAGTAAGCCGTTTGGATTCTCCTTTGGCTATTTTCTAGCCAAGTATGAAAGCACACTGATGAGATGACGCTGAGTTATGAAAATAAACGTAAAATAAAAGAAACTGGCAGACTGTGCATATGAAATCCAACCCCTAATAAATTTCCCACTTCGGTCTTGCGATGGATATGTGCATCACAAGCGCAAACACACGCGGTCGCAAGTTCACTCCAAATTCCTCACAATTGGCTAGTATATGCACTGCAGCAAGGACAGCCACCAGCAGATCAACCAGAAAATAAAATATATATAACGCTATTGTAGGCGTAAGTAAGCCGTTTGGATTCTCCTTTGGCTATTTCTAGCCAAGTATGAAAGCACACTGATGAGATGACGCTGAGTTATGAAAAAATATAAACGAAAATAAAAAAAAAGAAACTGGCAGACTGTGCCTAATTGAAATCCAACCCTATAAATTTTCCCACTTCGGTCTTTGCGATGGATATGTGGTCATAAGCGCTAAACACAGCGGTCGCAAGTCTCACTCCAAATTTCACAATTGGCTAGTATATGACTGCAGCAAGGACAGCCCCAGCAGATCAACCAGAAATAAAATATATATAACGCTATTGTAGGCGTAAGTAAGCCGTTTGGATTTCTTGGCTATTTTCTAGCCAAGTATGAAAGACACACTGATGAGAGATGACGTGAGTTATGAAAAAATAAACTTAAAAAAAAGAATGTGCAGACTGTGCCTAATTGAAATCAAACCCCTAATAAATTTTCCCACTTTGGTGTTTGAGGTGGATATGTGTGCACTAAGAGCTAAACACAACGGTAGCAAGTCCCCCTGCAAATTCTCAACAATATGGTACTAGCTGCACTACTAGTGCCAGCAAGCCCAGCCACAAGCAAACAAAAAAAAAAAGTATAACGTTATTGTAGCCCTAAGAAGGGCTGTTGGGTTCTTGTTGAATCACTCCTGCCTAACAGTAATCTACTAGCACCCTAACGCTGTCCCTGACCAGCAGCAGCTCTCTCCCTAGCGGCATCCAGAACAGAATGATCCGAGCAGGGGCGGCAGCGGCTAGTCTATCCCAGGGTCACCTGATCTGGCCAGCCAACACATGCTATCGACGTGTAAGGGTTACCACTTCATGCTGGGTGGAGTGCAGAGTCTCCTGGCTTTTGATTGGCTCTGTTTCTGGCCGCCAAAAAGCAAACAAACGCGGGAGCTGCCATTTTCTCAGCGGGGAGAAGTATTGTCCGAGCAACGAGCAGTTTCGAGAGCTATGCTCGAACGAGCATCAAGCTCGGACGAGTATGTTCGCTCATCTCTAGTTATAGCGTCCCAAAGCTATAACCACTTATAGTGACACAGGCCATATTTGAAAAATGGGGTCGCGTCCTTTAGGCCAAAAGAGGCTGAGTCCCGTAGGGGTTAATCTAATAGATTTGTTAGACAACAGGACATATCTTCAAATTATGTTCCTGTGTGCATTTGTAAACAGTAATCTGCCTTTTTTATGTTTTTTTATGTAATGGCTTCTCCCTGGCAGAGTGGCCTTTCCGCCAATGTCAATACAATACAGAATATACTCAAGTATAAGCCGACCCGAGTTTAAGTTTTTACCACAAATAACTGGGAAAACTTACTGACTTTAGCATAAGCCTAGGGTAATGAAAAGCCCCATACTGCAGCCTTCCCAGTAATGTAATGCCCTGTGCTGCAGCCTCCCCCAGTAATGTAATGCCCTGTCCTGCAGCCTCCACCAGTAATGTTAAGCCCTGTGCTGCAGCCTCCCCAGTAATGTAATGCCCAGTGCTGAATCCTCCCCAGTAATCTAATGCCTGTGAGGCAGCCTCCCCATAATGAAATGCCCCGCAGCTCCTTATTGTATAAAAAAAATATAAACTTACATACTCACCTTCCAATGTTCCCCAATGATCAGAGCGCATAAGGTCCCTGCTATTGTAGTCATAGTATGCACCACAGGCAGAGTGCATAGACGCGTCTCTGCCCGCTCTGTTCCCCGTAAATGGGAGAAGGGAGAGGAGTTTATTTTTTTATACACTCTGATATACTTGGCTTATACACGAGTATGTGTTGGATATGTAGCTGTGGATAATGACACATTCTTATCAGCTTAAACCAGCATCTGCATAAGGTCTTGCTTTTGTTCTTGAGTTAATACGCAAGTTTTGGACCAAAGAACATTCATCTCTTTAACACAGAACCCATTTCCTTCCTGTTTCAATATTTTTACTGTTGAGTTACATACAAAGTGAATGTTACAAAATAAGAGAATAATGTATTACTCCAGATTTTACATTCATTTTCACAGTTATGCTTTGGTATCATATTGGTAGTAAATAGAATTCAGAAGAAAGGAGTTCGAGATGGGGCCGGTCACCACCAGGGGTTAGATAGTGTGAAGTTATTCTTGGTGCTTAAGATTAAAGGTTAATTGTAGATTTATTGTCTGCATTTGCTGAAAAACTGATCCATGGGTGCCAGACTTGGTGGAAACTTTTGAGTCTTTTGTCTTAGGGCAAATGTCTCAATAATGGTCTATAGTAGAGATTACTTCAGGGATGGTGGGAGGGGTAGAGGACTTCTAAGATCTGTCCAGAAGTAAATTGGTTGTTGGCAGTAATTGACCAATAATGATATGGAGGTGAGTGGGGATATTTCCGATGTCAAGCCCAAATAAGGCTAAGGCTGGATGTAGTGAGAATGATCTCTGCATTAGTTTGGATATACTTTAATGATTGGGCATTGCCAGAAATGTGCATAATCCTTATTGTCGCACTGTTACGATTTTTATATGTACCTCTATATGATTAGAGCATTTCGATGCTTTGGAAGCCCAAAAATTAGCTTTGTTCCATTTCATTTTGGATGGTTCGATTTGAAAGTCATTTTCCCATTTGATTAGATGGGCCACATAGATTGTCCTCCTCCGTCTAACAATGCGCAATATATTGCTTGTGATGAGCATAAGGTATAATTCTTTGGACAAAATAGGAAATTGTAAAGAGGCGATGCGATGGAGGCTTTTAGGTTTTTGGAAGATGTTATGGAATCCTTTAGTATAGCCATTTGTTTAAGAACATCTGGTAGATTAAAGATTTCTTTAATGTCAGCCACTGACATCACCCTCCCTTCTGTAGTTACTTCATGGATAAAGGGTTTCGAATTGTGGTTATATAAGATCGGCAGAGGAATGTCATTGATTAGTTTATTATCCTGGGTTTTTAGGGCCTTTAATAGGGATAAGATTTTTTCCCCGCCATTTTGTTGAGAAAGTAGGTGAGGATAATGCCCAAGTAACTTTCCTTCCATTGGAATTCGGTTTTGATTTGTCATTGTAGAGAGGCCTAGAATAAGGAACTTATTTATATTAATTATGTAATAGAACACAAGGCTTAATTCTTCTATTGTTCAACATATTTTTCTGAGTGAGCTAAAAGGTTTGGTTATGGTCAATATGATGTTGTCTGCAAAGAGTCCTAGTTTATGCTGGCACTGGACAGCTGGGATACCTGTGATGGAAGGGTTGTAGCTGATAGATTCAGCTAGCGGTTCCATAATTAGAGCGAATATTTGGGGAGAAAAGGGACAACCCTGCTGAGTTCCATTTGTGATGGTAAAGAAGTCTGACAGGGCCCTGTTGATCAATACTTTTCGCTGAGGGGGAGGAGTTTAGTGCTTTTATAGCCTTCAGGATTGGTCCTTTGAAGTCAAACTTATATAGAGTGGCAAAGGTGAATTCCCAGTTAATCCTAATGCCTTCACCAGTGTTAAGAGCAGAGAAGGCATCCAAGAGGACTCCACCATGGTGATAAAGCCTATCATTCTACACGTACCATCTGGTGCTTGACTGCCTTTTGTGAACTCCACCTGGTCACGGAGATCACGGAGGGCGTCAAGTCTTTGATCATTTTACCGTACAGTTTAGCGTCGCTGTTTAGGAGTGAGATCAGGCAAAACTTGCTGGTGAGTTGGGGGGAGGGGTTCCCTGGTTGAGGGATGACTACTATTGTGGCTTGGAGCATTTCGTAGGGCAGAGAGCCCTTTTGGGTAGCTAGGTTAAAGGCATGGATCATGTAGGAGGCTAGAGACTTATGGAATATTTGATAGTATTCAAAGCTATCATGTCCTGGTGCTTTCTGTTTTTTGGATATACAGTCCTAGGCAAAAGTTTTGAGAATGATACAAATGTTTATTTTTACAAAGTCTACTGCATCAGGTTTTATAATGGCAATTTGCATATACATCAGAATGTTATAAAGAGTCATCAGCTTAACAGAAATTAATTGCAAAGTCAATATTTGCCTTGAAAATTAACTTTTTCCCCCAAAACACATTTCAACTTCATTGCAGGCCTGCCTTCAAAGGAGCAGCTAACATCGTTTCAGTGATTGCTCCATTAACACAGGTGTGGGTGTTGATGAAGACAGGGCTAGAGATCACTCTGTCATGATTAAGTAAGAATCACAAGACTGGACACTTTAAAAGGAGGCTAGTGCTTGGCATCATTGTGTTTCTCTTCTGTTAAAGAAACACGTGCAGTCATCATTGCACTGCACAAAACTGGCCTAACAGGGAAGAGTATCGCAGCTAGATAAAATTGCACCTCAGTCAACAATCTATTGCATCATCAAGGAATTCAAGGAGAGAGTTTCCATTGTTGCCAAAAAGGCTCCAGGGCCCCCAAGAAGGACCAGCAAGTGCCAGGACTTCTCCTAAAAGTGTTTCAGCTTCAGGATCGGGCTACCAGCACTGCAGAGACTGCTCATGGCAGCAGAAAGGTGTGAGTGCATCTACACGCACAGTGAGGCGGAGAGACTCTTAGAGCAAGGCCTGGTGTCAAGGATGGCAGCAAAGAAGCCACTTCTCTCCAGAAAAAACATCAGGGACAGATTGATATTCTGCAAAAGGTACAGGGAGTGGACTGCTGTAAAGTCACTGATGAATCCCCTTTCCGATTGTTTGGAACATCTGGAAAACAGCTTGTTCGGAGAAGACAAGGTAAGCGATACCACCAGTCTTGTCTCATGCCAACTGTAAAACATCCTGCAACCATTCATGTGTGGGGTTGCTTCTCAGCCAAGGGAATCGGCTCTCACAGTGTTGCCTAAAAACACATCCATGAATAAAGAATGGTACCAGAATGTCCTCCAAGAGCAACTTCTCCCAACCGTCCAAAAGCAGTTTGGTGATCAATAATGCCTTTTTCAGCATGATTGAGCACCTTGCCATAAAGCAAATGTGATAACTAAATGGCTCAGGGAACAAAACTTGGGTCCATTGCCTGGAAACTCCCAAGATCTTAATTTCATTGAGAACTTGTGGTCAATCACCAAGAGACGGGTGAGCAAACAAAAACTAACAAATTGTGACAAAATGCAAGCATTGTGCAAGAATGGACTGCTATCAGTCAGGATTTGGTCCAGAAGTTGATTGAGAGCATGCGAGGGAGAATTGCAGAGGTCCTGGAGAAGAAGGGTCAACACTGCAAATATTGACTTGCTGCATTAACTCATTCTAACTGTCAATAAATATGATTGCACTTGTATTTATGTATATGATAAAAACATCTGACAAACACACATAAAAACCAGAGGGCAACAGATCATGTGAAAATATAATATTTGTGTCATTCCAAACTTATGGCCATGGGCTGTACGTCTCACTTTGAGTAATTCCCCTACTGCAAGAGGGGTATTGCGAGAGACAGTTGCGGTTCGGATACAAAGGGAGATGTTGTTTCTCAAGAAATTTTGTTGATAGAGTGTAAGGGTAGGTTGAGGGGTATTTTCGATCATCCCTCAGGTTATAAGAGTTTTGAATAAAACTTACTAAAGGTATTAGCAATGTTGTCCAGTTGGGAGAGATGACAGTTGTGTTTCATTTGGATAATTAATATGCGTGATATGTGCTTTTTACTGTTGTTTTTTACTGCTTAGCCATCACCTAAAAGGTTCGCTGTTAAAGTATAGTGTTGTCATTTTCCAACCAGCCATCTGTTTATCATATTATTCCATTAAAGATGGTATGCAATTTGTGTCTAAGAGAAAAAAGTTACTATGCATGCTGTAGTGCGGATATTTTTGGCAGTGTTAGAAATAGTGTCTGAAGAAGTGCTTCTTTGGTTTATTATAGCCGATTGATAATTGCATCAACCTCCCCTAATGAAATTTTATGTCCTAACGAAACCAACCTAGAGGGTCTAGGTCAGGGGTGTTTTTATTGCAAAGCATTCCCTAAAGCAGTGATGGCAAACCTTTCGACACGAGTGCCCAAACTACATTCCAAAACCACATTTTTTTGCAAAGTGCCGATGCGACAATTTAACAACTCCTTGCTCTGTCACATGTTTGTATTTGTAACGTAACCAAGAACAAAACCCTGTGTCAAGTAGCTGAAAAACATGTAAATCCTTATATTAAAGATACAAACAGGAGATCAAATGGACAAACAATATAAAACCATTAAAAAACACGAGAACAGACAACTGCTTTCGGGTTGTAACCAATAGCAGGTGCAGTCATGCTATTGTGGCTGACAACCTTCTTCAGGAACGTGTCCGAAACTGACCTCATCGTGCGAGATTCTTCACATTTATTAGCCGTCTGGAACAATTGGAGCTGGCGACCAGGGAAGAAGAAGTTTGGATCATCTCCATGGATGTGGAGTCACTTATACCAATATTCTTCATGAGGTTGTTTAGATGCGGTGGCTTTCTCCTCAAACAGGATAGGAGGGGGATGAACGTCATCATACATTTTTGTTAGAGCTTTGAGTTTCGTCCTTAGGCTAATATTTATTTGTTTTTGATCGTACGTACTACAGACAGGTCTCGGGTACCGCGATGGGTGCCGCTGTGCTCCTTCCTATGCCACCTCTTTTTGGTGGTGGAGGAGACCAGCGTGTACCCATCCGGGCCCTTCCAGCGACATGTCGTCGGTTGTTTTCCGCTATATTGACACGTGCTCGTCTTCTGGAGGGCACACTCGGACCTGTCAACCTTTGTGGACGAACTCAATACCAATCCTGGCAGATCGTTTAACACCAGTTTTTCTCCCAAGCAGAAGTCAGCTTCCTGGATCTGCGTTCTCAATTCGCCAGAGGAAATGTGGAGACCACGCTCTACAGAAAAGAGACCGCAACAAACAGCTTGCTGCATTACAAGAGTTTCCACACCCCACCATCTAAAAAATGGATACCGATTGGCCAATTTTTGCGTATTAAGAGAAATTGACGACACAAAGGAATTTACTCGATCATGCAGAGGAGCTGACTCAAGATTTAAGGAACGTGCCTACCCCAAGAGAGTATATCTAAAGCATTCATGCGGGCAAGAAACCCCCAGGAAAGACACGTTGTTTCAAACCTAGAGCCTTGGAGAGCAAGCCTTGCCTTAAAACACCTTATCACAATCAGTGGTCTGACATTTATAAATTGTTACACAAGAACTGGGGGATTCTCAAAAGTGATCCACGACTGGAGTTCACATCTCATCCGCCCAAAATGATAGCCAGACGAGCTAGAATTTACGTGACAACCTGACTAGAAGTCATTTTCAGAGACCATCTAGAGCTTTGGGTCATGGACAACGATTAGTGGGCTCATACCCATGCGGTGACTGTACTGTATGTCCCCTTATCCTGCGCGGACGAATTTGTCAATCCTGCCAACTCCAAAAATACATTTGCGGTCCTACATCAATTGTCTTTCCCGTAACATCATTTATGGCCTAGTGTGTCCTGTCCGAAACTTACGTGGGACAAGACTGGCCAAGAGCTACGTAAGAGATCCAAAACACGTCTCGACCATCTAATGCGGCACAATTGCTTCGATGGGAAGCAACTCTCATACTGTGCGAAACTTTCTCTCACGCCCATCGGGGGAACCCAATGGGCCTACGAGTTGTGGGTCTGGACAAGTTTCAACAGAAATAACAGGGGTGACTTCACACCAGCACTGCTGCGTCTAGAGGCAAAGGATTTTTGATCTGACCTCCCTGGCTCCGGATTGGATTAATGAGGACTGCTGTTCTCCGGATATTAAAAAAAAATAAAAAATAAAAAAGAAATAAAGGAATGAGATCATATCGTTCTACTATGTCATAAGGAGTACGTCATGCTTACTAATGTTTCCTTTGGTTCACTTTTTCACCTCTGGTCATCTTTTCGCTTTTTGACCCTACTTGGCTTGGTTCACTTTCTGCACATATTTTGCTCTATAGCGCTCTTCCAATTGCCATTTCTGGCTATTCACCAGTACTCACGCTGCCACTCCGGCCACCCATTCTGAGCTTTGTACACCTCACACCGTACCATATCACCTTCACCTCCTTACCTTCCCTCTCTCACTCTAACATTTCACTTCCACCTTCCCCCCCCCCTTTCCTTCCCCCCTCCCTCCCATTCTTTCTTTCTTCAAGCCCTCTTTTGCTCCACACTCCCTTTCCCATCACTTCCCTACACTCCATTCCACTTTCTCACATTCTCACTATCTTATCACGTGGTTACTCCAGTCTTTTTGTTTCACTCATTTCTTTCTGTCAGCAATTCTATCATTAATTTCGCCTTCTAATATGTACGTTTATTAATTGTATCTTTATTATTTTTTATATCCGTTTCCCATCCGCTTTTGATCTCTACTTTTAGGTCTATGGCATTGAGTCCAACATCTTCTTTTTCATGCCACTTATTCAGCATCGACTGTTTCTCTCTTCGCCGCCTCCAGCCTGCCACCTTGTCCTTCCTGCACATACGGGTGTAAGAGCAAGAACCCTGATGTTCGACATATTTATCATGGGATTGGGTGTCTGCTTATCTTATTATTGAGATATACTAACGTGCTAACCATTAGTGTGGGTGATACGGGTGTCTGTGCATGGGCCCATGCGTGTGTGTGAGTGCCGGGTATGAATGGACATGTTGGTTTTCACTTTAATTTTTTGGAACCTCCATATTTGTGTTAGGTTTTATTAGATTTATACACATATTCTATATTATTATAATTTGTATGGGATATATATATTGCTTTTTTCACTACATAATATTATTATATATTAATATTATTTATTTATTATATACAACATTTATCTTCTCGGATATATTTCCAGTTCCACTATTGCACAGGCACTTTATTAGCACATCTATATTTTTATACTATATATGCATGTTCCAACCTTTGTCTCCATCGTCATTTGCCTATTTAACAAATATACATTTCAGTAACTAGATACTTACCTATGGGTTGGTCATAACGACAGAATAGGCACTTCATACATTTACTTTGCCCGGCCTCAACGCGCACGCGCGAGCACACACGTCACCGGAAGTGACGTCTTTCGATCACGTGACTCGCCCTCGGCGTGCGCCGGCATGGGCGCCGTCATCACACCAGGGCCTCACACCGGTAGCGCTATTTTCTTCATCACAAGCAGGTATTTATACATGGACACCACATCATATGGGCACCCCTGAGGAAGCCGCTTGCGGCGATACGCGTGGGGCATTTACTGGACTCCCTCTGGACCTCACCAAATTTGGGTAACTCCATGCTTTGCAAGTCTTTTACAGCAGCTTGTAGTTCATGGCTCATTTCTACTTTGGACTCCTTTGTCCATTCCATTTTCATGTAATGTATTATGTGTACCATGGCTGCTGTTACTGGAGCATACCAGTGACTTCTTTATCCTAGGGCAGGTCCTAGGGGGGTCCTTTTGTAGGTTGTCAGCCACAATCGCATGACTGCACCTGCTATGGTTACACCACGAAAGCAGTTGTCCTGCTTCTCGTGTTTTAATGGTTTATATTGTTGTCCATTTGATTCTCCTATGTTTGTATCTTAAATAAAGGATTTACTGTTTTTCACTACTTGCCACATGTTTTGTTCTTGGTTACGTATTATTCCCTCATGTGTGTAGTATCATTTGATTGAGTTATCTCATATGGATTTGATTCCGTTCTGGTCAATTTGTGAATTTGTATATTAGCACGTTAGTTTGCTAATCTTTTCGTGAATCTCCTATACTTGATTATAGACGGGCAGGACTGCCCATTTACTTGTTCACGCATTTATCAGGCATTTTTGGGTTGTACCCATTTTTATTCGTTATTTATCTTCTTTCTACTCGTGTGTGCTATTACAGGTAGACATGGATTTGGAGGCCAGAGAGGCTGTGTGGAACAGTCAGGTGTCTACAGTATTCGACACCCCAAACAGTAGAGACCATAATGTGGAATTCAGGTCACTATCAGACCAGCTCATGGACGCACATAAGAGCCTGACCAGAACCTGGTGGAATATTCGCAGTTTAGAGGAATACAAAAAACTCCGCATGATCCCTAGGGGACTTAGGGTTCAGATTTTTCCCTCCTGGGAGGTTGATGGTGAATTTAAAACGGTCTGGGAAACAGGTCTACATCAGTGCTCTACCATCTTGCTTGACCTGTTATTAAAACATGATTGTGACCTACTTAAACAAACCAAAAATTTTTGGAACCTCCATATGTGTGTTTAGGTTTTATTAGATTTATTCACATATTCTATACTATTATTGAATTTGTTATGGGATATATATTTGCATTTTTTCACTACATAATATTATTATATATTATAATTTATTTATTATATAACAAATTTACATTTCCTCGGATATATTTCCAGTTCCACTTATTGCACAAAGGCCACTTTATTAGCACATCTATAATGTTTTATACTATAATATGAACATGTTTCCAAACGCTTTGTCCTCCATCGTCATTTGCCTATTTCAACAAATATACATTTCATACAGATACTTACCTATGGGTTCGTCTAACGAAGATAGGCACTTCATACAATTTATTTGCCCCTCAACGCGCACGGCCATCGCTACACACGTCACCGGAAGTGAACGTCTTTCGATCAGTGACTCCCCTCGGCGTTCGCCGTCATGGCGCCGCATCACAACGGTCCTCACACCGGTAGCGCATTTTCTTCATCACAACAGGTATTATACATGGACACCACATCATATGGCCACCCCTGAGAAGCCGCTTTGCGGCGCTACGCGTGGGGCTTTACTGTACTCCCTCTGGACCTCACCATTTTGGGTAACCCATGCTTGCAAGTCTTTTACAGCAGCTTGTAGTTCAATGGCTCATTCTACTTTGGACTCCTTTGTCCTTCCATTTTCATGTATGTTTATGTTACCATGCTGCTGTTACTGGAGCATACCAGTGATTTTTATCCTAGGGCAGGTCCTAGGGGGGTCCTTTTGAGGTTGTCAAGCCACATGATGACTGCACCTGCTATGGTTAACCACGAAGCAGTTGATCTGCTTCGTGTTTTTAATTGGTTTTACTTTGTTTGTCCATTTGATTTCCGTGTTGTGTTCTTTAAAATAAAGGATTTACTGTTTTTCAGCTACTTGACACATGGTTTTGTTCTTGGTTACGTATTATTCCCTCATGTGTGTAGTATTATTTGATTGAGTTATCTCATTTGGATTTGATTCCGTTCTGGACAATTTGTGCATTTGGACATTAGCACGTTTATGTGCTAATCTCTTTCGTGAATCTCCTATACTTTATTATAGACGGGCAGGACTGCCCCTTCACCTCTTTACGCATTTTTTCTGGTATTTTTGGGTTTACCCATTTTTTACTTGTTATTTGTCTTCTTTCTACTTGTGTGTGTTTTTACAGGTAGACATGGATTTGGAGGCCAGAGAGGCTGTGTGGAACAGTCAGGTGTCTACGGTATTTGACACCCCAAATAGTAGAGACCATAATGTGGAATTCAGGTCACTATCAGATCAGCTCATGGACGCGCATAAAAGCCTGACCAGAACTTGGTGGAATATCCGCAGTTTAGAGGAATACAAAAAACTCCGCATGATTCCTAGGGGACTTAGGGTTCAGATTTTTCCCTCCTGGGAGGTTGATGGTGAATTTAAAACGGTCTGGGAAACAGGTCTACATCAGTGCTCTCCATCTTGCTTGACCTATTATTAAAACATGATTGTGACCTACTTAAACAAACCAAAAATGAAATCCGTGCTTTAGAAACTAAATTATCTACTTTTGATCAAGTATCAATAGTTCAGCCATTTCGAATAAAATTGAAGGACACTATAGACAAATATGAAAAAGACATCATTCAAAAGAAACGTGATAAGTTCGGCAGGGATAGATCCGATTATGAAAAGAAAAAGGTGTACAAGTGGACGCATAGGGGCAACATGAGGAGACCCACCAGGCGCATCACCACGCAAGGTGTAGACAGGGAACAATCCTCGAGTGATTTTTTATCCTCAGACACAAGCGAGGCAGAAGGCGACCCAGGAAGAGACGCCCCCAATACGAAGAAAAGGGGTTTACGGAATCGGTGGTCGCCGAATTACAAGAGGGACCCACAGCGCCACAAGCAGAACAACCAATAAAGGAAGGTAAGGAAAATTTGGAAATTATTAATCTTTCATCGTATCAATTGTCTGATGTTGAGCGATCTGTTTTAAGCAAAGGTCTAAATTTTTCTCCCATGCAAAGATTGGACAAGTTTATTTTGGTCAAGGACATTTATCTTTATTGTAGACAGCTTTGTTTCAAATTACTCTATCACCAACCATCAATTATTGACGTACTCTCGGATGTTGATCGGAGGACCTTTATGGATCTCATGGACCTACTCCGGGAAAATGAACAAGACCAAGGAAATACAACAGGTAGGCCACAGTTTACACTCCGGACTCCTTCCCAGGCTACCCCCAACTTACGTTTATTCCCAGCAGTACAGATCTTCTTTGACTGCATGGTCCGGGACATCCGAGATCTGAAGGAAGAACCATGGACACACGAAAATTTGACCAGAATTGAACGTCGAGCCATCACTGACCTACGTAATAATGATAATTTTATTATTAAAGAGGCGGATAAGGGGGGGAACGTGGTGTTGTGGCCTACTGATTTGTACATTCTGGAAGCCAAGCGACAGCTTGGCAACCAACGTTATTATTCCGCTTTACCTTCAGATCCTACCACTATCTTTAAAGCCAAGTTCGATCGTCTTGTCGATGAAGCTTGGAGACAGGGCATTATCTCTCTACGAGAAAAGAACTTTCTCACTGTAAAAATCCCAGTAACACCCACCTTTTATATGCTACCAAAGGTGCACAAGACTCTACAGAATCCCCCAGGTAGACCGATTGTGGCAGGAATTGGTGGTTTGTCTGAGAAGGCTTGCATTTACATTGATTTTTTTCTCCAGGAACGGGTCACGAAACTGACCTCATATGTGCGAGATTCTTCACATCTAATCAGCCGTCTGGAACAATTGGACCTGGCGACCAGGGAAGAAGAAATGTGGATCATATCCATGGATGTGGAGTCACTCTATACCAATATTCTTCATGAGGTTGGTTTAGATGCGGTGGCCTTCTTCCTCAAACAGGATAGGAGGGGGGATGAACGCCATCATACATTTCTGTTAGAGCTTTTGAGTTTCGTCCTTAGGCATAATTATTTTGTCTTTGATCGTACATACTACAGACAGGTCTCGGGTACCGCGATGGGTGCACGCTGTGCTCCTTCCTATGCCAACCTTTTCTTGGGTTGGTGGGAGGAGACCAGCGTGTACCCGTCCGGGCCCTTCCAGCGACATGTCGTCGGTTGGTTCCGCTATATCGACGACGTGCTCGTTTTCTGGAGGGGCACACTCGAGACCTGTCAAGCCTTTGTGGACGAACTCAATGCCAATTCCTGGCAGATTCGTCTAACACCAGTTTTCTCCCAAGCAGAAGTCAGCTTCCTGGATCTGCGTATTTCAATTCACCAGAGGAAAGTGGAGACTACGCTCTACAGAAAAGAGACTGCAACAAACAGCTTGCTACACTATAAGAGTTTCCACCCCCACCACCTAAAAAATGGGATACCGATTGGCCAATTTTTGCGAATTAAGAGAAACTGTACGACACAAAAGGAATTTACTCGACATGCAGAGGAGCTTACTCAGAGATTTAAGGAACGTGCCTACCCCAAGAGAGTAATATCTAAAGCATTCATGCGGGCAAAAGAAACACCCAGGAAAGATACGTTTGTTTCAAAACCGAGAGCCTTGGAGAGCAAGCCTTGCCTCATAACACCTTATCACAATCAGTGGTCTGATATTTATAAGTTGTTACACAAGAACTGGGGGATTCTCAAAAGTGATCCACGACTGGAGTTACACATTTCTTCTGGGCCCAAAATGATAGCCAGACGAGCCAGAAATCTACGTGACAACCTGACTAGAAGTCATTTTCAGAGACCATCTAGAGCTTTGGGTCATGGTCAACGATTAGTGGGCTCATACCCATGTGGTGACTGTACTGTATGTCCCCTTATCTTGCGTGGGACAGAATTTGTTAATCCTGCTAACTCCAAAAAGGTACAATTGCGGTCCTACATCAATTGTCGATCTCGTAACATCATTTATGGCCTAGTGTGTCCATGTCCGAAACTTTACGTGGGACAGACTGGCCAGGAGCTACGTAAGAGAATTCAAAAGCATGTCTCGACCATTAATAATGCGGCACAAGATGCTTCAAGTGGGAAGCAACTCTCCACTGTGGCGAAACATTTTCTCCAAGTCCATCGGGGGAACCCCATGGGCCTACGAGTTGTGGGTCTGGACAAATTTCAACAGAACATACGAGGGGGTGATGTCACACCAGCACTGCTGCGTTTAGAGGCAAAGTGGATTTTTGATCTGACCTCCCTGGCTCCGGATGGGATTAATGAGGACATGCTGTTCTCCGGATTTTATAAAAAATAAAAAATAAGAAATAAAGGAATTGAATACATCATTCTTCTATGTTCTAAGGAGGTATGTTATGCTCATCTATGTCGTTTTAGGTTCACGTTTTCACTCTTGGTCATCTTCTTGCTCGTTGACCCTTACCAGGTTTGGCTCACCTTTCTCACACTTTGTTTTGCACTTTTTACTTGGCACATCCCTGGTTTCCCACCAGTCACTCACGCTGGCACTCGCCCATTCACTCAGAGGGATCCCACACTTCACAATGGACCATACTTCCACCCCACACTTTTCCTCTTTCACTCCACTCACTTCACCTTTTCCCTTTTTCCCCCTCCCCCCCCCCCCTCCCTCCCCCCCCCCTCCCCCCCCCCCCCCCCAAGGTGGTCGCCGAATTACAAGAGGGACCCACAGCGCCACAAGCAGAACAACCAATAAGGGAAGGTAAGGAAAACTTGGAAATCATTAATCTTTCATCATATCAATTGTCTGATGTTGAGCGATCTGTTTTAAGTAAAGGTTTAAATTTTTCTCCCATGCAAAGATTGGACAAGTTTATTCTGGTCAAGGACATTTATCTGTATTGTAGACAGCTCTGTTTTAAACTACTTTACCATCAACCATCAATCATTGACGTACTTTCGGATGTTGATCGGAGGACCTTCATGGATCTTATGGACCTACTCCGGGAAAATGAACAAGACCAAGGAAATGCAACAGGTAGGCCACAATTCACACTCCGTACTCCCTCCCAGGCTACCCCCAACTTACGTTTATTCCCAGCAGTACAGATCTTCTTTGACTGCATGGTCCGGGATATCCGAGATCTGAAGGAAGAACCTTGGATCCACAAAAATTTGACCAGAATTGAACGGCAAGCGATTACCGACCTACGTAATAATGATAATTTTATTATTAAAGAGGCGGATAAGGGGGGGAACGTAGTGTTGTGGCCTACTGATTTGTACATCTTGGAAGCCAAGCGACAGCTTAGCAACCAACGCTATTATTCCTCTTTACCTTCAGACCCTACTACCATCTTTAAAACCAAGTTCGATCGTCTTGTCGAAGCAGCATGGAGACAGGGCATCATTTCTCTACGAGAAAAAAACTTTCTTACTGTAAAAATCCCAGTAACACCCACCTTCTATATGCTGCCAAAGGTGCACAAGACCCTACAGAATCCCCCAGGTAGACCGAATGTGGCAGGAATTGGTGGTTTGTCTGAGAAGGCCTGTATTTACATTGATTTTTTTCTTCGTAACGTGTCACGAAACTGACCTCATACGTGCGAGATTCTTCACATTTAATTAGCCGTCTGGAACAATTGGAGCTGGCGACCAGGGAAGAAGAAGTTTGGATCATCTCCATGGATGTGGAGTCACTTTATACCAATATTCTTCATGAGGTTGGTTTAGATGCGGTGGCTTTCTTCCTCAAACAGGATAGGAGGGGGGATGAACGTCATCATACATTTTTGTTAGAGCTTTTGAGTTTCGTCCTTAGGCATAATTATTTTGTTTTTGATCGTACGTACTACAGACAGGTCTCGGGTACCGCGATGGGTGCTCGCTGTGCTCCTTCCTATGCCAACCTCTTTTTGGGGTGGTGGGAGGAGACCAGCGTGTACCCATCCGGGCCCTTCCAGCGACATGTCGTCGGTTGGTTCCGCTATATTGACGACGTGCTCGTCTTCTGGAGGGGCACACTCGAGACCTGTCAAGCCTTTGTGGACGAACTCAATACCAATTCCTGGCAGATTCGTTTAACACCAGTTTTCTCCCAAGCAGAAGTCAGCTTCCTGGATCTGCGTATCTCAATTCGCCAGAGGAATGTGGAGACCACGCTCTACAGAAAAGAGACCGCAACAAACAGCTTGCTGCATTACAAGAGTTTCCACCCCCACCATCTAAAAAACGGGATACCGATTGGCCAATTTTTGCGAATTAAGAGAAATTGTACGACACAAAAGGAATTTACTCGACATGCAGAGGAGCTGACTCAGAGATTTAAGGAACGTGCCTACCCCAAGAGAGTAATATCTAAAGCATTCATGCGGGCAAAAGAAACCCCCAGGAAAGACACGTTTGTTTCAAAACCTAGAGCCTTGGAGAGCAAGCCTTGCCTTATAACACCTTATCACAATCAGTGGTCTGACATTTATAAATTGTTACACAAGAACTGGGGGATTCTCAAAAGTGATCCACGACTGGAGTTACACATCTCATCCGGGCCCAAAATGATAGCCAGACGAGCTAGAAATTTACGTGACAACCTGACTAGAAGTCATTTTCAGAGACCATCTAGAGCTTTGGGTCATGGACAACGATTAGTGGGCTCATACCCATGCGGTGACTGTACTGTATGTCCCCTTATCCTGCGCGGGACAGAATTTGTCAATCCTGCCAACTCCAAAAAGATACAATTGCGGTCCTACATCAATTGTCGTTCCCGTAACATCATTTATGGCCTAGTGTGTCCATGTCCGAAACTTTACGTGGGACAGACTGGCCAAGAGCTACGTAAGAGAATTCAAAAGCACGTCTCGACCATCAATAATGCGGCACAAGATGCTTCGAATGGGAAGCAACTCTCTACTGTGGCGAAACATTTTCTCCAAGCCCATCGGGGGAACCCAATGGGCCTACGAGTTGTGGGTCTGGACAAGTTTCAACAGAACATACGAGGGGGTGACGTCACACCAGCACTGCTGCGTCTAGAGGCAAAATGGATTTTTGATCTGACCTCCCTGGCTCCGGATGGGATTAATGAGGACATGCTGTTCTCCGGATATTATAAAAAATAAAAAATAAAAAAATAAGAAATAAAGGAATGGATCATATCGTTCTACTATGTCATAAGGAGGTACGTCATGCTTACTAATGTTTCCTTTGGTTCACTTTTTTCACCTCTGGTCATCTTTTCGCTTTTTGACCCCTACTTGGCTTGGTTCACTTTCTGCACATATTTTGCTCTAGCGCTTTCCAATTGGCACATTTCTGGCTATTCACCAGTTACTCACGCTGCCACTCGGCCACCCATTCTGAGCTTTGTCACACCTCACACCGTACCATATCACCTTCACTCCTTACCTTCCCTCTCTCACTCTAACCATTTCACTTCCACCTTCCCCCCCCCCTTTCCTTCCCCCTCCCTCCCTATTCTTTCTTTCAGCCCTCTTTTGCTCACACTCCCTTTCCCATCACTTCCACTACACTCTATTCCACTTTCTCACATTCATCACTATCTTATCACGTGGTTACTCCAGTCTTTTGTTTCACTCATTTCTTTCTGTCAGCAATTCTATCATTAATTTCGCCTTCTAATATGTACTGTTTATTAATTGTATCTTTATTATTTTTTATATCCGTTCCCATCCGCTTTTGATCTCTACTTTTAGGTCTATGGCATTGAGTCCAAACATCTTCTATTTTTCATGCCACTTATTCAGCATCGACATGTTTCTCCGCCCTCCAGCCTGCTCACCTTGTCCTTCCTGGCACATACGGGTGTAAGAAGCAAGAACCCTGATTGTTCGACATATTTATCAATGGGATTGGGTGTCTGCTTATCTTATTATTGTAGATATATACACGTGCTACCATTAGTGTGGGTGATACGGGTGTCTGTGCATGGGCCCATGCGTGTGTGTGAGTGCCGGGTATGAATGGACATGTTGGTTTTCACTTTAATTTTTTGGAACCTCCATATTTGTGTTAGGTTTTATTAGATTTTATACACATATTCTATATTATTATTAATTTGTATGGGATATATATATTGCTTTTTTCACTACATAATATTATTATATATTAATATTATTTATTTATTATATACAATTTATATTCTCTGGATATATTTCCAGTTCCACTATTGCACAGGCACTTTATTAGCACATCTAATAATGTTTATACTATATATGCACATGTTCCAACCTTTGTCTCCATCGTCATTTGCCTATTTAACAAATATACATTTCAGTAACTAGATACTTACCTATGGGTTGGTCATAACGACAGAATAGGCACTTCATACATTTACTTTGCCCGGCCTCAACGCGCACGCGTGATGGCAAACCTTTCGACACGAGTCCCAAACTACATTCCAAAACCACATACTTTTTTGGCAAAGGCCGAGTGCGACAATTTAAACAAAACTCCTTGCTCTGTCACATGTTTAGATGTATACGTAACCAAGAACAAAAACCATGTGTCAAGTAGCTGAAAAAAAAAACATAACCTTTATTTAAAGATACAAACAGAGAAATCAATGGACAAAACAATAAAAACCATTAAAAAACACGAGAAGACAGTGCACAAACATGCTTTAGGGTGTAACCAAAAAAAATAGCGGTGCAGTAGCGATTGTGGTGACAACCTCTTCAGGAACGTGTCACGAAAGGACCCATACGTGGCGAGATTCTTCATTTAATTAGCCGTCTGGAACAATTGGAGCTGGCGACCAGGGAAGAAGAAGTTTGGATCATCTCCAGGATGTGGAGTCACTTTATACCAATATTCTTCATGAGGTTGGTTTTTTAGATGCGGTGGCCTTTCTTCCTCAAACAGGATAGGAGGGGGATGAAACGTCATCATACATTTTTGTTAGAGTTTTGAGTTTCGTCTCTTAGGCATAATTTTTTGTTTTTGATCGTACGTACTACAGACAGGTCCGGGTACACGCGATGGGTCTCGGCCTGTTGCTCCAGAAGTTGATTGAGAGCATGCGAGGGAGAATTGCAGAGGTCCTGAAGAAGAAGGGTCAACACTGCAAATATTGACTTGCTGCATTAACTCATTCTAACTGTCAATAAATATGATTGCACTTGTATTTATGTATATGATAAAAACATCTGACAAACACACATAAAAACCAGAGGGCAACAGATCATGTGAAAATATAATATTTGTGTCATTCTCAAAACTTATGGCCATGACTGTACGTATCACTTTGAGTAATTCCCCTACTGCAAGAGGGGTATTGCGAGAGACCAGTTGCGGTTCGGATAACAAAGGGAGATGTTGTTTCTCAAGAAATTTGTTGATAGAGTGTAGGGTAGGTTGAGGGGTATTTCGATCATCCCTCAGGTTATAGAGTTTTGAATAAAACTTACTAAAGGTATTAGCAATGTTGTCCAGTTGGGAGAGATGACAGTTGGGTTCATTTGGATAATTAATATGCGTGATATGGGCTTTTTACTGTTGTTTTTTACTTGCTTAGCCATCAACCTAAAAGGTTCGCTGTTAGAAGTATAGTGTGTCATTTTCCAACCAGCCATCTGTTTATCATATTATTCCATTAAGATGGTATGCAATTTGTGTCTAAGAGAAAAAAGTTACTCATGCAATGCTGTAGTAGCGGATATTTTTGGCAGTGTTAGAAATAGTGTCTGTAAGAAGTGCTTCTTTGGTTTATTATAGCCGATTGATAATTGCATCAACCATCCCCTAATGAAAATTTTATGTCCTAACCAAAAACCTAGAGGGTCTAGGTCAGGGGTGTCATTTATTGCAAAGCATTCCTCTAAAGCATCCTCAATGATTTTTTGATGAGAGGGAAGTCCCATAAGAAAAAATGTTAGTTCTCCACTGAGTTGTTGCGTATCATGCTCAGATTAAGCTCCAGGAAGATTTGTGTGTGATCTGACCACGAGCCAGTACTTATGGAGCATGAAGTAGCAGTTGGAAGTGTTTGTGTATCGACTGAGACCAGGTAGATCCTTGACAATCACCTGTCCTTCGGCGAGTAGTGGGTCTACTCCCTAGATGATGCGTTAAGGCATCTGAAGGCATCATGTAGGCGTTCACTGTTTAACCATACGTTTATGGAGTGTGGTGCTCTTTTCCTGTCTAAGAAATCCAGAATAGGGTCTGGCATAATATTGTAGTCCCCAGACATCAGTAGTTGTCCCTTTTGGATTCTCTGGGTTTTTTTTTAAGAATCTTATTTGTGAGGAGTTAGGATCATATAAACACCAGCATGTTTATTTTCTGCATTAGCTATATAGATGGGTGGAAAATTTTATGTGAAAATATGAGAATATTCACCCTGAGCTGGGAGGTTTGGTGCCAATGCGGAGACTGTGTCACAGGAGGGATTCTTTTAGTTTCTTGTGGCCCACTCTTGTAGATTTCCTCGTGGTCACCATTGTGTCTTGCTGTGATAAATTCAATGGCCGGATCTTGCTGTTTGCCGCTGTTGTAGTTGTTAAAGGATGTCAAGCAACGGAGCACTACTGAGGCATGTCCATCTTGGAGCTTGTTCAGGCCACACCCCCAATCCATCTCCTTCCTGAGAGGTATGATGATTGGATATTGCCATCTTATTTGTACTTCCGTATAATTTTTTGTACAGATGAACGCAGCACTGTACCACAATTGTTGACAATTCTTTTCATGATAATATGGCGGAATTCTTTAGATTTTACCATGATGTTATATAGAGAAACATTGGAAGAGATGTATTAATCTATCGGTATTTAGACCAGTGCTGAGTATAACTAGATAGTTCTCTGCAGTGCCAGATTATTCATTGTGTATGATGCTGGATAATTAATCTGGTGCAGTATAAGACTGGCAAATTGTACTTTGCACCTCCTATTAGTTGGTCTAGTTTTCTGCGCTACAATATTGAATTTTCTTGCATATATTGAAATGCTCCTTTTTCGGAGAAGTCGGAAAACAGCCCACAAATGGTATAAAATCTTTAGTAAAGGTGGGGTAGGACATTTCAGGTGCAAATTGCTTTCTGGTGTAGACAAATTGATACATCTCCTCCAGTTTGTTTCAGGTGTGCCTTGAAATACATCCACAGGTGTGTCTCTAACTCAGATGTTGCCAATAAATCAGAAGCCATCACGACATCCTCATATATACTGCTCCAAATTATTTAAAGGCATAGTAATCTTAGTATATGTAAACTTTTGGCTTTGCAGAAAGTAATAAAAATGCCTTAAAAAATGTATCTTATTATTCTAGCATTTGGCAAATTTAAATAATTTTAGTAATCCGGATTGATGTAAAATGGGAAAGATTTATATAGATATAGTTTATGGTTTCAAATGTATTGCCACCCTCCTGTTTAGTTGTGGTGCGGCACTCCTGTTAACCCCCCAACTCTATATACAAACAGAAGCTGGCAGTGACAGGCAACACTGGGGTTGAATGGGAACACTTAGTGAATTGAGTTTAAGCAGTTTATTGTTTTTACATATCCCCAGCAATTTATAATTTTTGTCCTGTAATATACCTGTGTACTGTTCAAGGCAGCTGTTGTCTGTAAGTATGGTTCATATATAAGGCGCATTGGACTATAAGGCGCACCTTTGATTTCTGAGAAAATCAAAGGATTTTTTTGTCTGCCTTAGTCTGAAAAATACGGTAGTTCCAAAAAAAATTATGAAATATTTAATAAAGTATATTTAATTTTTAAAGTTTCTAGTCAGGCAGGATAATCAAAGTGAAACGTAAACTTAACGATTTCTATAGTGTGTCTTTTCTCAAATTATAACCCCCTCATGATATTACCCCTTACTTTACAATTTTACTCAGTTTTATTGCTGTTTTAGCTATCACTCGGTGGTGGTCAAAATGTAAAATTCTCTAAGCAGGAACATTATGATCCCTGTGTGCTGACAATGTGGTTATTAGGGTACAGGTTTATCTACACTTTTATTTAGCTTCTGGACATTCTACTAGTATCTGACATATAGAAAAAGAGAGATGTTGAGATCCATGAGATGGATATAACGCACAATGACACTTTGCTAATTCAGTAAGTCTGTGTATGCTGCTTGCCGCCATGATTTGAGCTAGTCTTGTAATGAAGGGGAAGGGGCAGAGATCACACTGTATGAGAAGAATCTGTCCTGCCTAACCATAAAAATCAGTAGATGTACGGTTGGATCCTGGGGCAACTGAAATTATATACACCATTACTTATAGGGACAGGTTGGAATTACATAATTAATATATATACACACACACATGCTCCTCAATGAATTGGAATATCAACAAAAAAAAGTTTACTCCATTTGTAATGACTTTATATAATGTATTAATTTTTTAAGTGTTTATTTATGTTAATGTTGATGATTATGGCTTACAGCCAAGAAAAGCCCAAAAATCATTCATCATTCATCACTTTTGAACCAAGAAATATTGTCCGAATAAAAAGTATGTACTGCAGATGCACTCAATACTTTTTGCTCAAACCTTTTGCACCTACACCAGAAAATTACACGGATCCCCAATCCACTGATTGTGGAAACTTCACACTAGACCTCAAGCAGCTTGAATCATGTTCTTCCTCCCTCTGAGACCTTGATTTCCAATTGTACTACTTTTTCTTTCATCTGAAAACAACGCCTTGGACCACTGCGTGACAGTCCAGTTCTTTTGGCTCTTGGCCCAGTTAAGACACTTCTGGCGTTGTCTATTGGTCAAGAGTGGCTTGACACATGGAATGCGACACTTGTAGTACGTGTCCTGGCTACGTCTGTGTGTGGTGGCTCTTGAAGCACTGACTCCAGTAGCAGATTCACTCCTTGTGAATCTGCCCAAATTTTTGAATGGCCTTTTCTTAACAATCCTATCAAGATTGCGAGCTCAAGCTTTGAGTTTTCCTTGGATGTAAGTTATAATATAATCAACATTAAGATTAATAAACACTTGAAATGTTCACTCTGTTTCTGATATACTTATTGTATCCCTCTATTTTTTTTTAATCCATCATCATATTTCATTATACATCAAACAATGATTTATCAGTAACTTATGATATACACAAACAGACTTACCTATAATTTGATCCCTTAACAATTGAGAGAAAGCTGGAGACAAAAAATTAAATCCATAAATTGTAGGAAATTGCATTCCTGTAAGTTTGGTTCCAGCATCCAGTAGAAGAATAAGTCCACAAAAAATGCAAAAATAAACAGGTCTGCTGTATGTTATTATTTGATTATAACCCTGGATAAAAAAAAAGTGGGCAAATAATTTAATTTTAGATTAATATTACTATTATTATACACCATTTTATAGTTTACATGCACAAAATTCTTAGGCACAGTGCAAAAGAGAGACATAGTAGAGCTAGAGCAGTTTAAAAATACAGCCAACCATATGGGGAACCATGCACAACCGGAAATGACAGGTGAATCATGCTGGCAACCAAGAGTTACCCAGTTACTGCTGGAAAAAATACAGGTACTGTAAGTAACTTACATGAATTGGCGATGCTGGATCTGGCTGCACACTCTAAAATATGGAAAAAAATAGAAGAATATCAGTTTCAATTTATTGTTATCCATATGCAAATTAAAGACTCTCCTTGAGATACATTCTTAATATCTGATCAACAGGGGTCCGATATAGACAATTATTTTTATTGCTTTGCAACTGCCATACGGCTTTATACATTCGTCATGCACATACTCCCTGCAGATAGCACGCGTATTTACCTCATGACGGTGGCCACCTAAAGACACTGTTCACATGTCATATAAAAAAACCAGAATCTCCCCTTTAATGTGATATCTGACTTGTGTTGTGCCACAGAACCAGAAATAAATACTTTTAAATTTGCAATAAAGAAATTTACTTTTTTTTTCTACACAACTTGTTGTCCCCAACTCTCAACAGTGAACATCTCTTCTTCTGTGACAATTACTGAAAAAAAAAGAGAGAATAATCCCTTTGTATTTCTCTGACAGCAAAAAAAAAAAAAAAAAGTTTTCTTGGTGGGTATCTAGGTGCAATGGTTCAGAAGATTTAACCATTTGAAATGCGCCCCTACCTCAATCACCCTTGAATAAAATTACAAGTATATTGTCACGGGTGCTCCCGCGATCCATGTCGCAGATCACAGGTACACCCGTGCTCCGCTGTCTGAAGGTCCCCCTGCCCGCACTGTCTGTGCTCCAGGTCCCGGCGTGTACGCCTCACGCTTCCTTCCCTGCAGGCCGCGCGCTCCCGCTGCTAGGGCGTGCGCGCAGACTTCTGGAGATTTAAAGGGCCAGCGTCCTCCTGATTGGCGCTGGCTAATCCGGCTCACCATTTATAATCCAACCCCTCCCTTCCTTCCTGGACGGATCTTCAGCATTCTAAGGAACTTCAAAGGTTCCACACCTCGCTTCCCACAGCGGTTCCTGTTGAAGTGATTGCCCATCAGCATTCCCAGACATTCCTGTCTTCCATTGTTCCCAGACGCCTCGGTGTCTCCTGTCTCCAGCGTTCCCATACGCTCTTGGTGTGTCCTGTCTTCCAGCGATACATTTACTTTGCCCGGCCTCAACGCGCACGCGCGAGCACACACGGGGTTTACGGAATCGGTGGTCGCCGAATTACAAGAGGGACCCACAGCGCCACAAGCAGAACAACCAATAAGGGAAGGTAAGGAAAACTTGGAAATCATTAATCTTTCATCATATCAATTGTCTGATGTTGAGCGATCTGTTTTAAGTAAAGGTTTAAATTTTTCTCCCATGCAAAGATTGGACAAGTTTATTCTGGTCAAGGACATTTATCTGTATTGTAGACAGCTCTGTTTTAAACTACTTTACCATCAACCATCAATCATTGACGTACTTTCGGATGTTGATCGGAGGACCTTCATGGATCTTATGGACCTACTCCGGGAAAATGAACAAGACCAAGGAAATGCAACAGGTAGGCCACAATTCACACTCCGTACTCCCTCCCAGGCTACCCCCAACTTACGTTTATTCCCAGCAGTACAGATCTTCTTTGACTGCATGGTCCGGGATATCCGAGATCTGAAGGAAGAACCTTGGATCCACAAAAATTTGACCAGAATTGAACGGCAAGCGATTACCGACCTACGTAATAATGATAATTTTATTATTAAAGAGGCGGATAAGGGGGGGAACGTAGTGTTGTGGCCTACTGATTTGTACATCTTGGAAGCCAAGCGACAGCTTAGCAACCAACGCTATTATTCCTCTTTACCTTCAGACCCTACTACCATCTTTAAAACCAAGTTCGATCGTCTTGTCGAAGCAGCATGGAGACAGGGCATCATTTCTCTACGAGAAAAAAACTTTCTTACTGTAAAAATCCCAGTAACACCCACCTTCTATATGCTGCCAAAGGTGCACAAGACCCTACAGAATCCCCCAGGTAGACCGAATGTGGCAGGAATTGGTGGTTTGTCTGAGAAGGCCTGTATTTACATTGATTTTTTTCTTCGTAACGTGTCACGAAACTGACCTCATACGTGCGAGATTCTTCACATTTAATTAGCCGTCTGGAACAATTGGAGCTGGCGACCAGGGAAGAAGAAGTTTGGATCATCTCCATGGATGTGGAGTCACTTTATACCAATATTCTTCATGAGGTTGGTTTAGATGCGGTGGCTTTCTTCCTCAAACAGGATAGGAGGGGGGATGAACGTCATCATACATTTTTGTTAGAGCTTTTGAGTTTCGTCCTTAGGCATAATTATTTTGTTTTTGATCGTACGTACTACAGACAGGTCTCGGGTACCGCGATGGGTGCTCGCTGTGCTCCTTCCTATGCCAACCTCTTTTTGGGGTGGTGGGAGGAGACCAGCGTGTACCCATCCGGGCCCTTCCAGCGACATGTCGTCGGTTGGTTCCGCTATATTGACGACGTGCTCGTCTTCTGGAGGGGCACACTCGAGACCTGTCAAGCCTTTGTGGACGAACTCAATACCAATTCCTGGCAGATTCGTTTAACACCAGTTTTCTCCCAAGCAGAAGTCAGCTTCCTGGATCTGCGTATCTCAATTCGCCAGAGGAATGTGGAGACCACGCTCTACAGAAAAGAGACCGCAACAAACAGCTTGCTGCATTACAAGAGTTTCCACCCCCACCATCTAAAAAACGGGATACCGATTGGCCAATTTTTGCGAATTAAGAGAAATTGTACGACACAAAAGGAATTTACTCGACATGCAGAGGAGCTGACTCAGAGATTTAAGGAACGTGCCTACCCCAAGAGAGTAATATCTAAAGCATTCATGCGGGCAAAAGAAACCCCCAGGAAAGACACGTTTGTTTCAAAACCTAGAGCCTTGGAGAGCAAGCCTTGCCTTATAACACCTTATCACAATCAGTGGTCTGACATTTATAAATTGTTACACAAGAACTGGGGGATTCTCAAAAGTGATCCACGACTGGAGTTACACATCTCATCCGGGCCCAAAATGATAGCCAGACGAGCTAGAAATTTACGTGACAACCTGACTAGAAGTCATTTTCAGAGACCATCTAGAGCTTTGGGTCATGGACAACGATTAGTGGGCTCATACCCATGCGGTGACTGTACTGTATGTCCCCTTATCCTGCGCGGGACAGAATTTGTCAATCCTGCCAACTCCAAAAAGATACAATTGCGGTCCTACATCAATTGTCGTTCCCGTAACATCATTTATGGCCTAGTGTGTCCATGTCCGAAACTTTACGTGGGACAGACTGGCCAAGAGCTACGTAAGAGAATTCAAAAGCACGTCTCGACCATCAATAATGCGGCACAAGATGCTTCGAATGGGAAGCAACTCTCTACTGTGGCGAAACATTTTCTCCAAGCCCATCGGGGGAACCCAATGGGCCTACGAGTTGTGGGTCTGGACAAGTTTCAACAGAACATACGAGGGGGTGACGTCACACCAGCACTGCTGCGTCTAGAGGCAAAATGGATTTTTGATCTGACCTCCCTGGCTCCGGATGGGATTAATGAGGACATGCTGTTCTCCGGATATTATAAAAAATAAAAAATAAAAAAATAAGAAATAAAGGAATGGATCATATCGTTCTACTATGTCATAAGGAGGTACGTCATGCTTACTAATGTTTCCTTTGGTTCACTTTTTTCACCTCTGGTCATCTTTTCGCTTTTTGACCCCTACTTGGCTTGGTTCACTTTCTGCACATATTTTGCTCTAGCGCTTTCCAATTGGCACATTTCTGGCTATTCACCAGTTACTCACGCTGCCACTCGGCCACCCATTCTGAGCTTTGTCACACCTCACACCGTACCATATCACCTTCACTCCTTACCTTCCCTCTCTCACTCTAACCATTTCACTTCCACCTTCCCCCCCCCCTTTCCTTCCCCCTCCCTCCCTATTCTTTCTTTCAGCCCTCTTTTGCTCACACTCCCTTTCCCATCACTTCCACTACACTCTATTCCACTTTCTCACATTCATCACTATCTTATCACGTGGTTACTCCAGTCTTTTGTTTCACTCATTTCTTTCTGTCAGCAATTCTATCATTAATTTCGCCTTCTAATATGTACTGTTTATTAATTGTATCTTTATTATTTTTTATATCCGTTCCCATCCGCTTTTGATCTCTACTTTTAGGTCTATGGCATTGAGTCCAAACATCTTCTATTTTTCATGCCACTTATTCAGCATCGACATGTTTCTCCGCCCTCCAGCCTGCTCACCTTGTCCTTCCTGGCACATACGGGTGTAAGAAGCAAGAACCCTGATTGTTCGACATATTTATCAATGGGATTGGGTGTCTGCTTATCTTATTATTGTAGATATATACACGTGCTACCATTAGTGTGGGTGATACGGGTGTCTGTGCATGGGCCCATGCGTGTGTGTGAGTGCCGGGTATGAATGGACATGTTGGTTTTCACTTTAATTTTTTGGAACCTCCATATTTGTGTTAGGTTTTATTAGATTTTATACACATATTCTATATTATTATTAATTTGTATGGGATATATATATTGCTTTTTTCACTACATAATATTATTATATATTAATATTATTTATTTATTATATACAATTTATATTCTCTGGATATATTTCCAGTTCCACTATTGCACAGGCACTTTATTAGCACATCTAATAATGTTTATACTATATATGCACATGTTCCAACCTTTGTCTCCATCGTCATTTGCCTATTTAACAAATATACATTTCAGTAACTAGATACTTACCTATGGGTTGGTCATAACGACAGAATAGGCACTTCATACATTTACTTTGCCCGGCCTCAACGCGCACGCGCGAGCACACACGTGGATCCAAGGTTCGTCCTTTCAGATCCCTCGGAGAGCCCGGACCATTGGCAGTTCAAGAAGATCTGTACTGCGGTAATAAACGTAAGTTGGGGTTGCCTGGGGGGAGTACGGAGTGTGGGAAGTGGTGGCCTACCTGTTCATGCCTTGGTCTTGTTCAGTTTCCGATGTGTTCCAATAAGTATCCAGGACGGTCCTCCGATCAACATCCGAAGTACGTCAATGATTGATGGTGATGGTAAGTGTTTGAAACTCAGAGCTGTCTACATACGAGTTTAATGTCCTTTGACCAGATCTAACGGTGTCTCAACTTTGCATGGGAGATGAAGTGAACCTGTACTTAAAACCAGATCGCGCACAGTCAGACAAATGTGATGAGGGGACAGAGTGAAGGGGATGGCCAGGGGTGTGGCCTGGCCCTTCCTTATGGGGGGGGGGCTGCTTGTGGCGCGTGTGGGCCCGCGGGGACGTCGGGCGACCACGCGAGAGCCTGTGAACCTCGCGCCCGGGGGGGCCGCGCGCGGGCGCGGGGAGCCGAGCAAGAGAAGGTCAAGTGTAGAAGGGCGAGGCGGGCGGGAGGACACCAGAGGTAAGGGGCCGAGGTGTGCGGGAAAGTGGAGAGGGGTTAAAGAGGCAATGACGATGGAGACAAAGGGGGGGGGGTGTGAAACAGGGGCAGAGGAGGGAGTGTACGGAGGAGAGGGGGAAGAAAGGGCCGGGGCAAGAGGGGAACGGGAAAGAGAAGCGCAAGGAATAGAAGTGTGTGAGTGGAAGAAGGAATAGAATAGTAAGAAGAGAGGGAGGGATGTAAAACAGTGGAGGAGCGCCCAGACAAGTGCAGAAGAAGAGAGAATAGGGGGTCGACAACGAAGTAAACGAACACAAGAGGAGGGGGGTGCCAAAAAGGAAAGGGGGGAAAACCACCAGGGCCAGCCAGACCCGGCACTCACACACACGCATCGGGCCCAGTCACCACACCCGGATTCACCCACAGAACGAAGGGAGCGACGGGGAAGTGGCGGGACAGAGGAAGAGAAGCAGACACCCACGCCCAGCTGAGAAAGAGGGCGAACAGCAGTGGCGGGGGCGGCGCTGGAACCCGAGGGGCCAGGAAGGAAAGGGGGAGCGAGGGCTGAAGGCGAGAAACAGGTCGGAGGCGGATGAAGGGGCGAGGAAAAATAGAAGGAAGGGGGGGACGTCTAAGGGCCAGAGACCCGAAAGTGTGAGAGCAAAAGCAGAGGGGAACGGAGTGGAAAAAGGTAAGAAAGAGCAAGGAATAAACAGGACAGATAAAGTGGCGAAAGTGAGGAGAGAAGGGCTTGACAGAAGAACTAGGAGGGGAAACAAAAGACGGGAGGACGACCACGGTGGAAGGAGAGGGAGGAAGGGGAAAAGTGAAGAGAGGTGGTGGGGAAGTGGATGGGAAAGGGAGTGTGGAGCAAAAGAGGGCTGGGAAAAAAAAAACTAAGAAAGACGGGGGGGGGAGGAAAGGGGGGGGGACAGGTGACAGGGAACTGGTTGAGTAGAGAGGGAAGTGAAGGAGTGAAGGTGATATGGTAGGTGTGAGGTGTGACAAAGCTCAGAAAGGGGTGGCCGAGTGGCAGCGTGAGTACATGTGAATGTCGCCAGAAATGTGCCAATTGAAAGCGGCTAGGCAATAATGATGGCAAAGTGAACCAAGCCAATAAGGGGTCAAAACAATAAAAAAGATGGACCAGAGGTGAAAAAGTGTAACAAAGGAAACATTATAGATGACGTACCTCCATGACTTAGTAAACGATATGATCCATCCTTTTTTCTATTTTTTATTTTTTATGTTTTTTAATAAGGGTAGAACAGCTGGCCCATTAATCCTGCCGGAGCCAGGGGTCAGAGCAAAAATCCATTTCGCCTCTAGACGCAGCAAGGCTGGTGTGACGTCACCCCCGCTGTATGCGTTGAAAAACGCCAGACCCACAACGCGTAGGCCCATTGGGGGCCCCCGGATGGGCTTGGGAGAAAATGTTGGGGTCGCACGGGAGAGGCGTCTGATCCCGGCGCATGCTGTGGGTGCCGCATTGATGGGCGAGACGGGTGCTGTGGAATTCGCGTACGAGGGCGCTGGCCAGTCTGCCCACGTGAAAGTTGGCGGCGGAAACTAGCGCCAGAAATGGTGTGACGGGGAGGACAACGATGTAGTTATGGATCCCGCAACACATGAAGGTCTTGGTGGAAGTTAGGCAGGATTGGACCCAATTCAGGTCCCGGACAGGAATAGGAGGGGGGAATCAGACAGGTCGGAGGGCAGGGGGCGCACATAAAAAAAATCGTTGTCCATGAGTAGAGCCCACGAAAGTGATGGTCTTCCGCAGGAAGAAACGACGCTCTAAGGTTCAACAGGTGAGGTGAGATCGTCTAAGAAGTGGTGGAACGATTTATCAGCGTCTGAGATGGCTATATGTGTAGGGACCCGGATGAGAGAGGGTAACTCCAGTCGGTGACACTTTGAGAAGCCCCCCACAGTGTCTTGGTTAACATTATAGAATGTCCAGTACGCACTGATGGTTGTAAGTGTATAAGCAAGGCTTGCGGTGCTCAAGGACTCTTAGGTTTTGGAAACAAACGGTCTTCCTGGGGGGGTTTTCCTTTGCCCGCATATGCTTTGATATTACTACCTCTCTTGGGGTGGCCGTTCCTTAAACTCTGAGCAGATCGCGGCAGGCGGTAAAGCCTGTTGTCGTGGCGAACAATGCTCGTAATATGCCGACAAAAAATTGGGCCAATCGGATGCCCGTTGTAGGATGGGTGGGGGGTGGAAACTCTTGTAATGCAGCAAGCTGTTTGTTGCGGTCTCTTTTCTGTTGTAGAGCGTGTCTCCACATTCCTCTGTGCGTGAATTGATAAACGACATCTAGGAGTGATTTCGCTTGGGAGAAACTTGTTTAACGAATTGGCCAGATGTATGAGTTCGTCCTCAAAGGCGGTTGACAGAGAATCGTTGACGAAAGGGAAGGTCTCGAGTGTGCCCCTCCAGAAGACGAGCACGTCGTCAATATAGCGAACCAACGACGACATGTGGTGAAGGGCCCGGATGGGGTACACGCTGGTCTCCTCCCACCACCCAAAAGAGGTTGGCATAGGAAGGAGCCAGCCGCACCCATCGCTTACCCGAGACTGTCTGTAGTACGTACGATCAAAAACAAAATAATATGCCTAGAGACGAACTAAAAGCTCTAACAAAAATGTATGATGACGTTCAATCCCCCTCCTATCCTGTTGGAGAAGAAACCAAACCGCATCTAAACCAACCTCATGAAGAATATTGGTATAAAGTGACTCCACATCCATGGAGATGATCCAAACTTCTTCTTCCCCTGTCGCCGCTCCAATTGTTCAGACGGCTAATTAAATGTGAAGAATCTCGCACGTTGAGGTCAGTTTCGTGACACGTTCCTGAAGAAAAAATCAATGTAATACAGGCCTTCTCAGACAAACCACCAATTCCTGCCACAATTCGTCTACCTGGGGGATTCTGTAGGGTCTTGTGCACTTTGGTTGCATATAGAAGGTGGGTTACTGGGATTTTTACAGTAAGAAAGTTTTTTTCGTCGTAGAGAAATGATGCCCTCTCATGCTGGTTCGACAAACGATCGAACTTGGTTTTAAAGATGGTAGTAGGGCTGAAGGTAAAGAGGAAAATAGCGTTGGTTGCCTAAGCTGTCGCTTGGCTTCCAGATGTACAAATAGTAGGCACAAACACTACGTTCCCCCCATTATCCGCCTCTTTAATAATAAATATCATTGATTACGTAGGTCGTAATACGCTGCCGTTCAATTCTGGTCAAATTTTTCGTGATCCAAGTTCTTCTCAGATCTCGGATTCATCCCGGACCATGCAGTCAAAGAAGATCTGTACTGCTGGGAATAAACGTAAGTTGGGGGACCTGGGAGGAGTACGGAGTGTGAATTGTGGCCTACCTGTTGCATTCGCTTGGTCTTGTTCATTTTCCCGGAGTAGGTCCATAGATACATGAAGGTCCTCCGATCAACATCCGAAAGTAATCATATTGATGGTTGTGGTAAGTAGTTAAAACAGGCTGTTCTCAATACAGATAAGTTCCTTGAACCAGAAATAAACTTGTCAATCTTTGCATGGGAGGAAAATTAAACTTACTAAAACAGATCGCTCAACATCAACATTGATATGATGAAAGATTAAATGATTTTCCAGTTTCTTACTATCCCTTATTGGTTGTTCTGTGTGGCGCGTGCGGATCCCTCTTTTGTAATTCGGCGCCACCGATTCCGTAAAAACCCACGCCTTTTCTTGGTGTTGGGGGCGCTCTTCCTCTGGGGGGTCTCCTTCGCTGTCTCTGCCCACTCGCTTGTGTCTGAGGATAAAAAATCAACTCGAAGATTGTTTTTCCCTGTCTACACCTTGCGTAGTCATGCGCCTGGTGGGTTCCTCATATTGCCCCCCTATGCGTCCACTTGTACAACCTTTTTCTTTTCATAATCGGATCTATTCTGCCGAACTTGGTCACGTTTCTTTTGATAATGTCTTGTTTTTTTTCATATTTATCCTATAGTGTCTCTTCAATTTTGTTCGAAATGGCTGAACTAGTGATAAGACTTTTTTTTTTTTTTGATCAAGTAGATATTATTGGTTTTCTAAAGAACGGATTTCATTTTTGTTTGTTTAAGGGTCACAATTCATGTTTTAATAACAGTAATCAAGAATGGTAGAGCAAGGTAGAGCACTGATGTAGACCTGTTTCCAAGAACCGTTTTTAAATTCACCAATCAACCCACCTCCAGGAGGGAAAAATCCTGAAACCCTAAAGTCCCCCCTAGGATCATGCGGAGTTTTTTGTATTCCTCTAAAACGGTCCTCTAACGCGGATCTTCCAAACCAAGTTCTGGTCAAAGCGGCTTTTATGCGCGTCCATGAGCTGACCTGATATGACCTGAATTCCACATTATGTCTCTACTATTGGGGGTGTCAATACCGTATACCCCTGACGGTTTCCAACACATCCTCTCCTGGCCTCCAAATCCCATGTCTACCTGTAAAACCCACCAGTGAAGAAGACAAATAACAAGTAAAAAATGGGTATAAACCCAAAAATACCAGAACATTGCGTAAAGAGGTGAAGGGAGCGTTCATGTCCCGGTCCTGCCCGTCTATAATAAAGTATAGGAGAATTCACGAAAGAGATTACACATAAACGTGCTAATTGTCCAAATGCACAATTGTCAGAACGGAATCAAATCCAATGAATAACTCAATCAATAATACTACACCATTGGAATTAATACGTAACCAAGAACAACCATGTGTCAATATCTTGAAAAACAGTAATCCTTTATTTAAAGATACAAACTAGGAAGATCATGGACAAACAATATTAAAAAACCAATTAAAAACAACACAAACACGAGAAGCAGTACACTGCTTTCGTGTGTAACCATAGCAGGTGCATCAATGCGATTGGGCTGCAACCTACAAAAGGAAACCCCCCTATGACCTGCCCTAGGATAAAGAAGTCACTGGTATGCTCAAGGGAAAAAAGAAAGAAATGGTGGAAAGAAAAGCGAAACAGTAACAGCAGCCATGGGACACATATACATTACATGAAAATGGAATGGACAAAGAGTCCAAAGTAGAAATGCCATGAACTACAAGCTGCTGTCAAAGAAAAGTACTTGCAAGCATGGAGTTTACCCAAATTTGGTGAGTCCAGAGGGAGTCCAGTAATGCCCCACGCGTATCGCGCAAGCGTGCTTCCCTCAGGGGTGCCCATATGTATGTGGTGTCCATGTATAAATCCCTGCTTTGTGAAAGACAATAGCAGCTAACCTACCTAGAAAAAAACCATAACCGTTTTTAGCCCTTGGTGTGATGAGCCGGCCCCTTCCTGCGCACGCCGCTTTGGTCACGTGATCGAAAGACGTCACTTCCGGTGACCCGTCAGGGCTCCAGTCCAGTGGGGTCTTCAGTCCGTGCAGCATCACTAATGATCCTCTGTGTTTCCTGCTGTCATCCCGGCTTGGACTGTTTCCTGCTCATCCCTGAACCTTGCCTGTCACCGTGGGCTCATACCATCTCCAGCAGTGGTCCAGAGGGTCCACTGGTCCCCAGACTCCTCCCTCCGGACTCTTCCCATAGAGACTTTTAGTTCTGTTGTCTGTGTGACCCGTCACAAATATTTTTTCACATTTTAGTAATTTTCTGCCTTATTCTATAAAAGAAGTGTTAATATTATAAGTAACCAATCAAGTTAAAGCCTCATTGTCATGAAAAAAGTAACAACTGTTATGATATGTAAACCTTTCCAAAAATATTGTAATTAAATAATACCTTAACAGAAATGCAAAAAGGCACAATACATTGGTCACAAGTCAACTGTTGAAAGACCAATGCAGATGGTGCTGTGCACATCACAATACACATCTTAGCTGTGAAATTTGTCTCAAATATACCTTTTACATTCAGCTGTTAAAATTCACTGCATATAAGCAGATTTTAAATCTATACAGCTGATCAATTTCCGCAAAGAAGTGCAAAGAGTTTTTTCCAACAATATGTGGATCATCAGATTTCTTCAACTCTACAGTTCATGGCCATAAGTTTTGAGAATGAAACAAATGTTAAATTTTACAAAGTCTACTGCATCAGATTTTATAATGGCAATTTGCTATACTCAAGAATGTTATAAAGAGTCATCAGCTTAACAGCATTTAATTGCAAAATCGATATTTGCCTAGAAAATGAACTTTTTCCCCCAAACACATTTCAACTTCATTGCAGGCCTGCCTTAAAAGGAGCTAACATTGTTTCAGTGATTGCTCCATTAACAAGGTGTGGGTGTTGATGAGGACAGGTCTGGAGATCAGTCTGTCATGATTAAGATTTTACAGAATGGGAAGGGAAAATTGGGAAAAATTGTGGCAGATAAAATATAACGTTTTGTTATTATTAAAAAGGTCTTTGCACAAGAATGAAAAATTTGCAAACATATATATAACATCTAGGGCAAGATTAGGAAGCTTGCTTCCTGTATGCATATAATTGACCCCTTTTAATATAATTGTTTGATATTCTTTTATTATTTTTTCTATTTTTGTGCATGCTTTTACTTTCAAAGAAAGGACAGGAAGGTATAGTGTTAGAAAAAAAGATCTCTGCAACTGCCAGAATCGTTTTTGCAGGTTGCTTCTATGTGCTGGTAAGAGCATAATCAGTGGATACAGATACAATATTGCACTATTTGTTAACTTCTGTCTATATGCCTTGTATAATACACTTGGCACTTTTATTTATTAATTGTGACTGGCTGTAGGCACAAGTAGTGTCTGATTCTGTTTTGTATGGCGTTGTCCGGTTTCAGCTTATGTATATTTAATCATCTATCTGTCACTGCTCCCAGGTGGTTATCTCAACCAGCAGTGTATAGAGTGGATCTTATCTAGCTGTTGGCTGAGCTCAGCACATCACTTATTGTATGTATGATCCTATATCTGTCACTGTGTTAGAAAGTATCTCCACAGTAGTGTAGAGAGTGGACCTTATCTAGCTATTACCACGGTTCTTCTCAGAGCCGGGGGCAGCTATAGCTTCTTTTGCTCTGTATCCTATGCTGCCCGTTGCTGAGGGCAGCGTGTTTAAACTAGCGACAAGATCCTATAACCTTGGTAACAATTACAACACAGGACCGTGGCATTGCTCTTACAGTTCTCTAAGGTATATTCAGCACATGTATTCTCAGCTAGATTAAACACTTTCCCTTCCTGTCAAATATGTGTCTTGCCCTAATATAACACCATGATTAAGAATCACACCCATGGACACTTTAAAAGGAGGCTGGTGCTTGGCATCATTGTTTCTCTTCTGTTAACCATGGTTATCTTTAAAGAAACACGTGCAGTCATCATTGCACTGCACAAAACTGGCATAACAGGAAGAGCATCGCGCTAGAAAGATTGCACTTTAGTCAACAATCTATCGCATCATCAAGGATTCAAGGAGAGAGGTTCCATTGTTGGCAAAAAGGCTCCAGGTGCCTAAGAAGGACCAGCAAGCGCCAGAGAGTCTCTTAAAGGTTTCAGCTTGAGATCGGGCTACAGCAGTGCAGAGCTTGTTCAGGAATGGCAGCAGGCAGTGTGAGTGCATGCACAGTGAGGCGGAGACTCTTGGACCAAGGCCTGGTGTCAAGAGAGGGTAGCAAAGAAGCCACTTCTCTCAAAAAAAAACATCAGGGACAGACTGATATTCTGCAAAAGGTACAGAGAGTGGACTGCTGAGGACTGGGGTAAAGTCATTTTCTCTGATGAATCCTTCCGATTGTTTGGAACATCTGGAAAACAGCTGTTTGGAGACAAGGTGAGCGATACCATCAGTCTTGTCTCATGCCAACTGTAAAGCATCCTGCAACCATTCAATTTGGGGTTGCTTCTCAGCCAAGGAATCGGCTCTCTCACAGTCTAAAAAACACATCCATGAATAAGAATGGTACCAGAATGCCTCCAAGAGCAACTTCTCTCAAACCGTCCAAGAGCGATGGTGATCAACAATGCCTTTTCAGCACGAGGGAGCACCTTGCCATAAAGAAAATGTGATAACTAAATGTCCAGGGAACAAAACATAGAGATTTTGGGTCCATGGCCTGGAAACTCCCAGATCTTGATCCCATTGAGAACTTGTGGTCAATCATCAAGAGACGGGTGGACAAACAAAAACCAACAACTGTGACAAATGCAAGCATTGATTGTGCAAGAATGGACTGTATCAGTCAGGATTCGGTCCATAAGTTGATTGAGAGCATGCCAGGGAGAATTGCAGAGGTCCTAAGAGAGAAGGGTCAACACTGCAATATTGACTTGCTGCATTAACTCATTCTAACTGTCAATAAAAGTTTTGTTACTCATAATATGATTGCTCTTGTATTTAGCATGTGATAAAAACATCTGACATATGACACAGGAAAACCAGAGGTCAACAGATCATGCAAAAATATAATATTTGTGTCATTCTCAGAGGGTTATTTATCATTAGACCAGCTCCTTTAGCAGTTATATGTCTATTTTGGAGCTCTGTTGCCCAACAGATTATTAAAATGGCTTTGGGTCTCTTTAATAAATACTTCTTATGGTCTGTTTTTCTGTCTGGGATTTTTTTTTAAAAGTCCCCAAAAAGTCTCAAAATGCATAAAAAGTCTCAACACTTAGACCGCAGGGGACTGGAGTGACTATGAAACTTTTTAAAAGACTTTCTGCAAAATCTCAATCATGATCTGGCTTTGTACTATGTTCTCACAGTAGTTCTACGTTTAGGCCAGATACAGAAGAGGTGCATATAGTCCTGTGAGACTTTTTAGCAGTGATGAAAGTCTCAAGTAAATCTCAGCAACTACTTTGCGACTTTTTTACGCCAAATAAGCCCAAGAAAAGCAATGATAAATAGACCCCTCAGTTTCTAAAATGTTCCCCGACACGATTATAGACTAAGGCTACATGCAATTCCTATCTAGCGGAGAGGTGGAGATAGAATTTTGAATTAAATATGAAGGAAGCAAAGTGGATCTTTTCTTTAGGCACTCGATACCCTGCGGTTTGAATTACAAAGTGACTTAATTGCATTTATGTATTTTGTATGTATTTTGCTCATGTTTAACCTGCTGTTATCCTATCTGATACCATGTGTTGTAATGAGCAATCTCCCGTGTGTGCTCCGTTTGGGGGAGGTAACTTCCTTTCCACAGTTGCCTCCTTTCCTAAACAGGTTTCACACCATTTGGATACAGGTATGATAAGGATCCTTATTCCGGTCCGAAACAGCGTAACACCCGTTTTCTTCTCTCCAGTGATCACTTTTTATTATGTTTTCTTCAATACAATTTTGCTATTTTTACTTTTTGCTTGTTGCCGATGGTACCTCTCTTTTTGCGCCATTACTGCTTGTCCCCGGGACTGGGTCCACATCATTGCAAGGCTTTGAGCTATGACCTGGTGAGTTGACACTTTCAATCTTTCGAATGTTACATCATAAAAGTTAAATTCTTGTACATAGGATGCAGTATTATAGTAGGTATATTCCTGTATAGAAACAGTTATATAGTAGTATATTATGTATTAGGGGGGTAGTATAAGTTATATTCTTGTACATAGGGGTATTATTAGTTATATTCTTCACATAGGGGCAGTATATAGAGTAGTTATATTCTTGTACATGGGGCAGTATGGGAGTATCAGTATAGTATAGTTATATTCTGTACATAGGGGCAGTATTATAGGTTATATTCTTGTACATAGGGGGCAGTATTATAGTAGTTATATTCCGTACACAGGGGGCGAGATTATAGTAGTTTTATATTCTTGTACATTAGGGGGCAGTATTATAGTAGTTATATTCTTGTACATAGAGGGCAGTATTATATTAGTTATATTCAACATATGAACAGTATTATAATAGTATATTCTTGTACATAGGGGACAGTATTATAGTAGTTATATTATTGTACAGAGGGGGCATATTATAGTAGTGTATTCTTGTGCAAAGGAGGGGCAGTTATCAGCGTATATCCTTGTACATAGGACAGTATTAGTAGTTTATTTCTCGTAATAGGGGGCAGTATTATATAGTTATATTCTTGTACACAGGGGGCAGTATTAAGATAACACAAGAAATCCTCTATTAGCCCCGTGGCGAAATTCACTGGCTACAGCAGCAGAGTAATTAACAGTACAAATAATGACAGAAAAATAATGTGTAGAGATAAATGCAACAAAAAGAAAAAAGGGATAAAAAAGAGAAGATGATCAGCTGGATGGAACGCAGGGTCTGGTTAGGTGGTAAGCACAGCTTACTTCTGTTTTGGCCTGATTTGTTGACACAGTCTGATCGCAGCGGGAGGAAATGACTTCCGATAACGTCCCATTTCACACTTGGGGTGAAGCAGTCGGTCCCTCAAGGTGCTCCTAAGCAATCACAGTCTCATGCATGGATGGGAGCTATTCCCCAAAAATAGATTTCAACTTAAATAGTATCCTCCCCTTAGCTACCACCTGCACAGTGTCAAGAGGACACTCCAGGACAGAAATGGCTTTCTAATCAGTTTGTCCAGTGTAGCCGTTCTGACCCTTCCTGTGAAGGGCATTTATGTTCTGTGCCCACTCAGGTTTATTGTTGAGGAAGACACCCAGAGTACTATAGGACTTCATTGCCTCAATGTCAGTCCCTGGATGACCACTGGTTGCGAAGGAGGATTGTGACGGAAGTCCATCACAATCTCCTTAGTCTTCCCAGTATTAATCCTTAAGTAGTTTTGCTGGCATCAATCTACAAATTCCCAATCAATTCTTTGTACTGCTGTCGTTCTCACCTGTAATGAGACCTAGCATAGCAGAGTCATCAGAGAATTTCTGGAACGGTAGCAACTAGTTAAATAGTACTGGAGGTTGCTGTGTACAATGTGAGGTTGGTTTGTGAGGTAGTCTAGGATACAACTAGAGAGTGGTGGTCCACTCCAGCGAGATCCAGTTTGACTCTTAGTAGCCTTGCTGTTATATAGAAAAACATGGAGAAATTAAAAAAATTACTCTCACGTGTTCTCCGGTTTCTTCAGGTGAGAAAGAGTTCGAGTGTAGAAGGTGACGATGGCATCATCTACAGCCATGCATGGCAAAGCAAACTGTAGGGTGTCCATAGATGAGCTCACTAGAGGGCGGAAATGTGTAAGAACCAACCTCTCAAAGACCTTCATCAAATGGGATGTTAATGCAACATTAACTGTTGTAGTGTTGAGGTCTCAAAGACCTTCATCAAAATGGGATGTTAATGCCAACATTAACTGTTTGGTAGCTGTTGATGGTCCGATGGGTGAATTGGATTTGGAATGGTACCACCCAAGATGTTTTTCACAGTTGTGGTAACCCTTCCCAAATTAAGGCTTATGTGAACATATATGCAATGATACCAAAAGCGATCACCTCAGGTTTGAGTAGTCTTTTCACTGAAACCATGTGGCCTGCAAACCTTGCCTTCTTTGATCCTTTTCAGTTCTCTCTCACCTGGTAACATCACATTGTAGCCTCATGCTGACAGCTGTTTGACTGATCTGGAGATCAGGGCTACAGCAGGGGATCTAGTGGGGAAGGGGGGTTCATTGAGTGTGGAGGACAATAGAATGGTTTTCTGATGACATGGACAGCACTGGAGGGTGAGTATACGTTTATTTTTTTAGGGGGCACTCTGCTGGAGGCTAAATGTATGGGGGCACTCTGCTGGATGTTTAATCTATGGGGGGAACTCTGCTGGAGTATGTTTAATCTATGCGGAACTCTGCTGGATGTTTAATCGAGGGGGGCATCACTCTGCTGTACAATTTATTAATTGGAGGGCTGCTGAACATTTATGATGAGGGGAGACTACTGGACATTATTATTTATTTATTGCATTTCCCACCCCAGGCTTATACCTCCAGTCAATATGTTTCTCCCAGTTTTTTGTGGTAAAATTGGTACCTCAGTTTTAATGGGTCAGCTTATATCGAGATATACTGTAAGCAAAAAAAAAAGTAGGTTAGTATCGCAATAATTGTACTGACCCATGGAATAAATCTAATGTGTTACTTGGGTGTTTTACAGTGAACACCCCCAAAAAAGTCAAAAATCAATTACAGAATTGATGTTTTTTCTACAACCTCCACAAAGAAAGTTAGAAATTTTCAGCAACAGGGTAAGCCACCCCAAAATAATACAACTGAAAAAATGCATCCCATCCCGCAAAAATAAGCACTTGCTTGCAACATTAATGGAAAAACACATTTTTTATACTTCACAAAAGTGAACCTGTGGACCAACACAAACAAAAAAATTCTATAGAGCATAACTGGCTAATGCATGGCCCGCCTCCCTTTTGTGCCTTGATGTACGCCCTATAACAAGTAATGTCCACATTGTCTTCTGTACAAATTGCTTAACACATATTAATATGGGTTTTCTTTTTTGTTTCTCTTGTGCATGTGTAAATTTTAGGACAAATGAACGTATTACCAATTAAATTGGACCACTCTAAATTTACCCTCATTTTGTTTACTATGAAGATCTCAAAGGGCTAACAATCTTTCTAAAAGACTGTTTCTGATTAGTTTGAGGGGTTCCAGTTTTGAAAATGGAGTGATATTATAGGTGTTTCTAATATATATTTAAAATTTACACTAAAAATTAAGCCCAAAAAAGTCAATCATGAAATCTCTTGAAATACATAAAACCAATATAAGATAATTTAGAATTTTTTTACATTTTTTTAAATAAATGAAATGCAACACTTAACAGCCAAATGTACCACTAAAACTCTCAAATCTCAAATCGCTTGATATAATGTTTTAAAGATTAACCAAATAAAGCGACGCATGTCACATTAAAAAACTAGTGATTTAAAGGGGTATTCTCATTTGGGCACTCACATTCAGTTTCATTATCTGCTGTGTATATACATTTCTTCAATTAGATGTTATTAAAAATCCTTGGATACGACCAGCTCTGCTGGTTGATTGCACAAAGAAACAAAAGGTTTTTGTATATGAAATGTCTGGGTTACATGAATGTCCCACACCATCCTGTAATGATTGCTAAATCCAAGAGGTCGAGGAGGACTCCAATATCGCACGTCGGCCACGCGCCGAGTGTGGGGGGTGTCGTATCCGAGGAAGCGATCTCGTTTCTAAGGGAAACATGACTACATTTATGAGAAATTATCTTCCACACAGGAACATTTTTTTTATAACATCCAATGAAGAAATGTTTACATGTGGCAAATGAATTAAATTAAATGTGAATGCGTGGCAGCAGAGAACTCTCAAGCTCTACTCTGCACTGGTCTAAAGACCAACAAATTAATATATCTTCCCCAATGTGTGAAAAATTATTAAACATGGGTACTCAGAAAAAAAATGGATATAATTAAAGTAAGGTTTCAACTCTAGATAGATCTATCTTTAAACAAAAGAAAATAGAAAAAAAGAATCTAAGAGAACTCTGTTTGTTTTTACTGCCACCAATGTTAGTAAGAAGGTTGAAAACATCCTGTCACAGGTGTGAACACGGAGATCCCTATCTCGGATCGCGGGTGCACCTTGTGCCGCTGCCACGCGGCTCCCCCGTCCTGTTCCTGTTACGGTTGCACCCGCAATCCATGTCGTGTATCGCGGGTGCACCCGTGCTTTGCTCTTGGCGTGCCCGGACGGCACTCACCTCTTCCCACTCCTGGTCTCGATCTTCCCTGTCCTTGCTTCCATCCGGACTAGGCGCGTTGCGTCCCCGCTCTCTGGGCGCGCACGTGGTGATAATCTGTTATTCAAAGGGCCAGCATCCTTAATTGGCCCCGGCTAATCCTTCACTCTCTGCGGATCTTCAAGTCCTTAAACTGAGAAAGTCCTCCATGTTTCCTGAGCGTTTTCAGACGCCTCCGTGTTCCTGTGCGTTCCAGATGCCTCCATGGTTCCTGGTGTCCTGTGGATTCCTGTGTTGTTCCTGTGTTCCTGTGGCGGTCCTGTGTTCCTGTGAGCATGGCACACTCATCGCCTATCCCTTCACATTGTGGCTTCCCGACCAGGTCTACCGAATTGCAGGAGACCCAACTCTAAGAGGGCTAGATACCTGGTCACTCTCCTGTGAGTGAGTGACACTCACGGTTCATATGCAAAAAATAAATGCTCATCTTCACAAATACAGTTTATATATATATGTGTAATGTACACAAATACATGTCTCATATCACTCCCGTCATATCACAAAAAAAACATGCTCATATTACATTCAGTATATATACAAATACACATGCTTATTTGCATGTTCATATCTACCACACATCTCATATACACACCTTGTTATAGGATAATCACACATACCACATTTATCAATTGTTTACCTCCTGAGATCAGTAGTTTTCCCTCTCTCCAGGAGGGGAGCATACAGCTCACTCCAAGACCTGAGTCCAGCACAACCACCATTATCATTCACAATCTGGGTATATGTGACAGCGTAGTTATAAAATGCAAGATGCATAGGTTGTGGAGAGTCTCCACATTCCAAATTCATCAACACATATCAGAAAGAAATAATAACATGCAAACAAAAGGAGTTAATCTTCTTAGTCTATAGTGAAAAATTACAATAAAATACAAAAATCTTTACTTTATCAATTTTCCATATTCATATTCCATATTCAGTAATTATTTTCAAATATTTAGATATCAATATATAGCAGTCCACTAATAGTTATAACTATTAGTGGAGTCATAACCTCTGTGAGGGAAAAATGCTTTCTTGAGCCTAATTCTGACTCGGCATTAGTATGACCCAGGGCCGGCGCCTATGGGTAGGCAAAGTGGCATTTCCCCATGAAAGAGGAGAATTCTACTTCCTTCAAATGAATCTTGAATTGTGTTTCTAGGTGCCAGGATCCAGAGATATTCACTTTAAAGTGAGAAAATCAGGTGCCATTTTTTAATAAAAATCACTCCCGACGGCAGTCAGTTTAACAGTTATATCTCCATTTTTCATGACACTTAGAACACAGATTCATATAAAAGGAGGATCTCTTATTTCATATGAAAGAAGAAAGTGAGGTTCTATGTGTCACAGAGCCAGAGATACAGCCCCCTGGAGTGACCCCCCCCCCCTTCATTAGGATATAAAGGGAGAATTTGCTGCATCAAGAGCTACTGCACCTCACAGATAATGGAAGCAGGGCCGCATCTGCCATGAGGCGGGATGAAAATTTTGCCTCAGGCGGCAGATGCGGAGCCATAGGCAGGCAGCAAAACAGCTGTAGTGATTTGGGGCACTCGTCCGAATCACCCACAAGCAGTACGAACCTGCCGCTGCCCGATTCATTACGTTGCGCTGATGTATGGAGACGCAGGCGGCAATTTTGATGATGTCATGCCGCCTGCGTCCATAAACAGCAGACGCTGCCGCAGGAAGCAGGGGGAAGCTGGCTCCCGGTGGGCTGATGAAGAGAGAAAAGGTCCAGCGGGAGGAGCCTGTGCGGAGGCTTCCACTGGCCGGTGGAGCACAGCAGCGGAGAGTGAGAGTTATCACTTTTTGTGCTCGCACCACTGCCTCCGACAGCCAGAAAGGATCCTCTTTTGAGCTCTCTGGTTCCTGCTGCAGAAGCTCCGATTAGCAAGCTCAGCCACTTCATCAGCACTTGTGTATGGCTGCTGGATGCCTGTTGGTGCCTGCTGTGTGTATGTTTTCTTTGTGTAAGCTACAGGTATTGTGGGTGTATGATAGGTGTATGCTGTGCATGCTGCTGTGTATGTTTCTATGGTTAAGCTACATGTATGTGCTGCCTGCTCTGTATGATCTTTGCTGTATGCTGTGTATAATGCTGTGTATATGCTGTGTGATGTTTCTGTTGTGTAAGCTACAGGTATGCTGGATGTTGCTGTGTGATGCGGCTGCCTGCTGTGAATGATGTTTTGTATGTATGCTGTTACAATGCTTGTGTATAATGCTGTGTATATGCTGGCCCGCACTGTCTGTGCTCCAGGTCCCGGCGTGTACGCCTCACGCTTCCTTCCCTGCAGGCCGTGCGCTTCCGCTGCTAGGGCGTGCGCGCAGACTTCTGGAGATTTAAAGGGCCAGCATCCTCCTGATTGGCGCTGGCTAATCCGGCTCACCATTTATAATCCGACCCCTCCCTTCCTTCCTGGACGGATCTTCAGCATTCTAAGGAACTTCGAAGGTTCCACACCTCGCTTCCCACAGCGGTTCCTGTTGAAGTGATTGCCCATCAGCGTTCCCAGACGCCTCGGTGTCTCCTGTCTCCAACGTTGCCATATGCTCTTGGTGTGTCCTGTCTTCCAGCGTTTCCAAACGCCTCTGTGTCTCCTGTCTCCAGCCTTCCCATACGCTTCCTGGTGTGCCTTCCAGGGCTCCAGTCCAGTGGGGTCTTCAGTCCGTGCCAGCATCACTAATGATCCTCTGTGTTCCTGCTGTCATCCCAGGCTTGGACTGTTTCCTGCTCATCCCTGAACCTTGGCTGGCACCGCGGGCCTCATACCATCTCCAGCAGTGGTCCAGAGGGTCCACTGGTCCCCAGACTCCTCCCTCCGGACTCTTCCCATAGAGACTTTTAGTTCTGTTGTCTGTGTGACCCGTTACAAATATTTTTTCACATTTTAGTAATTTTTCTGCTTATTCTATAAAAGAAGTGTTAATATTATAAGTAACCAATCAAGTTAAAGCCTCATATGTCATGAAAAAAGTAACAACTGTTATGATATGTAAACCTTTCCAAAAATATTGTAATTTAAATAATACCTTAACAGAAATGCAAAAAGGCACCAATTACACTTGGTCACAAGTCAACTGTTGAAAAGACCATATGCAGATGGTGCTGCACATCACAATACACATCTTAGCTGTGAAATTTGTCTCAAATATAGCCTTTTACATTCAGCTGTTAAAATTCACTGCATGTAAGCAGATTTTAAATCTATACAGCTGATCAATTTCCGCAAAGAAGATGCAAAGAGTTTTTTCCAACAATATGTGGATCAGATTTCTTCAACTCTACAATCATGGCCATAAGTTTTGAAAATGAAACAAATGTTAAATTTTACAAAGTCTACTGCATCAGATTTTATAATGGCAATTTGCATATACTCAAGAATGTTATAAAGAGTCATCAGCTTAACAGCATTTAATTGCAAAATCGATATTTGCCTAGAAAATGAACTTTTTCCCCCAATACACATTTCAACTTCATTGCAGGCCTGCCTTAAAAGGAGCTAACATTGTTTCAGTGATTGCTCCATTAACACAGGTGTGGGTGTTGATGAGGACAGGGCTGGAGATCAGTCTGTCATGATTAAGATTTTACAGAATGGGAAGGGAAAATTGGGAAAAATTGTGGCAGATAAAATATAACGTTTATTTATTATTATTAAAATGTCTTTGCACAAGAATGATAAAATTTGCAAACATATATATAACATCTAGGGCAAGATTAGGAAGCTTGTCTTCCTGCATGCATATATTGACCCCTTTTAATATTAACTTGTTTGATATTCTTTTATTATTTTTTTCTATTTTTGTGCATGCTTTTACTTTCAAAGAAAGGACAGGAAGGTATAGTGTTGAAAATTAAGATCTCTGCAACTGCCAGAATGTTTTTGCAGGTGCTTCTATGTGTGGGTAAGAGCATAATCAGTGGATACAGATACAATATTGCACTTTATTTGTTAACTTCTGTCTATATGCCTTGTATCATAAGCACTTGGCACTTTTATTTTATTAATTGTGACTGGCTGTAGGCACAATAGTGTCTGAATTCTGTTTTGTATGGCTGTTGTCCCGGTTTCAGCTTATTGTATATTTAATCATCGATCTTTCACTGCTCCCAGGTGGTTATCTCAACCAGCAGTGTATAGAGTGGATCTTATCTAGCTGTTGGCTGAGCTCAGCACATTACTTATTGTATGTTTGATCCTATATCTTTCACTGCTCGTAGAAAGTATCTCCACAGTAGTGTAGAGAGTGGACCTTATCTAGCTATTACCCGGTCTCTTCTCAGAGCCGGGTTCAGCTATAGCTTCTTTTGCTCTGTATCCTATGCTGCCCGTTGCTGAGGGCAGCGTGTTTAAACTAGACGCCAAGATCCTATAACCTTGGTAACAATTACAACACAGGACCGTGGCATTTGCTCTTACAGTTTCTCTTAAGGTATATTCAGCACATGTATTCTCAGCTAGATTACAACACTTTCCCTTCCTGTCAAATATGTGTCTTGCCCTAATATAACACCCATGATTAAGAATCACACCACTGGACACTTTAAAAGGAGGCTGGTGCTTGGCATCATTGTTTCTCTTCTGTTAACCATGGTTATCTTTAAAGAAACACGTGCAGTCATCATTGCACTGCACAAAACTGGCATAACAGGGAAGAGCATCGCAGCTAGAAAGATTGCACTTTAGTCAACAATCTATCGCAGCATCAAGGAATTCAAGGAGAGAGGTTCCATTGTTGGCAAAAAGGCTCCAGGGTGCCTAAGAAGGACCAGCAAGCGCCAGGACGTCTCTTAAAAGTGTTTCAGCTTTGAGATCGGGCTACCAGCAGTGCAGAGCTTGTTCAGGAATGGCAGCAGGCAGGTGTGAGTGCATGCACAGTGAGGCGGAGACTCTTGGACCAAGGCCTGGTGTCAAGGAGTGCAGCAAAGAAGCCACTTCTCTCCAATAAAAACATCAGGGACAGATTGATATTCTGCAAAAGGTACAGAGAGTGGACTGCTGAGGACTGGGGTAAAGTCATTTTCTCTGATGAATCCCCTTTCCGATTGTTTGGAACATCTGGAAAACAGCTTGTTTGGAGACAAGGTGAGCGATACCATCAGTCTTGTCTCATGCCAACTGTAAACAGAAAATTTTGTGTTTGATCTGACACGAGCCATAAGACTTTGGAGTCAGAAGTGCACGTTGGAAGTGTTTGTGTATCGAACTGGCCCAGTAATCCTTGACATCACCGTCCTGCTCGAGTAGTGGGTCTACTCCCTAGATGGAGCGTTAAGGCATCTGAAGGCTCATGTAGGCGTCACTGTTTAACCATACGTTTATGGAGTGTGGTGCTCTTTTCCTGTCTAAGAAATCCAGAATGGGTCTGGCATAATATTGTAGTCCCCAGACATCAGTAGTTGTCCCTTTTGATTCTCGGGTTTTTTTTAAGAATCTTATTGTGAGGAGTTAGGATCATATAAACACCAGCATGTTTATTTTCTGCATTAGCTATATAGATGGGTGGAAAATTTTATGGGAAATATGAGTATCACCCTGAGCTGGGAGGTTTGTTGCCATGTGGAGACTGTGTCACGTGAGGGATTCTTTTAGTTTCTTGTGGCCCACTCTGTAGATTTCCTCGTGGTCACCATTGTGTCTTGCGTGATAATTCCAATGGCCGATCTTGCTGTTTGCCGTGTGTTGTAGTTGTTAAAGGATGTCAAGCAAACGGCGCACTACTGAGGCATGTCCATCTTGGAGCTTGTTCAGCCACACCCCCAATCCATCTCCTTCCTGAAGGTATGATGATTGGATATTGCCATCTTATTGTACTTCCGTATAATTTTTTGTACAGATGAACCAGCACTGTACCACAATTGTTGACAATTCTTTTCAGGATAATATGGCGGAATTCTTTAGATTTTACCATGATGTTATATAGAGAAGACATTGGAAGAGATGTTTTAATCTATCGGTTATTAGACCAGTGCTGAGTATAACTAGATGTTCTCTGCAGTTGCCAGATTATCATTGTGTATGATGCTGGATAACTTAAGCGGGTCAGTATAAGACTGGCAAATTGTACTTTGCACCTCCTATTAGTTGGTCTAGTTTTCTGCGCTACAATATTGAATTTTCTTGCATATTGAATGCTCCTTTTCGGAGAAGTCCGAAACAGCCCACAATGGTTAAAATCTTTAGTAAGGTGGGGTAGGACATTTCAGGTGCAATTGTCTTCTGGTGTAACAAATTATACATCTCCTCCAGTTTGTTTCAGGTGTGCCTTGAATACATCCACGTGTGTCTCTAACTCAGATGTTGCCATAAATCAGAAGCCATCACGACATTCTCCTAATACTGCTCCAAATTATTAAAGGCATAGTTAATCTTAGTATATGTAACTTTTGGCTTTGCAGAAAGTAAATAAAAATGCCTTAAAAAATGTATCTTATTATTACTGCATTTGGCAAATTTAAATATTTTAGTAATCGGATGATGTAAATGGGAAAGATTTATATAGATATAGTTTATGGTTTCAAATGTATTGCCACCCTCCTGTTCATGTGGTGCGGCACTCCTGTTAACCCTCCAACTCTGTATACAAACAGAAGTGGCAGTACAGGCAACACTGGGGTTGAATGGGAACACTTAGTGAATTGAGTTTAAGCGTTTATTGTTTTAACATATCCCCAGCCATTTATAATTTTTTTTAAATCCTGGACACAACCTTTTAAGTCCTGATATACCTGTGTACTGTTCAAGGCGTTTGTCGTAAGTACGGTTCATTATAAGGCGCACTGGACTATAAGGCCACCTTTGATTTCGTAGAAAATCAAAGGATTTTTTTTGGTGCCTTAGTCTGAAAAATACGGTAGTTCCAAAAAAAATGTGAAATATTTATAAAGTATATTTAATTTTTAAGTTTCTAGTCAGCAGGATAATCAAAGTGAAACGTAACTTACGATTTCTATAGTGTGTCTTTTCTCAAATTATAACCCCCTCATGATATTACCCCTTACTTTACAATTTTACTCAGTTTATTGCTGTTTTTAGCTATCACTCGGTGGTGGTCAAATGTAAATTCTCTAAGCAGGAACATTATGATCCCTGTGTGCTGACAATGTGGTTATTAGGGTACAGGTTTATCTACACTTTATTTAGCTTCTGGACATTCTACTAGTATCTGACTATAAAAAGAAGGAGATGTTGAGATCCATGAGATGATATAACGCACAATGACACTTTGCTATTCAGTAAGTCTGTGTTATGCTGCTTGCCGCCATGATTTGAGCTGTCTTGTAATGAAGGGGAAGGGCAGAGATCACACTGTATGAGAAGAACTGTCCTGCCTAACCATAAAAATCAGTAATTGTACGGTTGGATCCTGGGGCAACTGAAATTATACACCATTACTTATAGGGACAGGGTTGAATTCCATAATTAAATATATACCACACACCATGCTCCTCATGAATTGGAATATCAACAAAAAAAGTTTACTCCCATTTGTAATGACTTTATATAATGTATTAATTTTTTAAAGTGTTTATTTATGTTAATGTTGATGATTATGGCTTACAGCCAAGAAAGCCCAAAAATCTTCATCATATCATCACTTTTGAACCAAGAAATATTGTCCGAATAAAAGTATGTCTGCAGATGCACTCAATACTTGGTTTGAGGCTCTTTTTGCTCAAACCTTTTGCACCTACCAGAATGACACGGATCCCCAATCCACGATTGTGGAAACTTCACACTAGACCTCAAGCAGCTTGAATCATGTTCTTCCTCCCTCTGAACCTTGATTTCCAATTGTACTACTTTTTTCTTTCATCTGAAAACAACGCCTTGGACCACTGCGTGACAGTCCAGTTTCTTTTGGCTCTTGCCCATTTAAGACACTTCTGGCGTTGTCTATTGGTCAAGAGTGGCTTGACACATGGAATGCGACACTTGTAGTACGTGCCTGGCTACGTCTTGTGTGGTGGCTCTTGAAGCACTGACTCCAGTAGCAGATTCACTCCTTGTGAATCTGCCCAAATTTTTGAATGGCCTTTTCTTAACATCCATCAGATTGCGAGCTCAAGCTTTGAGTTTTCCTTGGATGTAAGTTAAATATAATCAACATTAAGATTAATAAACACTTGAAATGTTCACTCTGTTTGTAATGATAAAAAAACATTACATTTGTTTCTGATATACTTATTGATTAAAAAATACAATCAATTGTATCCCTCTATTTTTTTTTATCCATCATCATATTTCATTATACATCAAACAACGATTTATCAGTACTTATGATATACACAACAGACTTACCTATAATTTGATCCCTTAACAATTGAGAGAAGCTGGAGACAAAATTAAATCCATAATGGTAAGGAAATTGCATTCCTTAGTCTGGTTCCAGCATCCAGTAGAAGAAAAAGTCCACAAAAAATGCAAAAATAAACAGGTCTGCTGTATGTTATTATTTGATTATACCCTGGATAAAAAAAGTGGGCAATAATTTAATTTTAGATTAATTACTATTATTATACACCATTTTATAGTTTACATGCACAATTCTTAGGCACAGTGCAAAAGAGAGACATAGTAGAGCTGAGCAGTTTAAAATACAGCCAACCATATGGGGAACCATGCACAACCGAAGGCAGGTATCATGCTGGCAACCAAGAGTTACCCAATTTGATGGAGCCATCTTGAACTAGTAAATACATAGGTCACCATTAGTGTTGAGCGGACCCGGACTGCAAAGTTCATTAGGAGTTTGAGTCCGGATTCTCACTGTTGCTGCTGGAAAAAATACAGGTACTGTAAGTAACTTACATGAATTGGCGATGCTGGATCTGGCTGCACACTCTAAAATACGGAAAAAAAATAGAAGAATATCAGTTTCAATTGATTGTTATCCATGCAAATTAAAGACTCTCCTTGAGATACATTCTTAATATCTGATCAACAGGGGTCCGATATAGACAATTATTTTTTATGCTTCGCAACTGCCATACGGCTTTATACATTCGTCATGCACATACCCCCTGCAGTAGCACGCGTACTTACCTCATGCGGGGCCACCAAGACACGGTTCACATGTCATATTAAAAACCAGAATCTCCCCTTTAATTTGATATCTGACTTGTGTTGTGCCACAAACCAGAAATAAATACTTTTAAATTTGCAATAAAGAAATTTACTTTTTTTTTCTAACACAACTTGTTGTCCCCACTCTCCAGTGAACATCTCTTCTTCTTTGTGACAATTACTGAAAAAAAAAGAGAGAATAATCCCTTTGTATTTCTACTGACAGCAAAAAAAAAAAAAAAGTTTTCTTGGTGGTATCTAGGTGCAATGGTTCAGAAGATTTTAACCTTTGAAATGCGCCCCTACCCCAATCACCCTTGAATAAAATTAAGTATATTGTCACGGGTGCTCCCCGATCCATGTCGCAGATCACAGGTACACCCTTGCTCCGCTGTCTGAAGGTCCCCCTGCCCCCACTGTCCTGTGCTCCAGGTCCCGCGTTACGCCTCACGCTTCCTTCCCTGCAGGCCGCGCGACCCCCGCAGCTAGGGCGTGCGCGCAGACTCTGGAGATTAAAGGGCCAGCGTTCCTCCTGATTGGCGCTGGCTAATCCGGCTCCCATTTATAATCCAACCCTCCCTTCCTTCCTGGACGGATCTTCAGCATTCTAAGGAACTTCAAAGGTTCCACACCTCGCTTCCCACAGCGGTTCCTGTTGAAGTGATTGCCCTCAGCATTCCCAGACATTCCTGTCTTCCATTGTTCCCAGACGCCTCGTGTTCTCCTGTCTCCAGTCGTCCCATACGCTCTTGGTGTGTCCTGTCTTCCAGCGTTTCCAACGCCTCCGTTCTCCTGTCTCCAGCGTTCCCTACGCTTCCTGGTGTGCCTTCCAGGGCTCCAGTCCAGTGGGGTCTTCTTCCGTGCCAGCATCACTAATGATCCTCTGTGTTCCTGCTGTCATCCCAGGCTTGGACTGTTTCCTGCTCATCCCTGAACCTTGCCTGTCACCGTGGGCCTCATACCACTCCAGCAGTGGTCCAGAGGGTCCACTGGTCCCCAGACCCTCCCTCCGGACTCTTCCCATAGAGACTTTTAGTTCTGTTTCTGTGTGACCGTCACAAATATTTTTTCCCATTTTAGTATTTTTCGGCTTATTCTATAAAAGAAGTGTTAATATTATAAGTAACCAATCAAGTTAAAGCCTCATAGTCATGAAAAAAGTAACAACTGTTATGATATGTACCCTTTCCAAAATATTGTAATTTAAATAATACCTTAACGAAATGCAAAAAGGCACCAATTACACTGGTCACAAGTCAACTGTTGAAAGACCATATGCAATGGTGCTCCATCACAATACACATCTTAGCTGTGAATTTTGTCTCAAATATACCCTTTTACATTCAGCTGTTAAAATTCACTGCATAAAGCAGATTTTAAATCTATACAGCTGATCAATTTCCGCAAAGAAGATGCAAAGAGTTTTTTCCAACAATATGTGGATCAATTTCTTCAACTCTACATCATGGCCATAAGTTTTGAGAATGAAAAAATGTTAAATTTTCAAATCACTTGCATCAGATTTTATAATGGCAATTTTCATATCCTCAAGAATGTTATAAAGAGTCATCAGCTTACAACATTTAATTGCAAAAATCGTTTGCCTAGAAAATGAACTTTTTCCCCCAAAACACTTTTCACTTCATTGCAGGCCTGCCTTAAAGGAGCTACTTGTTTCAGTGATTGCTCCATTAACACGGTGTGGGTGTTGATGAGGACAGGTCTGGGATCAGTCTGTCAGATTATTTTACAGAATGGAAGGGAAATTGGGAAAATTGTGGCAGAATAAAAAACGTTTTTTGTTATTATTAAAAATGTCTTTGCACAAGAATGATAAAATTTGCAAACTTATATATAACATCTAGGGCAAGATTAGGAGATGTCTTCCTGTATGCATAATTGACCCCTTTTAATATTAATTGTTTGATATTCTTTTATTATTTTTTCTATTTTTGTGCATGCTTTTATTTCCAAAGAAAGACGAAGGTATAGTGTTAGAAAATTAAATCTCTGCAACTGCCGCAGAATCGTTTTTGCAGGTTGCTTCTATGTGCTGGTAGAGACATATCAGTGGATACAGATACAATATTGCACTTTATTTGTAACTTCTGTCTATATGCCTTGTATCATAACACCTTGGCACTTTTATTTTATTAATTGTGACTGGCTGTAGGCACAGTAGTGTCTGAATTCTGTTTTGTATGGCTGTGTCCCGGGTTTCAGCTTATTGTATATTTAATCATCATCTTTCACTGCTCCCAGGTGGTTATCTCAACCAGCAGTGTATAGAGTGGATCTTACTAGCTGTTGGCTGAGCTCAGCACTTACTTATTGTATGTTTGATCCTATATCTTTCACTGCTCTTAAAAGTATCTCCACAGTAGTGTAGAGAGTGGACCTTCTGCTACTTTACCCGGTCTCTTCTCTGGAGCCGGGTCAGCTAAGCCTGCCGTACCAGCTGCCCGTTGCGTGAGCGCGGCGTGTTAAACGAGCACAAGATCCTATAACCTTGGTAACAATTACAACACAGGACCGTGGGCATTTGCCACAGTTCTCTAAGGATTCAGCACAGGACAGCCGATTACACTTCCCTTCCTGCAAATATGTGTCTTGCCCTAATATAACACCATGATAAAGATCACACCCACTGGACACTTTAAAAGGAGGCTGGTGCTTGGCATCATTGTTCTCTTCTGTTAACCATGGTTACTTTAAAGAAACACGGCGTCATCATTGCACTGCACAAACTGCCATAACAGGGAGAGCATCGCAGCTAAAGATTGCACTTTAGTCAACAATCTATCGCTCATCAAGGAATTCAGAGAGAGGTTCCATTGTTGGCAAAAAGGCTCCAGGGTGCCTAAGAAGGACCAGCAAGCGCCGGACGTCTCTTAAAAGTGTTTCAGCTTGAGATCGGGCTACCAGCAGTGCAGAGCTTGTTCAGGAATGGCAGCAGGCAGTGTGAGTGCATGCACGTGAGGCGGAGACTCTTGGACCAAGGCCTGGTGTCAAGAGGGTAGCAAGAAGCCACTTCTCTCCAAAAAAAAACATCAGGGACAGCGATATTCTGCAAAAGTGTACAGAGAGGGACTGCTGCTGGCTGGGGTAAAGTCATTTTCTCTGATGAATCCCCTTTCCGATTGTTTGGAACATCTGGAAAACAGCTTGTTTGGAGACAAGGTGAGCGATACCATCAGTCTTGTCTCATGCCAACTGTAAAGCATCCTGCAACCATTCAATTGTGGGGTTGCTTCTCAGCCAAGGGAATCGGCTCTCTCACAGTCTAAAAACACATCCATGAATAAAGAATGGTACCAGAATGTCCTCCAAGAGCAACTTCTCTCAACCGTCCAAGAGCAGATGGTGATCAACAATGCCTTTTTCAGCACGATGGAGCACCTTGCCATAAAGAAAATGTGATAACTAAATGTCTCAGGGAACAAAACATAGAGATTTTGGGTCCATGGCCTGGAAACTCCCCAGATCTTGATCCCATTGAGAACTTGTGGTCAATCATCAAGAGACGGGTGGACAAACAAAAACCAACAAACTGTGACAAAATGCAAGCATTGATTGTGCAAGAATGGACTGCTATCAGTCAGGATTCGGTCCATAAGTTGATTGAGAGCATGCCAGGGAGAATTGCAGAGGTCCTGAAGAAGAAGGGTCAACACTGCAAATATTGACTTGCTGCATTAACTCATTCTAACTGTCAATAAAAGCTTTTGTTACTCATAATATGATTGCTCTTGTATTTATGCATGTGATAAAAACATCTGACAATATGACACATGAAAACCAGAGGTCAACAGATCATGCAAAAATATAATATTTGTGTCATTCTCAGAGGGTTATTTATCATTAGACCAGCTCCTTTAGGCAGTTATATGTCTATTTTTGGAGCTCTGTTGCCCATCAGATTCATTAAAATGGCTTTGGTCCTTTAATAAATCTTCTTATGGTCTGTTTTCTGTCTGGGATTTTTTTTTAAAAGTCCCCAAAAAGTCTCAAAATGCATAAAAAGTCTCAACACTTAGACCAGCAGGGGACTGGAGTGACTATGAAACTTTTTAAAAGACTTTCTGCAAAACTCTCAAGTCATGAATCTGGCTTTGTACTATGTTGCTAAACCAGTAGTTCTACGTTTAGGCCAGATTACAGAAGAGGTGCATATAGTCCTGTGAGACTTTTTAGCAGTGAAAAGTCTCAAGTAAATCTCAATGCAACTACTTTGCGACTTTTTTACGCCAAATAAGCCCAAGAAAAGCAATGATAAATAGACCCCTCAGTTTCTAAAATGTTCCCCGACACTGATATAGACTAAGGCTACATGCAAATTCCTATCTAGGCGGAGAGGTGGAGATAGAATTTTGAATTTACATATGAAGGAAGCAAAGTGGATCTTTTCTTTAGGCACTCGATACCCTGCCGGTTTGAATTACAAAAGTGACTTATAATTGCATTTATGTATTTTGTATGTATTTTGCTCATGTTTAACCTGCTGTTATCCTATCTGATACCATGTGTTTGTAATGAGCAATCCTCCCGTGTGTGCTCCGTTTGGGGGAGGTAACTTCCTTTCCACAAGTTGCCTCCTTTCCATAAACAGGTTTCACACCATTTGGATACAGGTATGAATAAGGATCCTATTTTCCAGGTCCGAAACGCGTAACACCCTTTTTCTTCTCTCCAGTGATCACTTTTTATTATGTTTTCTTCAATACAATTTTGCTATTTTTACTTTTTGCTTGTTGCCGATGGTACCTCTCTTTTTGCGCCATATTACTGCTTGTCCCCGGGACTGGGTCCACCATCATTGCAAGGCTTTGAGCTATGACCTGGTGAGTTGACACTTTCAATCTCTTCGAATGTTTACATCATAAAAGTTAAATTCTTGTACATAGGATGCAGTATTATAGTAGTTATATTCCTGTATATAGAAACAGTATTATAGTAGTTATATTCTTGTACTTAGGGGGCAGTATTATAGTAGTTATATTCTTGTACATAGGGGGCAGTATTATAGTAGTTATATTCTTCTACATAGGGGCAGTATTATAGTAGTTATATTCTTGTACATAGGGGGCAGTATTATAGCAGTTATATTCTTGTACATAGGGGCAGTATTATGTAGTTTATATTCCTGTACATAGGGGGCAGTATTATAGTAGTTTTATATTCTTGTCATTAGGGGGCAGTATTATAGTAGTTATATTCTTGACAGTAGGGCAGTATTATAGTAGTTATATTCATACATATGAACAGTATTATAATAGTTATATTCTTGTACATAGGGGACAGTATTAATGTAGTTATATTACTTGTACTAGGAGGGGGGCAGTATTATAGATTTAATTCTTGTGCAAAGGAGGCAGTATATAGTAGTGTATATTCCTGTACTAGGAGCATAATTATAGTATTATATTCTGTACATAGGGGGCAGTATTATAGTAGTTCTATTCTTGTACACAGGGGGCAGTATTAAGATAACACAAGATAATCCTCTATTAGTCCCACAGTGGCGAAATTCACTGGCTACAGCAGCAGAGTAAATACAGTACAAATAATGACAGAAAAATAATGTTAGAGATAAATGAACAAAAAGAAAAAAGGGATAAAAAAAGAGAAGCAATGATCAGCTGGATGGAACCCGCAGGGTCTGGTTAGGTGGTAAGCACAGCTTACTTCTGTTTTGGCCTGATTTGTTGAACAGTCTGATCGCAGCGGGGAGGAATGACTTCCGATAACGTCCCATTTCACACTTGGGGTGAAGCAGTCGGTCCCTCAAGGTGCTCCCTAAAGCAATCACAGTCTCATGCATGGGATGGGAGCTATTCCCCAAAATAGATTTCAACTTAAATAGTATCCTCCCCTTAGCTACCACCTGCACAGTGTCAAGAGGACACTCCAGGACAGAAATGGCTTTCCTAATCAGTTTGTCCAGTGTAGCCTGTTCTGACCCTTCCTGTGAAGGGCATTTATGTTCTGTGCCCACGCAGGTTTATTGTTGAGGAAGACACCCAAGTACTTATAGGACTTCATTGCCTCAATGTCAGTCCCCTGGATGACCACTGGTTGCGAAGGAGGATTGTGCTTACGGAAGTCCATCACAATCTCCTTAGTCTTCCCAGTATTAATCCTAAAGTAGTTTTGCTGACATCAATCTACAAATTCCCAAATCAATTCTTTGTACTTGCTGTCGTTCTCACCTGTAATGAGACCTAGCATAGCAGAGTCATCAGAGAATTTCTGGAGGTAGCAACTAGTTAAATAGTACCTGGAGGCTGCTGTGTACAATGTGAGGTTGGTTTGTGAGGTAGTCTAGGATACAATTAGAGAGGTGGTGGTCCACTCCAGCGAGATCCAGTTTGACTTTTAGTAGCCCTTGCTGTATAGTATAGAAAACACTGGAGAAATTAAAGAAAATTACTCTCACAGTGTTCTCCGGTTTCTTCAGGTGAGAAAGAGTTCGATGTAGAAGGTGGACGATGGCATCATCTACAGCCATGCCTGGCTGATAAGCAAACTGTAGGGTGTCCATAGATGAGCTCACTAGAGAGCGGAAATGTGTAAGAACCAACCTCTCAAAGACCTTCATCAAATGGGATGTTAATGCCAACATTAACTGTTGTAGCTGTTGAGGTCCGATGGGTGAATTGTTATTGGAACTGGTACCACCCAAGATGTTTTTCACAGTTGTGGTACCCTTCCCAACTTCAGGCTTATGTTGAACATATATGCAATGATACCAAAAAGCTGATCACCTCAGGTTTTGAGTAGTCTTTCACTGATACCATCTGGGCCTGCAACATTGCCTACTTTGAACCTTTTCAGTTCTCTTCTCACCTGGTAACAATCACATTGTAGCCTCATGACTGACAGCTGGTTTGACTGATCTGGAGATCAGGGCTAACAGCAGGGGATCTAGTGGGGAAGGGGGGTTCATTGAGTGTGGAGACAATAGAATGGTTTTCTGATGACATGGACAGCACTGGAGGGTGAGTACTACGTTTATTTTTTTAAGGGGGCACTCTGCTGGAGGCTAAATGTATGGGGGCACTCTGCTGGATGTTTAATCTATGGGGGAACTCTGCTGGATGTTTAATCTATGCGGGAACTCTGCTGGATGTTTAATCGATGGGGGCACTCTGCTGTACAATTTATTAATTGGAGGGGCTGCTGAGAACATTTTATTGATGAGGGGAGACTACTGGACATTTTATTTATTTTATTGCATTTCCCACCCCAGGCTTATACTCCAGTCAATATGTTTTCCCAGTTTTTTGTGGTAAAATTAGGTACCTCAGTTTATACTCGGGTCAGCTTATACTCGAGTATATACTGTAAGCAAAAAAAAAAAGTAGTTTAGTATCGCAATAATTGTACTGACCCATGGAATAAATCTAATGTGTTACTTCGGGTATACAGTGAACACCCCCCAAAAAAGTCAAAAATCAATTACAGAATTGATGTTTTTTCTACAACCTCCACAAAGAAAGTTAAGAAATTTTCAGCAACAGGGTAAGCCACCCCAAAATAATACAACTGAAAAATGCATCTCATCCCGCAAATAATAAGCACTTGCATTGCAACATTAATGGAAAAACACATTTTTTATACTTCACAAAAGTGAACCTGTGGACCAACTAACAAACACAAAATTCTATAGAGCATAACTGGCTAATGCATGGCCCGCCTTCCCTTTTGTGCCTTGATGTACACCCATATAGCAAGTAATGTCCACATCTGTGTCTCTGTACAAATTGCTTAACACATATTAATATGGGTTTTCATTTTTTGTTTTCTTATGTGCATGTGTAAATTTTAGGACTAAATGAACGTATTACCAATAAAATTGGACCACTCTAAATTTCACCGTCATTTTGTTTACTATGAAGATCTCAAAGGGCTAACAATCTTTCTAAAAGCGGTTTCTGATAGTTTGAGGGGTCCAGTTTTGAAAATGGAGTGATATTTACGGGGTTTCTAATATTATATATTTAAAACTTCACTAAAAATTAGGCCCAAAAAGTCAATAATGAAATCTCCTTGAAAATACATAAAACCAATATAAGATAATTTAGAATTTTTTTACATTTTTTTAAATAAATGAAATGCAACACTTAACAGCCAAAATGTACCACTAAAATCTCAAATCTCAAAATCGCTTTGATAAGTAATGTTTTAAAGATATAACCATATAAAGCGATGCATGTCACATTACAAAAAATAGGCTTTAAAGGGGTATTCTCATCTGGGCACTCACATTCAGTTTCATTAATCTGCCGTGCATATACATTTCTTCAATTAGATGTTATTAAAAATCCTTGGATACGACCACCTCTGCTGGGTTGATTGCACAAAGAAACAAAAGGTTTTTGTATATGAAATGTCTGGGTTACTGAATGTCCCACAGCCATCCTGTAATGATTGCTAAATCCAAGAGGTCAGGCAGGACTCAATATCACACGTCTGGCCACCGCTGCCAGAGTGTGGGGTGGTCGTATCCGAGGAAGCGATCTCGTTTCTAAGGGACAACATGACTACATTTATGAGAAATTATCTTCACACAGGAACATTTTTTTTATAACATCCAACTGAAGAAATGTTTACATGTGGCAAATGAATTAAATTAAATGTGAATGCGTGGCAGCAGAGAACTCTCAAGCTCTACTCTGCACTGGTCTAAAGACCAACAAATTCCCCAATGTGTGAAAAATTTATTAAACATGGGTACTCCAGAAAATTAATGGATAGAATTAAAGTAAGGGTTTCAACTCTAGATAGATCCTATCTTTTACAACAAAAGAAAATAGAAAAAGAATCTAAGAGAATCCCTTTTGTTTTTACCTGCACCAATGTTAGTAAGAAGGTTGAAAACATCCTGTCACAGGTGAACCCGAGATCCATATCTCGGATCGCGGGTGCACCCTTGTGCCGCTGCCACGCGGCTCCCCCGTCCTGTTCCTGTTACGGTTGCACCCCGCAATCCATGTCGTGTATCGCGGGTGCACCCGTGCTCTGCTCTGTGGCATGCCCCGGACCGGCACTCACCTCTTCCCACTCCTGGTCTCGATCTTCCTTGTCCTTGCTTCCATCCTGGACTAGGCCGCGTGCGTCCCCGCTCTCTAGGGCGCGCGCGTGGTGATAATCTGTTATTCAAAGGGCCAGCATCCCTTTAATTGGCCCCGGCTAATCCCTTCACTCTCTGCCGGATCTTCAAGTCCTTACACTGAGAAAGTCCTCCATGTTTCCTGAGCGTTTTCAGACGCCTCCGTGTTCCTGTGCGTTTCCAGATGCCTCCATGTTTCCTGTGTTCCTGTGGCATTCCTGTGTTGTTCCTGTGTTCCTGTGGCGGTCCTGTGTTCCTGTGAGCATGGCACACTCATCGCCTATCCCTTCACATTGTGGCTTCCCGACCAGGTCTACAGAATTGCAGGAGACCCAACTCTAAGAGGCCTAGATACCTGGTCACTCTCCTGTGAGTGAGTGACACTCACGGTCATATGCACAAATAAATGCTCATCTACACAAATACATGCTTATATATATATGTGTAATGTACACAAATACATGCTCATATACACTCACCGTCATATACAAAAAAACATGCTCATATACATTCAGTCATATACAAATACACATGCTTATTTGCATGTTCATATCTACACACACATTCTCATATACACACCTTGTATATAGATAATCACACATACCCACATTTATCAATTGTTTACCTCCTGAGATCAGTAGTTTCTCCCTCTCTCCAGGAGGTGGAGCATACAGCTCACTCCAAGACCTGAGGTCCAGCACAACCACCATTATCAATTCACAATTCTTGGGTATATGTGACAGCGTATAAAATGCAAGATGCATAGGTTTGGAGTCTCCCAATTCCAAATTCATCAACACATATCAGAAAGAATAAATAACCATGCAAACAAAAGGAGTTAATCTTCTTATTCTATAGTGAAAAATTACGATAAAATACAAAAATCTTTACTTTGTCAATTTTCCATATTTATATTCCATATTCAGTAAATTATGTTTTAAATATTTAGATATCAATATTATAGCAGTCCACTAATAGTTATAACTATTAGTGGAGTCATAACCTCTGGAGGAAAAATGCTTTCTTGAGCCTAATTCTGACTCGGCATTTAGTATGACCCACAGGGCCGGCGCTATGGGTAGGCTGACTGTCTCCGGTAGCGGGGACCTATGTCCGCTGTCTCAATAGAGGGCGCACCGGAATATAAGGCGCACTTGGATTCCAAGGAAACAAGGCTTTTATGTGGCCTATAGTCCGGAAAAACGGTTATGAAATACACCACTACTCTATAATGAATCATGACTTACACTTCTTCTTCAGAGATCTTGCTGGTACATCGCAAGTGGTAGATGGAGGGGGCAAAACAGTAACTGAGGGGTCAAATGCTGACCAAATAGATAAGCAAGCAGGAGGAGCATACACAGCATCACATACAGCAGGCAGCCAGCAACACACCGCATAACATACAGCATCATACACACACAGCATCACATACAGCATCATACACACACAGCATATATAGCAGCATACACACAGAATACACACGCATCACCTACACACACAGCATAGCATGACAGCATACCACAGCATCACATACACACAGCATATAAATGCAGCGCATACACAGTATATACATGTAGCATACCTGTAGCTTACACAAAACACAGCATATACACAGCATATACACAGCATTGTAACAGCATACATACAAAAATCATTCACAGCAGGCAGCGCCATACACACAGCAACACCAAGCATACCTGTAGCTTACACAACAGACACATGCACACGCATATACACAGCATTATACACAGCATACAACAAAGATCATACAGAGCAGGCAGCGCATACATGTAGCTTAACATAGAAACATACACAGAAGCATGACAAGCATACACCTATCATACACCAGCAAATACCTGTAGCTTACACAAGAAGAAAAAATACACAGCGCATGCACCAAGCAGGCATCCAGCAGCCATACACAAGTGCTGATGAAGTGGCTTGAGCTTGCTAATCGGAGCTTCTGCAGCAGAGGAGCAGAGAGCTCAAAAGAGGATCCTGCTGGCTGTCGGAGGCAGTGGTGGAGGCAGCGACGAAAAAGTGATAAATCTCCAGCTGACTGCTGCTCCACCGGCCAGTGGAAGCCTCCGCACAGGCTCCCGCTGGACCTTTTCTCATTCAGCCCACCGGGAGCCAGCCTTCCCCTGCTCCTGCCGGCAGCGCTGCTGTTTATGGACGCAGGCGGCATGACATCATCAAAATTGCCGCCTGCGTCCTCCAACATCAGCCAACTGTAATGAATCGGGCAGCGGCAGGTTGTACTGCTTGTGGGTTGATTCGGACGAGTGCCCCAAATCACTACAGCTGTTTTGCGCCTGCCTATGGCTCCGACTCTGCCGCCTGAGGCGAAATTTTCATCCCGCCTCATGGGCAGATGCGGCCTGCTTCCATTATCTGTGAGGTGCAGTAGCTCTGTGTGCAGCAAATTCTCCCTTTATCCTAATGAAGGGGGGGGGGGGTCACTCCAGGGGGCTGTATCTCTGGCCTGTGACACATAGAACCTCACTTTTTCTTTATATGAAATAAGAGAGTCTCCTCTTTTATATGAATCTGTGTTCTAAGTGTCATGAAAATGGAGATATAACTGTTAATACTGCCGTGGGAGTGATTTTTATAATAAAAATGGCACCTGATTATTCTCACTTTAAAGTGGATATCTCTGGATCCTGGCACCTAGAAACACAATTCAAGATTCATTTGAAGGAAGAGAATCCCTTTTCATGTGGAAAATGCCACTTTGCTGACTCGGCATTTAGTATGACCCACAGGGCCGGCGCTATGGGTAGGTGGGATCCAGAGATATTCAGGTTTAAAGTGAGAATATCAGGTGCGATTTTTATACATAAAAATCACTCCCGACAGCAGATTAACAGTTAATATCTCCATTTTCCTGACACTTAGAAACACAGATTGATATAAAAGAAGAGACATTCTTCATTCATATAAAAAAAGAAGTGAGGTTCTATGTGTCACAGAGTCAGAGATATAGCCCCCTGAAGTGACTGACTCGGCATTTAGTATGACCCACAGGGCCGGCGCTATGGGTAGGCAAAGTGGGCATTTTCCACCATGAAAGAGGAGAATCTCTTCCTTCAAATGAATCTTGAATTGTGTTTCTAGGTGCCAGGGATCCAGAGATATTCAGCTTTAAAGTGAGAATATCAGGTGCCATTTTTATATATAAAAATCACTCCCGACGGCAGTTTAACAGTTAATATCTCCATTTTCATGACACTTAGAAACACAGATTCATATAAAAGAGGAGACTCTCTTCTTTCATATGAAAGAAGAAGTGAGGTTCTATGTGTCACAGAGCCAGAGATACAGCCCCCTGGAGTGACCCCCCCCCCCTTCGGGTTCTGGTTACCGATCACATGCGTTTTCATAGAAACGTATACACGATCGGGCCAAGACCTGCCCCTGTACAGTAGTGCTGTGTTTGTAAACACAGCACTAGTGTTAAGTTGCGTATGTAAATTCAGTGGGCTGAATACAGAAGGGGATCAGGGCTAGGATTTTATTTATTTTTTTAGGTGGGGGGGGCAGCATTTCAGTTTTCGCCTCAGGCAGCAAAAAAGCTAGAATCGCCCCTGAATGGAAATATTCACTTTATATGTTACTACATTTCGAGAAGGGATAATATCAACTAATATTCAAGTTTTTAACCCTTCTCTATACAGAACTATCTAAGAACACACTTTCTCTCTTATTGCCTTTTATTTTGTGCTAGTTTTTTTTTTGTGAAAATTGACTAATAAGATGAACATTCGATCTTCTTAACCTAATGTCGGTATTATATATTAACATCGCAAACCAGAACATGTCCATAAAGTTATATGTAACACCAAAAACACACACATGTTCTGGAATAGTTTTTATTTCATACCATCCTCCATTATTTACACCTATGTTATGACGTTCTCACTCAGATTCTTATGAAACATGAAGGGTTCCGTTATTGTGCGGCTAATACATCCAAAAGTGACTTTTATTATCTCATTAGCTTGGTTTATGGATATATAGTTATTTTTTTGGGTTACCTGAAAAAGGCTCCAAGTAATCCGAAACGTTGCTGTACTTTGCTGTACCTTAAAAACATGGAATAAAGGAAACCACTTGCTACACGTTATACTGGATGTCCCGGAGTGCTGCCTACTTTCTCCTACTCTATTACTGAAGGACCTGAGGCCTGGTCCTAGTGTGCCTGCACCCACCGCTACCTTCCTTTTTTTGTGTGCTGTTTACAAGTTCCTTAAGTATCTCTCTAGTTATCTACATCCTATAATCTGGCCATTTATTTATCTCACTTTTTCTCTAAATAAAGTAAAAAGTGGGCAGCACTCCATGGTTCAAATTTCAAAATAAAAGGTGAACTTTACTGAACAAGTGGCGACGTTTCGGTGTGTGACACCTTCATCAAGCAACAGACAAGTGACCTACATTGGATATATATAGCAAAACAGTTAGTGATTAGCATAAAGAGGCGTGTCTTAAAGTGCCTGTGCAATGTTGTGTTATTCATCATTGTACAAAAATATATATATAAAAAATACATTCAAAGATAAAGTGCATCGGTTTCAAATACATGTATATAACAATCTCGTTGTTCGCTGTACAATTATACAGTACAAAGTGGAATCATAAAGTGTACAAGTGCAAAGACTGGCGTGTAAAGAAGGCGTTAAAATTACACAGCTGATGCAATCTTAGGTCTGTGGATCCAACCTGCACATGTGCAGTGGTGCCCTGAGGCTACCGAGAAGACATCTTGGAAAAGGGCAACCAAGCCCTCAATGCAGTGTGGAGCGGAGACACACAGGAACGCAGGAATACACAGGAACACAGGAATGCAGGAATAATCACCAGGAAGCTTTCTCTTAGGCTGTGAGGCACAAAGATCCGGCAGGGGACACAGGAAGAGGCAGGATTCTTAAAGGTGAGGTGTTCAGCCAGTGCACCAATTAGCGGTGCGCTGGCCCTTTAAATTTTCAGCAGGAGCCGAGCGCCCTAGGAGGCGGGGACGCGCGCGCATGGCAGTCTGGGGAAGAGCAGCAGCCGGGAGAGGTGAGTGAGGAGACCGGGCGGCAGCGGGGGCACACGGAGGAGCACGGATGCACCCGCGATCTGAGACAGGGATCGCGGGAGCACCCATGACAGTGAGCTGTGCCCCATATAGGCATAAGAGAGCTGAGCGAATGGATTTAAAAACGGAGGAACTCCCTGGAAGGTATAAAAGAAGCAAGGCAGAATATCCATCTTAACCACATTAATTCGGCCAAACCAAGACAATTGCTTCTATTATATATCGATTAATCCCTTATCATGCGGTCTAGTAATGGGAAGTAGTTAAGTTCGTACAGTTTTGAGAGGTCTGTGGGGACTTGGATCCCTATTTTATCGATGTATTGTGGGGAAGGGGAAGTGTTCCTCAACAAACTGGCTGTCTTCTGATGATAATGAAATGTACATTGCTTCAGATTTGCTGAAGTTAATTTTGAAGTAACTTAAGTGGCTGTATCTCAAATTCTGGTTTGGTGTTCAATTGCGATCATTTAGAGAAATGGGGATAGGGGGCAACCTTGACGGGTGCCATTGTTGATGCTGATGGGGTTAGAAAAGAATTCATTGCCCTTAACTCTGGCAGTAGGGTGGTTTTATAGTGCCATGAACCCCAATTAGCCTAGCCCCAATTGGGAGAGGGCTGCAGACATAAAGCCCCAGTGTACTCTGTCGAAGGCCGTTTCTGCATCTCTCGAGACAAGGCAGGAGGGGATTGACTTTTTGTGCTTATGCTATTAGGAGAAACATTTTATTCAAATCCCAAGGGCGCCTTGTAATAGTTGGCATGGTAACCATCAGATAAATAGGGACGTGATCTGTAAGTAAAATGTTACCTATGGTGGTTACAGTTTCCCAGGTGAATGCTTTGTGTTGGACTAGGAAAAAGTCTATGTGACCCAGCAAATAAACAGGTTGCAAACCAACATATAGAATGCATCATAAGAATATGTGGAAGAGCAGTCCAAGCCTGGTAAAGGATACTGAAAGCGAAGATCCTGCAATTTCACTCTTGAGGACCGTGCAGGCATCCCTGGTGCCCTTTCCAACTCTTCCCCTGGGAGCTTACTGGGGTCTAGGGGGCAGCACAAGAACTGCTGGAGTCGGCAGGATTGGCCATTCAAATATATTTGGGGCCGGCACATTGAGTATTTCAGCCACAGAGGGGACATCGTTGGGATGACGGATCACGTGCACAAGGCCCCCAATCTGAATCTGAATCTTAAGGGGAATCCCCAGGTGTAGGGGATATTAAGTTTGCGCAGAATCTGAAACTGTATTTCAGTTGATTAAGATGTACCCGACAAATTAGGTCACCCGGTGGATTGTGGGCTGAGGGACGGGCAAGTAGAGCTCTGTGGGCTCTATCTAACTCCAGAGGTGTGTCTTCCGGTACTTCCATTATGGAGTTGAAAGGGTGCGGAGCACTCCAGGTAGGTGGGCTGATTCCACAGTCTCCGAAAGGCCCCAGATTTGGATGTTGTTCCTTCTGTTTCTGTTTTCTGAGTTGTCGAGTTGATCCAATAGATGTTGCAATTGTCAGGAGTGAGCAGTGAGTGTGGCCGAATGAGAGTCAACCTGTTCTTGTAAAGTCACCTGATCCGCCTCTGTCGCTTCTGTCCTGGCTTGTACTTGCTGAGCCTCTGTTCTTAGACCCGCCACCTCAGTGCCGTCGGATTGTTCAATGGACCGTCGTCAAGTGGGATTTAAAATTACATAATTCAGCTAAACCCTCCAGCACTAGGGCCAACAATGAGGCTTGATGAGTGTCATAAGATGGAGACATAAAGGCTGGTGACGAAGAAGTAGAGCCCATAGTGCTATGGGTAAGAGGCTGTGGTGCGGCCAACATTTCTGGTGATTCTGCAGGCACAAAGATCCGGGGAGACATGGAGGGAGAATGTAGAATGGAGATATGGGCCTCAGGGTCCCTTGGAGGTGTTTGGAGCAATTGTGTAGGGGAAAACTGCAGGCCCGCACCCAGCCGGTCTTGTGTCATAAGATCCATAGGCAATCAGAGGAATAATGCATCCCCCATACAGAAGGGGGGTGAAACCAGTCCAGGGTTGGTCACCTCCAATTTGTCGGGTCCCCAGCAGTGATTCTTGGAGACTGGGTTCTGTTCTCCCACAAGAGGAGGGAGGTATCAGCAGGTCCTCCCTTTCAGGAGGTTTAAGAGAGGCGAGTGGGGGCACCCTGGAGTGCGGGGGACCCTTTGGGCTGATGATTATTGGCGGCACCCTGGTCAGTCCCACCGGGGAAAGGGGCCGGTGGCAGTAGGGTTGGGGGTCCGTCCTGCAGAGTCCTTCAGCCCATCACCCTGAACATACACTGCCTGGCCTCTTCGAGCTGCTTGGTCTCCTCAGTGACATGAGGGTCATGCGGGGTCTGCAGTGTGCCAGGCTCTGGCTCCAGCATGGGGAGCTCCACTTGTGTGGTGGCCATTTACTGGGAATGCAGGGGATCATCTCTAGGGCCAGTCTGAGCTGGTTTTCGTCCTCCACCCATCTCCGGTGTGCGATGGTCAGCGGCAGAGGTAGGCGAAGCCCGTTGTGATAGGGCAGGAGGGAGGCTCGAGGTGACACCCGATTTTTGGGGTCTAGGGGGTTCATTGCCTCCTTCCTCTTCTTCTGGGCCATGTGGTGGTATGCAAGAACGCTTGGTCACACTTTTGGGCACAGGAAAGCACTAGAGCAGGAGCTAGTGTGAGGAAAGTCTGCTCGCCTCCATAGCCAGGCCACGGCCCTTTATCCCTTCTTTTTATACTGATCATTGTAACATATCTGTTGAATCCATTTTGGACTTCCAAGAGGAATTGATAGCTTACTGGGAATTGGATTTACAGAGGGGAGAGAGAAAAGGCAGTAGGGAAGAAATAGTCAATGAGCACCTAATAGTAAGTTTGCTATCTCACCCCAAGTGATTTATTGAATTATTCATTGAACACATGTCATGAGACTTACATGGGGCCACCATACTATGTATTAAATCTGGACCTGATAAAGGGGTATTCGACTCACAATGCAATAAAACTTTATCTATCCATTGGGAAACAAAATGAGTAAATCTTTGAGGCACTACAGCCCACAGCATCCAGTGTCCTTTTCCTAGATTGCTCCCATTCACAGATCCCATTTGCTCAATACCATTAACACAGAAAAAAAAAGAAATCCTAATCCATGCCCCAAATAGAGTTGCTTCCATAGCACAACCCAATAAGGTGAGAAAAACCGATTGGGTAGTAGATAAGGCAGGAAATTCAGTAACATGTAGTACTGTGAATAGCTTTGTTGATAAGCTTCATAAGTTCACATCATATTGTACAAAGCATAAGCAACTAGTGCAGGAGTGGCACAGGGTAGAGGAAATGTAGTACCAATACAGATTAAAAAGGTAAGAAATCAGCAAGATCAATTAGATGAGAATAGTAACTACAACAGTCAAGTACTCAATGCGGGAATAATTCAGGGGAACAATAAACATTTTTAATAATTCTATAATGATAAAAGGACAATTTCTGAAAATGTTTTCCTTATGAATTTGATATGAGTATGCAAAAGATGGACCATATGGGGTGGATGACTGATTCAGGGATTCAGACTTTTGTGACTGTGGTGTAAAATAGCAGTCAATAGTTTCCCATTGTCCCTTTTCTGCTAAAAGAGAATAAAAGCTATTAAAATCTTAAAAATAAAAATTTTAACAGAATTGGTCAGCACAAAATGATGCATAATCTAACAGAGATAATAAAGAAAGTAACTTCATGGATGTAGGGTAGTAATGCAATAGTAATTTTTGTAATGTCCCATAATCTGTTACTTGTGTGTCCTTAAATTCTGAACATACATGGGCACATTTACTTACCCGGTCCCGTGGATTCCACGAAAGTGCATCGGCCAACGATCGTGAACTCTGCCGCGATTCAATTAGATTGTGCGCCCAATACCCTGCATGTGTCGCTTCCCCGCCCAGATCTGCCGGAGTTCACCTTCTTCTTCCTGGTGTATGTGATGCATTGTCTTGCGACAAAATTTGAATCCTAAATCCTGCGCTCATTCTGCATAAGTCGGATTGTCCAACGGCCGCTTTCCGATTTCTGTCGCATGAAAGCCAGAACAATTTGATTGCTTGCGACACAATCCCAACGCAAACCTGTTAAATACCTGTGGAAACTGCACAAATCCCAAAAACCATGAGCATTCCGACAAAAGTGTGATCCGCGATCCTTAGTAAATAAGCCCCATAATTACAAATTAAATAAATCTGCCAGAAAGCAAAACAACAAAGCTATGCCAACATAGAAATCTGTACCCACGTATGACACAAAAAATAATAAAACAATACAACTTACACCATTTCATAAGAAATATAGTGCAAATGGAACTCAGGTAAAAAACACATCCTCCTTATAAAGATATCTGTTCATCTCTTCAATGCCCATTGGTTATTAGACTGTATCCCTAAGAGTATTTAATATTAACGATTGGCTAAGGTCATGTTAAATTCTCCTCATCAGCTAAAAATGTATTTACGAATATAAATAGAAATCTGAAATTTGCTCTTGGGATTTGTTCAGGTACATTAACTCTTTTACAACTGCCATATGGCTATATATGTCCTAACTGCACATACTTTTTTTAGAGCATGTGTATAAATGTTATGACAATTGCACAGCAGGAGTTTTCATAAAGAGGTGGAGCTCTCTTTTAATATATTATAATGATTTATTTCTAGGTCCCACAGAATTGGGAATACCCACTGTTAAAGTGTAACTGTCATTTCAAAAAACTTTTGATATGTTGTAGGGCAGGTAATTTTAAGCCATTTTGCAATTGGATTAGTTACCCAAATCTTGCTTGTTCCTCTTTTATTCTGCAGACTTCCCCTAGATGTCAGTCATCTCTCTTATAGCTGTTGCAAGGCACATTCCGTCTTCACTGAGGAGCTGACTACAGAGCTAGAGACATGCCCCCATCCCCCTCCCTGCAATCAGCTGTTCACCTCACGGCTCAGTGATCCAGCACTCAGTCATGTGCTGACAGGAACACTAACTAATGTAATAACCAAACACCTGAACTCTCATCTCTCCCTCAGCTTTCCCTACACTTGTATATAAAAAATTAATCCACACAGACACAAGATGAAGAACAATCACAATCCCCCTCCCACATCATCTCACACTCCACAGCAGGAAATGGCAGGAGAGACTCTCCAAGTCTGCAAGCTGTCCCCTCATGTGCTGTGCTGGAGTTTACCTTAGATAGGTAGATGGATGGATAGTTAGTTAGATAGATAAATAAAGTAAAAAGCGGTCAAATTTCCAAATAAAAGGTGAACTTTATTGAACAAGTGGCGACGTTTCGGTGTGTGACACCTTCATCATGCAACAGACAAGTGACCCACATTGGATATATATAGCAAAACATAGTAAGTGATTAGCATAAAGAGGCGTATCTTAAAGTGCCTGTGCAATGTTGTGTTATTCATCATTGTACAAAAATATATATAAAAAATACATTCAAAGATAAAGTGCATCGGTTTCAAATACATGTATATAGCAATGTCATTTTTCGCTGTACAATTAAACAGTACAAAGTGGAATCATAAAGTGTACAAGTGCAAAGACTGGCGTGTAAAGAAGGCGTTAAAATTACACAGCTGATGCAATCTTAGGTCTGTGGATCCAACCTGCACATGTGCAGTGGTGCCCTGAGGCTACCGAGAAGACATCTTGGAAAAGGGCAACCAAGCCCTCAATGCAGTGTGCACTGAGGCCAAAAATAAGCACATACACATTAACCTAAGTATTGGGGATAAGAGGATCGCTCTCATTACCATGGAGGCAAGATATAAGTAATATACACCTCAACGCAGTATACATAGATTTGAGATGATTTGCGCCAGGTGCCCACTATGGTGATGCATCACCTAATGAGAGATAGGTAAAGCACATGAGAATGTGCGCCAGTGGGATATTTAGTGAGTATAATCACATCCCAAGGAGGTGGTAAGATCTCACAGGGGAGATGGAGCATATATCACGCTCACACCCTCCAGCGTTGGCATCCAAAACCATTGCAGCTGGCAACCTACTCAGTCCCACATATATGTGGGTATTTTGTGGCACAATTTGGCTCTTAATCCCTACACAACCATGGATATATTATATAGATATATGTTATAGCTGTCAACTAGCCGGCACAGGGCACAATTGTAGGGCATGCAATTTTAGGCCCTTTTGTAATTGGATTAGTTATCTTGCTCCTTTCACTGCTGCTTGTCATACATATCATCTATACATAGATACCAGGAAAGAATACAGGTGGTCCCCTACTTAAGAACTCTCGACTTACATACAACCCCTAGTTACAAACGGATCACTGGATATTGGTAATTTATTGTACTTTAGTCCTAGGCTACAATAAACAGCTATAACAGTTATCACAGGTGTCTGCAATTAAGCTTCAGTGTTAATCTTGATTCTTATGACAACCCAACATTTTTAAAATTTGTCACAGAGACCAAAAAAGTTCTGGCTGGGATTACAATGATAAAATATACAGTTCCGACTTACATACAAATTCAACTTAAGAACAAACCTACAGACCCTATCTTGTATGTAACCCAGGGACTGCCTGTAGAAGCAAAGCAGTACTCCTTAAGAAAGTATTCCTTTATTTCACCATAGTAAAAAAGCAACATTTTGCCCTCTCTATGAATGTATTATCAAGCAACAATTCCTCCGAATCGACTATGACTATGACTATGTCACGTTTGATCCCATTGCCGTTCCCCTCAAGTGAACAAAAAAATCATCATTGAATAAAAGATAATTACATGTGAGTTTAATCTAACATAAATTAATTTCCCCTGGCACACCCCTCATTTTGCACTGCTCTGCTTCCTCGCCAGCTCTCACGCTTTGACTGACAAAGTTTTGGGAAGGGGTTTATGATTTTTCGCACTGTCCCACAGCAATTGTACTTTTGTCCATGATTCTTAAACAGGGGAACCTTGATTCCAATTGTCGGTATATAGTGGTACCCTGCTATAAGTATTGGGAATTAAGGTCCACACAATTTTTCCATTGTTGCCAAGTTTTGGTGGACATTCTGGTGGCTGTATTGGTCCTGTCTTGCCCTCATATACAACACGGAATGAAAATGTGTATCCTGTGTCTGCCTCAACCAATTTATATAATTTATTCCGTATCTCGTCGCTTATTAGGCAGATACTGTCGGAATTTAACTCTCCCCTTGAAGCTCATTGGGCTCATCTACGAGATTTCCCTTTGAGGGTGTAGACAGCTGAAATTTTTCTTCGTAAAATGTAGAATGGGGCGTATTTTAAAAAGTCGATCATAGTTGGGGTCATCCTGGGGTAGGCATAAGGAATTATCCGCAAAATGAAAGAAATTTTTGTATAGCTTCAAATCGGGACCTGGACATTCTTGTGTGGTACAGCGGGCAGTAGTACAGAACATCCGTGGACCAATAGTACTTATTTTAGGCTTTTTTGTAAGGCCCTATTTAAAACAAGGCCCCAATACTTTAACATTTCCCCACAGTTTTTAGGGTTCCACCTATAAGGCCTGGCAATAAAGAAGATGGATTGCCCCGTATAAATTCTTCAGCATATATATTGGTTTTGTTCTACCATTATGTGACCAAATTGTCCGTAAAAATTAATTTGAAAAAACCGAGGGCAGAGAGCCCTTCAGTAGGGACCTTAAATCCTGCTACTGCATGTAAAGCCGGAATTTGGGGGGTGTAATCTGTTAGTGGTTCCCAATCTAAATCCTCAGCAGAACCTGAGCACTAACTCTTCTCCACGACTACGAGGGTGTTCTCCTGAATCGCTGGAGGAGGAATCACGAAAAACTCAGGTTCTCCCTCACTGGACATTTCAGTATCTGAGGCAAGCATGGCGTACGCTTCCTCAGCGGAGTACAATCCTCACTGCCATTTTATAAACTACGAAACATGACCAACAATTATTTTTTTATTATTTTTTTTATTTTTTTAACACTAACGCTGACTAACTAATGACTGACAGGGACGGATGACAATACAATGACAGACGGTGACTGACACTAATGAACGAACAACCTTTTTTTTTAATTTTTTGTTTAGTTTTTTTTACACTTACAGACACGACTCAACCCACTAAAACCACTGACAAACTGACGGTACCTACAAATAATACAGCTAACGGACAATGACTACCACTGTCAGTAAACGAGATAATCTACCTATAAGCGACACTAAGTAACTAATGTGGACGACTGACAGCGCACTGACACTAAGTAACTAATGCAGCGACTAATTCACGGCGCACTGAACACTAAGTACCTAACCGACGAATTCCCGGCGCACTGACACTAAGTACACAATGCGACAAATTCACGGCGCACTGACACTAAGAACTAATGCACGGACTCCGGCGCACTAACCTAAGTACCTAACGCGCGATTGACGGCGCACTGACACTCAAGTAACTAATGCGACATTGACGGCTCACTGGCCTACCTAAGTAACTAATTCGACCATTGACGGCGCACTGACACTACGTACTAATGCGGACGAACTGACGGCGCACTGACACTAAGTAAACTCCAGCGAGCAATTGACGCGCACTGACACTAAGTAAACTAACGCGCTGAATTGAACGCCGCACTGACACTAAGTACTAACGCAATGAATTGACGATGACGCACTAACACCTAAGCTCCTAAAACTTTTTTTTAGATTTGAAAAAAAAAAAAGGAAGAGAACTCTCCCTTATGAAGGAGGTGAAGGGTCGTGGGTTGCTGGGGCACAAAGAGTGGCGATCAGGAGTTTAGGGGTTATTTGACGGTGTGGGGGCAACGATTCACTGCCAGGCTCTGATCTCTCCAAATTTCTCCTCAACCAACAGAGAGATCAGAGCCTGTCACACAGATACTGTGCCCGCCGGACCCGCTCACTGTGATTGGTGGGTTCTATCTGATCCCCAATCACATGATACCATCGTATGGCAACATCTATTGGTCCATCGCTGGTCACATGTCTGGGTCAGAAGATCTCCAGTGCCCCGGTCGCCGTCTATGCAGACAGCGTCTATGCACCGGCAATCAGCATGTGACACTGCTGTGACAGGCGGTTCTGTGCGGTCCATTGCCGTGACAGGGGAGTGCGGTGCTGTCCGTGCCAGCCGATCTCCCCGTTCCCGACACTTCCCAGCCTGACCTCCCAGGTCCCGGGCATGTGTAATAGCTACGTGCGCCCCGGGAGAGAGGACGTTATAGTGCGTCTAGGACGTACTATACTTCTGGTGCCTCTAGGGTTAAGTTTTTCCAAAGAATGACACAGCAGAGATCTAGAAAAACAGTGAGGACTTGATACAAGAATATGTTTGGGGAAATTGTATAACTTTTCATATTCAAACAATAAATTTATTTGGCTGAAATGGGAAAACCTTTTAAGCCTTTTAGTCTTGTCAGTCTTGGTTAATATTGTGAGTGGAGGGATTAGTGGTGTGTGAACTTTCACTAATATACTAAATAACTAAATGTTGAAAAATATTCTTTTGTCATTTTTTTCATAAACATTTTAAGGAAAGTGGTAAATAGTGGTAAAATAGTATAAAAAACCTTTAAAAATGTTCTAATCTAATATTTACAGAATCAATCCATAATAGTTTTCAAGGTTCAGAGCAGAAGGTGCGCAAAGTGTCCTCACCAGCTCCCTATGCTTTCTTCTGCCTTCAGCTGCCGGGCACTCATATAGTCATATGTTCTAGTTCCTATAACCAAGCCACGTAAGGGCTTCCGGACCAGACACAATTTTTAAAATCTTCCCGGTGGCCTATAAGTGGGTTTAAACCTTCAAATCCTTTAACTATCCAGGTAATTTGAGATTGTTTTCTCGTCACACAATGGGGGTCATTTACTAAGGGCCTGATTCGCGTTTTCCCGACGTGTTTCCCAAATATTTCCGATTTGCGGCAATTCTCCCTGAATTGCCCCCGGGATTTAGCGCACGCGCGATCGGATTGTGGCGCATCGGGTGGGCATGCACGCGACGGAAATGGGGGGGTGGCGAACGAAAACCCAACAGATTCAGAAAAAACCGCCGCATTTAAAAAAAAAAATCTGTCGCGGAGCTTGCACTTACCTTCACTCATCCCGGTCGGTGAACTCCATTGCGTTCCGATGCCTTTCAGCGCAGCAGCGCAACTGGTGGACGGAGAGGAAACTACCTTATGAATCCCGCGGACCCGAATCCAGGGCGCAGAGAAAGCGCCACTGAATTGCGAATGGACATGTTACTTCTCAATTAATGGAAATATTTTGGATATATAATTTGCTTTTGATTATGAAATAAATAGAATTGTCACCCAAAACTTTATAAATAACTTTCTCAATGTCCCATTATGTTTGCCATGACTTTTCCTCATCACTCCTCTCGTTTTCCTAGGTTGTTTATAGGGCTTAGAGTTTGGGGTGCTTTTTTCACATTTTTATGAAAAACACGCCCTATATTTACAGGCACCTGCTCAGTTTTCAAGTGACTTTGAGTGTGGCCTAATAATAGTAACTCCCCCCTAATGATGAGAAGGGCAACTTTAGAAGTTTGTTAACCCTTTAAGTGTAACGGGGTTAAAACAAAATTTACAATTTGTAACTTTTTCATCAATACTTTAATTTTGGCCCAAAAATTCACAATGGATTTAATGACAAAAAGCTCCACAAAATTATACCATACCAATTTCTCCCGAGTACACTGATACCCCATGTCAAGGTAAACTGCTGTATAGGCACACGTCGGGCATAGCAAATGAAGGAACTCCATTCAGAGCAGAGTTTGCTTGTCACCTTTTATGTTATTTTTATTATAATGTGGACATGTGGGTGCTTATTATTTCCGGGGTGAGATCCATTTTAGTTGAATCACTTAGGGGATTCGATAGCTAATTGATGAGATTTTATACTGTATATACTCGAGTGTAAGCTGACCCAGTTAAGCCAAGCCCCTAATTTTACCACAGAAAACTGGGAAACCTGACTCGAGTATAGAGCAAGGTGTAGTATCCAGCCATGCACGCCCCATGTAGTATACAGCCTGCCCCACGTAGCATACAGCCTGCCCCACGTAGCATACAGCCTGCCCACGTAGCATACAGCCTTCCCACGTAGCATACAGCCTGCCGCCATGTAGTAAAGCAGGCCCCATGTAGAAAACAGCCGGCCCCCATGTAGTATATAGCCTGCCCCAGGAGTATACCGCCTGCCCTGTAATGTACAGCCAGCCCCATGGTTCATGCCGCCCTGCCTCATGTAATATATAGCCTGCCATGTAGTATACAAGCCGTCTACATGTAGTATACAGCCAGCCCCCAATGTGGTATATCCAAGCCTTCCCCATGTAAAGTAGCTCCTGCTCATGTGTATACAGCCACCCCCATGTAGTATACAGCCGCCACCCAGTATTATACAGCCTGCCTCCATGTAGTGTACCCCAGCCCCCAGTAGTATACAGCCAGCACCGTAGTCTACAGCCTGCCCCCATGTAGTATACAGCCTTTCCCCATGTAGTATACAGCTTGCCCCCCCCGCAGTTTGCCAACAGAAAAAAATAAACTTAATACTCACCATCCGGCGGCTCCCGATCCCCGTCGCGGCTCCGGTGTCTTCTTCTATCTATGTTCTCATCTTCTCTGCTCTTCTCTGCCGACCGCCGACACTATATACGGTAACTCTTTCTTGGTGAGAATAAGAAAATCATTCATTCTGGTTTTAGGGTTTTTAGTTTTTCTTTGTAGGACCCGTTCACTACGTTAAAATAAATATGTATTATGTATCTTATTATATAGGTCAAAAAAAGAAAGGTGGCAGGGCTGGAGGACCCGGGAGATCACTGTCCCCCACACGTATCGTCCGTCAGCGGGCTTCCACATCCCTGAGGAACCAGCTTGACGGCGATACGCATGGGGCATGTGATCTCCCGGTTCCTCCAGCCCTGCACTTTCTTTTTGGAATGTGATTTTTATTTTTATTCAGCACCTATTATTTACATTATTGTCCTTTACATACCATCATCATTTGCTGTTATTGATATTCAATAAATAATTTCATATTTTCCCATAACATTTGTCTTTCTTCTGTTCAACAACTGATTTTATTGTTTCAGATGTTGTTATCACAATTTGCGACGCATTTTTTGCAAAGTTGGCGTATATACTCCCCCACTTACAAATATAAAAAATTGTCTCAAATTAAAAAATCTTCACTTTTATTGTCTTGCTGCTCTAAGTCATGAATCTGGAAACTTTCTAATGTTGTATCAGAGACAACCTTTTCAAAAAACAGATTTATAAGTTCCATATTTTTCCTGGTAAATGGAGTAAAAGTTTGGTGTGACGCTGACATTGTTAGCACTGTCTGCGCACAAGTAAGTAATTAATTAACTATCATTCATATCATAACAGTATGCTCACCAATTCTCCTAATCCACAATTTTTATAAAATAAAGTGCTGATGATAAAATCTTTTTCTAAACTACAACACAGTGCTTTGACTGAAGTATAAATAAATTGCTGTGATGTAGCTTTTCATGAGATTGAATAAATATGATCTTTTAACAGTTACCTGCATTTTGCTTAAGGAGTGCTGATAGGGAATTATCCAAAGTACTTCCTTCAACTTTCCGTCCTTTTTGATTTTATTGTTCTTGTAACACTTTCAAAGACTACAGAAAAGCAACATGAGAGATGCTAAATCATTGTAAAACAATCCACATACTTTTTGTACTGATTTTCTGCTTCAATCCCACGGTGTCAGTCTCGTTGCTTCTGTATACCCACAATATTCGTTCTTTTTTTGCTGCTGAAAGTGAATAGGAGAAGTCGTGTGAAATAAACATCCTTTCTGTACTGATTCTCTGCTCCGATCCGGTGTCCATTGTGGTGTATCTGTATACACAAATTCCAATTTTTTTTGTTGCTAATTGGAGAGCAAAAATAAGTGTCAAATCACGTAGTTGAATAACCACTATGTCAGACAGAAAGGTGGCAAGATGGAGCGGCAGAGTGTCCAGCCCAGTAATGGGACAATCATCGCAGCAGGGGTGACTCTGTGAAGCCAGAACTTGCGTTGTCATCTAGCGGCAGTGTGTTGATCAACAACCCAAAATTGTTGATTGGTTGACTAGTCACCCAATTCCTCAAATATAACATCTGACATCCCCAGCCAACAGGTCCTGTGGATCCTCAGATACAGCAATTAGTTGGATGCCCGGAGCAGGTCAGCGGCCCTCACCTGTCCCAACCACGTCTGTCCTGTCATTCCCTCAGCCAGAGAGCTACTAGGGTGCTCAGCGCCACTATTCAGCGAGGACGAATTGTTTGAGGACAGGCAGCAGCGCAATGAAGAACGGGGCAGACATCCTCTGCTTCGTGCAGTAGGCACGCTTGCATACTGACAACCGTTGAGGAGAGTAGCAGTGACAGGAAATGCACATTGACGAGGAGAGGGTCAGCTTGCGCTTTAGGCAGTGGAGCAGCACAAGTCGCTACTCTGGCCGTGAGTCAGCAGGGTGGCAGCATAGTGGTGGCACGGGAGCCAAACGGCCACGGGTACAACACCCCCGCTTGGAGGTCCAAGTAAGCAGTGGCGAGGCGCGGCGTTATGGTTGTTCATGCGAATGTTGGCATGTAAATCACCACCCTCAGCTGTGTGGCAGTTTTTTTTTAAGACACCATAGGGCCAAGCGTGTATATATGTAGAATCTACGCAGAAAGTGAAGCATGGCCAGGTACTAATGTTGGCACCACGGCCCTGCGTCAACACATGTAGTCTTCACCATCCAAAGCCTGGGAGAAGCGTGGAACAGATGTGGAGTCCCATCCTCCGCGCAGCAACAGCAGCAGCAGAACATAGTGGCACACATGCCATTTCAGCCAGTCCAGGCTCCAGCACCTCCGCCAAAGGAGCTGTTTTATTTGATATCATCTCCCGGTCCAGATGCTCCTGCTCCTCGCATACACAATGGCGCCATGGCGTTGAAAGAGACGATTACAAAGAGACAACTATATTGCATCCAGTCCATCCTAGGTGCAGAAGCTGACTGTGTCATGTCACAGTTGTTGGTACTGCAGTCCTCTCCCTTCCTGTCATGGACCCTTCAGAGAACTAATCATTGTGCCACGCTGGGTCTCCTGCGCTGCGTGACGCCACCTCCACACTAATCATTGGTGCCACTCTTGGATCCCTCCTGACTTGCCACCTCACATATATCATTGTTGCCGCTCTGTGGGCTTCCTGCTACTGCTGATGGAAACCTCTACACTCTATCATTTGCCACTGCGTGGCCTACCATGTTGCCGCCGCCACTACCAACCTCTGACCTTGCTGCTGCTGGCTGGCTGTATGCCACCTTTGCAGTTTTTTGGCATAGACATTGATATTTTCAGGGGAGAGAACTGTATTGTATTATGGATGTGGCATCTCTATCTTTCAATTTAAATGGAACAATTTCAACTTCTAATTATTTCAAAACTTTTGTCATGTGTCCACAATGTGGCTCCTCTGCCGTGGGCTCCTGCTACTGCTTCCCGCCATCCTCACACTCCTATCAGTGGCACACTCTGTGGCTTTCCCTGTTGCTGCCAATTTGCTGCCCACCTGTGAGCTCCTGTCGGCTGCTACCGTACCCCACCCCACTCTTATCATTGTGCATCTTTGTGGCCTACCTGCTGCCGCAACCTCCACGCTCTGTCATTGTGCCACTCTGTGGCCTACCATTTTCTGCCCCCTCATAATTTTGCCATTGTGCCACTCTGCAGCCTACCCATGCTGCTGCCAACTGACCGCTGTCTCCCTGGTACACACCCCTGTGATTTCATAATACTGTTTTCACCCGCCAACGCTCTATGACGTTGCCACTATGTTAGTTTCCCTTCTTTCATCTGTCAGAAGGAATGAAAAGCCTCAGGATTGATAGCCAAAAGCAGGAGTGATACAGAACACAGAGGACATGTGCAACTATTCCCATTTACTGGTCATCTCTGTTTTGGATGACTCCTGTTTGTTTTTTTGGCTTTAGCAATACTACAGGTTCTGTAGTAATCTATGGAATCATCTGATGTCAGTTGTAAAAAGAGTGCACTCTTTGATGTTATAGTTGGGATCTTGGCCCTCAGCTCTCCGTCCTTTCGAGCTGGCACAGACGTTACCCTTGTCAGGCCTGCGTTCCCGCTTCGATTATTTGGTTTGCAGTTAGCCTATGTAAGTGCACATGGAAATGAAAGAGTGAAGAATTCTAAGAGCTTCCCTATGCATTATTGAAGCATGGCACAACAACGTTCTACAAAACCCTAACAGGCTCTCTGCAGTTCAGGGAAATACTGTTTTTTAACGTTATTGTCATGATTCGATTCGGGTCGACATCGGGACTAACTGAATTTTAACAAATTCGCCATCTCTAGTCCGGAGATGTGGAGGCACCATGAACAGCAGTACCACCCCCCACCGTGTCCTGGTTGATACATGGAAAACATAAACATCTTCATGTATCCCTCAGGCATTGAAAACACTGGGCCATAGTTTTTGCGCAAAAAACCTTTGAACACCGTGCACCCCTTATAACCTCCTCTACGCCACATGGGCATGGAGGTGTGCATAGTTGCATAATTATTGCAAATTCTTGCATGTGAAAAATTTGAAATGCAGAAAACTGGCGTAGAAGCAGTGAAAAATTCCCCACAGAGTATATAGACAACCTATATAAACCATCATAGAGTATAAAAAACCAGCATATACACACATACTGCTATATACCATACATACAGTTAAAAACATATTACATGACTACAGTAAATACAACGCCATACACTTATAATACCACATATACAGACATACATGCAGTATAGAGACATCATACACACATACATATCAGTATTACACAGCATAATCATATGCACACATTCAGCATATACAGAATAACACACAATATGCATATTCACCACTCAAACAGCATTACATGGTCACACAAATACAACGTATACAATTAATTAACAACAGACCACCACACAAATACACACATATATATATACCGTGTATACAGAGAGGGGAAAAGGCAGGCTGCATACTTAGTCATAATATGTGAGCTCAAGTCAGGGCTACTTCAATGTGCACGGACCGCGGCAGCCCTCAATCAAACTTCCCCTTCCACAGCCGTCAGCTGCTTGTGTTTATCTGTTCCTGTCTGTTCTTCTCCACCCTCCCTTGCGGGACCATCATGCCGCTTTCTGTTGGGGGGCGGGGCTTGGGACGGTGGCGACGTGCGCTGCGATTGGTGCGGCTGCCGCCATTGGTGAGGACCACGAGACTGCAGACGGGAGTACTGCAATTTGCCATGCCAGGTTCCATGGACAGAGATAGTCAGCAGCATGGTATAGTATTTGTATTTTATTCATTCTTACTGTTTATAGAGTTAATAGTGATCAATTACAATGTTATTTTATCTTCTTATGGTATTTTGTTGTTACAGGCAAACATATTTTGTAGAACATCTTAATCTATTTATTAGCATCTTTGTTCATTTTTGGACTTTAGTTTTGCAAAAGATTGTCCTTTAGAGATTTTTTGATCATTCCATTTTTGTTTCATTATTTGCTACGGCTGCCAATTTTGCCTACTCAAGGTAAGAACTTTACGTGATGTCAAAGTTACAAAGCCACAACATAATGTGCTAGTTATTCATAGTGTTAGCTTGTGTCAACAAAGAAGCGACACATTTAAGTTGGGTTTGAATCTAACGTTAGCAGTTGATCTGGAGAGAATCATTCGGGGTCCAGCGAGGAAAAATGTATTTGCATAGAGGGCTTGTGGTCATGGCTGTCATTTAGCAAATTTTTGCTCCGTTCTTGCCCTATCCACATTCTACAGCAAACATTACAGTTTCCAAAAATGTATGTGGGTCAACAGGGGCCAGTTCTAGACAAAGGGGGGCACTGGGCAAAACTCAAAAATGGGGCCCAAAAATAAAACTATTTTTGACCAGTCACAGTCAGTCAGTAGGACTCTTAGTATGACAAACAAAACTGTAATATGGAGAATTTTTATAGGAGATAGATGATAGGGAGGATTGCATGGGCAGCATGGGTGGAATCGGTGGTGACCTACAGCCTTGCAGGCTGGTCAACCACTGCAAGATTTGTTATTTCTCTCTCTGTGTTTGGGTTTCCTCCCATACTCAAAAAAAAAAATTAACGGTAGGTTGACTAGATTGAGCCCCACTTGGGGACAGGGCTGATCTGGCAAGCTCAGTGCAGCGCTGCGTAATCTGTGTACGCTATATAAAAGGAATTAATAATTATAATGATAGAAGGTAAATATAAAGATGAACGAGATTTCTAGAGGCAGAACTAAAGTATGATGATTAGATACGAGATGGATTAGAGCGATAAAAGTAGAAGAGAAAAAGAAGATGTGATTGAAAATATAGGGAGAGCAGATGAAATCTCTGGTGGCGTTACTTTCATTTTTTTATATGAACCATTATGATTTTTCTTTTGTGTGTTTTTTCTTTTACATCTTGTGCCCTGTGCCGCGGTTGACAAATCTATAACATATATCTATATAATATATCCATGTTGTGTAGTGATTAAGCGCCAAATTGTGTGACAAAAATAACCACAAAGTGGGACTGAGATAGTGTAAGTAGGCCAGTGCAGTGGTTTGATGCCCACTCGGAGGGTGTGAGCGTGATATATGCTCCATCTCCCTGTGGGAATCTTTACACCTCCTTGGGATGTGTTAGACCACGAATATCCCACTGGGGTGCGCATTCTTATTGGTTTACTCTATCTCTCTCATTTAGGTGAGCTCACCATAATTTGGGCACCTGCGCCAAATCATCTCAAATCTATGTACGGCTTGAGGTGTATATTAACTTATTCTTGCCTCCATGGTAATAGAGCGACCTATTATCCCCAATACTTTAGGTTAATGTGTATGTCTCAGTTTTTCCTTTTAAGATCTGTTATTCACAGGTCATTTGTTGCTTCATTTTCGCTGTGCCTCAGTGCCACAAAATAAGCCCTCACACAGGTCTGTACACGTAAAAATGAAAAAGTTATGGATTTTTGAAGTTGGAGAGCGAGAAATTAGCCGAAAAACCCTCCGTCCTTAAGGGGTTAAAAGGGAAAAATGAGCACATAAACATTAACCTAAGTATTGGGGATAAGAGGATCGCTCTCATTACCATGGCGGCAAGATATAAGTAATATACACCTCAACGCAGTATACATAGATTTGAGATGATTTGCGCCAGGTGCCCACTATGGTGATGCATCACCTAATGAGAGATAGGTAAAGCACATAAGAATGCGCACCAGTGGGATATTTAGTGAGTATAATCACATCCCAAGGAGGTGGTAAGATCCCACAGGGGAGATGGAGCATATATCACGCTCACACCCTCCAGCGTGGGCATCCAAAACCACTGCAGCTGGCAACCTACTCAGTCCCACATGTATGTGGGTATTTTGTGGCACAATTTGGCGCTTAATCCCTACACAACCATGGATATATTATATACATATATGTTATAGTTGTCAACCAGCCGGCACAGGGCACAAGATGCAAAAAAGAAACCAACAACAAAAGAAAAAACCATAATGGTTCATATAGAAAAATTTAAGTAACGTCCACCAAGAGATGTCATCTCTCTATATATTTTTCAATCAATCTTCTATTTCTCTTCTACTGTATTTATCTCTCATATCCATCTCCTGTATATATCATCTACTTTATAGTTCTGCATCTAGAAATCTCTGTCATCTTTCATATTTATCTTCTATCATTATAATTATTAATTCCTTTATATAGCGTACACAGATTACGCAGCGCTGCACTGAGCTTGCCAGATCAGCCCCTGTCCCCAATGGGGCTCACAATCTATTCAACCTACCAGTAATATTTTTTGAGTATGGGAGGAAACCAGAGGACCCAGAGGAAACCCATGCAAACACAGAGAGAACATACAAATTCTTTGCAGATGTTGACCAGCGCTGCAAGGCTGTAGTGCTCACCACCGATCCACCATGCTGCCCATCAATCTCCCTATCATCTATCTCCTATAAAATTCTCCCATATTACAGTTTGTTTTGTCATACTAAAGGAGCCTCTTACTGACTGTGACTGGTCATAAAATAGTTTTATTTTGGGGCCCCACTTTTAGTTTTGCCCAGTGCCCCCACTTTGTCTAGAACTGGCCCTGTTGACCCACATACATTTTTTGGAAAACTGTAATGTTTGCTGTAGAATGGTGGAAGGGGCAAGATGGAGCAAAATTTGCTAAATGACAGCCATGACCACAAGCCCTCTATGCAAATACATTTTTCGCTGGACCCCGAAGGATTCTCTCCAATGATCCACTGCTAACGTTAGATTAAACCAACTTAAATGTGTGCGTCTTTGTTGACACAAGCTAACACTATGTAACTTAACCTAGCACATATGTGTGGCTTTGTAAATTTGACATACGTAAATGTTCTTACCTTGAGTAGGCAAAATTGGCAGCTAGAAATAATGAAACAAAACTGGAATATCCAAAAATCTCTAAAGACATCTTTTTGCAAAACTAAAAGTCCAAAAATTGACACAAAGATGGCTAATAATATAGATAAGATGTTCTCAACAATATTTTCTGTCCTGTAAAACAAAACCATAAGAAGATAAAATACACATGTAATTGATCACTTATTAACTTCTATAACAGTAATGAATGAATAAAATACAAATACTATACCACCTGCTGCTTACTATCTCTGTCCAGTGGCGTAACTGTGCATGGGCAAATTGCAGTACTCCCGTCCTGCAGTCTCTTGGGTCCTCACCAATGGCGCAGCCGCACCAATGGCTCGCCACCTCCAGCCCCAGCCCCCAACAGAAGCGGATGATGGTCCCGCAAGGAGAGGTGGAGAAGTACAGAAACAGGAACAGATAACACAGCAGCTGACCGGGCTGTGGAAGTTGATGAGGCTGCCGCGGTCCGTGCACATGAAGTTAGCCCTGACTTGAGCTCACATATTCTGATAAGTATACAGCTGCCTTTTCCCCTCTCTGTATACATGTATATTTATATATGTGTGTATTTGTGTGTGTCTGTTGTATATTAATGTGTATACGCTGTATTTGTGTGACCATGTATATGCTGTTTGAGTGTGTATTATGCATATTGTGTGTTTATTCTGTATATGCTGTATGTGTGCATATGATGTATGCTGTGTATATACTATATGTATGTGTGTATGATGTCTCTATACTGCATGTATGTCTGTATATGTGTATATATGATGTATGGCTTGTATTTACTGTATGTATGTAATATGTTTTTATACTGTATGTATGTATATATGCAGTATGTGTGTATATGCTGTTTTTATACTCTATGTATGTTTATATAGGTTGTCCATATACTATGTGGGGAATTTTTCACTGCTTCTACGCCAGTTTTCTGCATTTCAAATTTTTCACAATGCAAGAATTTGCGATAATTATGCAACTATGCCACCTCCATGCCATGTGGGCGTAGAGGGTATCATAGGGGTGCACGGTTCAAAGGTTTTTGCGCAAAACTATGCCAGGTTTTTCAATGCCTGAGGGATACATGAAGATGTTTATGTTTCCATGTATCAACCAGGACATGCGGGGTGGTACTGCTGTCATGTGCCTCCACATCTCAGGACTAGAGATGGCGAATTTGTTAAAATTCAGTTAGTCCCGATTCGACCCGAATCGAATCATGACAAATAACGTTAAAAAACAGGTATTTCCTGACTGCAGAGAGCCTGTAGGGTTTTGTAGAACGTTGTGCCATGCTTCAATATGCATAGGGAGCTCTTAGAATCTCTTCACTCTTTATTTCCATGTGCACTTACATAGGCTAACTGCACCAAATAATCAAAGCGGGAACGCAGCCTGACAAGGTAACGTCTGTGCCAGCTCGAAAGGACGGAGCTGAGGGCCAAGATCCAACTATAACATCAAAGAGTGCACTCTTTTTACACTGACATCAGATGATTCCATAGATTACTACAGAACCTGTAATATTGCTAAAGCCAAAAACAAACAGGAGTCAATCCAAAACAGAGATGACCAGTAAATGGGATATTTGCATGTCCTCTGTGTTCTGTATCCACTCCTGCTTTTGGCTATCAATCCTGAGGCTTTTCATTCCTTCTGACAGATGAAATGAAGGTGGAAACTAAACATAGTGGCAACGTCATAGAGCGTTGGCGGGTGAAAACAGTATTATGAAAATCACAGGGTGTACCAGGGAGACAGCGGTCAGTTGGCAGCAGCATGGGTAGGCTGCAGAGTGGCACAATGGCAAATTATGGAGGTGGCAGAAACATGGTAGGCCACAGAGTGGCACAATGACAGAGCGTGGAGGTTGCGGCAGCAGGAGGCCACAAAGATGCACAATGATAAGAGTGTGGAGGTAGCAGCCGCAGGAGCTCACAGGTGGCAGCAAAATTGTGGCAGCAACAGGGAAAGCCACAGAGTGGCCCACTGATAGAGTGTGGAGGTGGCGGCAGCAGCAGCAGGAGCCCACGGCAGAGGAGGCCACATTGTGGCACAATGACAAAGTTTGAAATTAATTAGAAGTTGAAATTTTCCATTTAAATTTGAAGATTAGAGATGCCACATCCATAATACAATACAGTTCTCCTGAAAATATCAGGTCTATGCCAAAAAAGAACTGCAAAGGTGGCATTAGCAGCAGCAGCAGCAGCAGCATTAGGTCAGAGGTGTGGAGGTGGCGGCAACATGGTAGGCCACAGAGTGGCAAAATGATAGAGTGTAGAGGTTGCATCAGCAGTAGCAGGAGCCCACAGAGCGGCACAATGATATAGTGTGGAGGTGGCATCAGGAGGAGTCCACAGAGTGGCACAATGATATAGTGTGGAGGTGGCGTCAGCAGCAGCAGGAGCCCACAGAGTGGCACAATGATTAGTTCTCTGAAGGGTCCATGACTTGGAAAGGGAGAGACTGCAGTACCAACAACTGTGACATGAGCACAGTCAGCTTCTGCACCTTAGGATGACTGGATGCATATAGTTGTCTCTTTGTAATCGTCTCTTTCAACGCCATGGCGCCATGTGTAGCGAGGAGCAGGAGCATCTGGACCGGGAGATGATATCAAATACAAACAGCTCCCTTTGGCGGAGGTGCTGGAGCCTTGACTGGCTGAAATGGCATGTGTGCCACTAGGTTCTGCTGCTGCTGCTGTTGCTGCGGCGGCAGGATGGGACTCCACATCTGTTCCACGCTTCTCTGGATGGTGAAGCTACATGTGTTGACGCAGGGCCGTGGTGCCAACGTTAGCTACCTGGCCACGCTTCACTTTCTGCCGTAGATTCTACATATATACACGCTTGGCTCCTATGGTGTCTTAACAAAAAACTGCCACACAGCTGAGGTGGTGATTTTACTGCCAACATTCTGCACTGAGCAACCACTAACGCCGCTGCCTCGCCACTGCTTACTTGGACCTCCAAAGCGGGGTTTGTACCCCGTGGCCGTTTGGCTCCTGTGCTCACACTGCTGCCACCCTGCTGACTCACGGCCAGAGTAGCGACTTGCTGCCTGCTCCGCTGCCTAACGCGCAAGCTGACACTCTCCTCGTCAATGTGCATTTCCCTGTCACTGCTACTCTCCTCAACGGTGTCAGTATGCACAGCGTGCCTACTGCACGAAGCAGAGGATGTCTGCCCCGTCTCTTCATTGCGCTGCTGACTGTCCTCAAACAATTCGTCCTCGCTGAATAGTGGCGCTGAGCCACCTAGTAGCTCTCTGGCTGAGGGAAATGAACAGGACAGAGGCTGGTTGCGGACAGGTGAGGGCCGCTGACCTGCTCCTGGGCCATCCCAACTAATTGCTGTATCTGAGGATCCCACGGACTGTTGGCTGGGGTTGTCAGATGTTATATTTGAGGAATTGGGTGACCTAGTCAACCAATCAACAATCTTTGGGTTGTTGATCAACACACTGCCGCTAGATGACAACGGCAGTTCTGGCTTCACAGAGTCACCCCTGCTGCGATGTCCCATTACTGGGCTGCGACCTCTGCCTGCTCCATCTGCCACCTTTCTGTCTGACATAGTGGTTATTCAACTACGTGGATTTGACACTTATTTGTTGCTCTCCAATTTAGCAACAAAAAAATATTGGAATTTGTGTTATACAGATACACCACAATGGACACCCTGGGATCGGAGCAGAAATCAGTACAGAAAGTATGTTGATTTCACACTGACTTCTTCCTATTCACTTCAGCAACAAAAAAGAACGACTATTTGGGGTATACAGAAGCACAAGAACTGACACCGTGGGATTGAAGCAGAAATCAGTACAAAAAGTATGTGGATTTTTTACAATGATTTAGCATCTCTCATGTTGCTTTTCTGTATGTCTTTGAAAGTGTTACAAGAACAATAAAATCAAAAGGACGGAAAGCTTGAATGGAAGTACTTTGGACATATCCCTATCAGCACTCCTTAAGCAAAATGCAGGTAACTGTTAAAAGATCATATTTAATTCCATCTCATGAAAAGCTACATCACAGCAATTTATTTTATACTTCAGTCAAAGCACTGCTGTTGTAGATTTAGAAAAAGATTTTTCATCCAGCACTTTATTTTTATAAAAATTTGGGGATTAGGAGAATTGGTGAGCATACTGTTATGATATGATAATAATCATACTTACTTGTCGAGCAGTGCTAACAATGTCAGCCTGTCACACCAAACTTTAATCCATTTACCAGGAAAAATATGGAACTTATAAATCTGTTTTTTTGAAAAGTTTGTCTCTGATACAACATTAGAAAGATTTCCAGATTCATGACTTAGAGGCTGCAAGACAATAAAAGTGAAGATTTTTTTTAATTTGAGACAATTTTTTATATTTTGTAAGTGGGGGGAGTATATACGCCAACTTGCAAAAAATGCGTCGCAAAATTGTATTAACAACATCTGAAACAATAAATCAAGTTTGAACAGATAGAAAGACAAATGTTATAGGGAAAATATGAAATTTATTTATTGAATATCATAACAGCAAATGATGATGGTAAAGGACAATAATGTAAATATAGAGTTCTGAATAAAAATAATATCACATTACCAAAAAGAAAGGTGCAGGGCTGGAGGAACCGGGAGATCACGTGCCCCATGCGTATCGCCCGTCAGCTGGCTTCCTCACGGATGCGGAAGCCCGCTTGACGGACGATACGCGTGGGGCACATGTGATCTCCCGGGTCCTCCAGCCCTGCACCTTTCTTTTTTTGACCTATATAATAAAGATAACATAATAACATATTATTTTTAACGTACAGTGAACGGGCCTACAAAGAAAAACTAAAAACCCTAAACCAGAATGAATGATTTTCTTATTCTCACCAAGAAAGAGTTACCGTATATAGTGTGCGGCGGTCGGCAGAGAAGAGAGAACATAGATAAGAAGACACCGGGAGCCGCGACGGGGATCGGGAGCCGCCGGATGGTGAGTATTAAGTTTATTTTTTTTTCTGTTTGGCAAACTGCGGGGGGCAAGCTGTATACTAATGGGGAAGCTTATACTACATGGGGCAGGCTGTATACTACTGGGGGCTGGCTGTATACTACATGGGGGCTGGCTGTATACTACATGAGGCAGGCTGTATACTACATGGGGGCAGGCTGTATGCTACATGGGGAAGGCTGTATACCACATGGGGGCTGGCTGTATACTACATGGGGCAGGCTGTATATTACATGAGGCAGGCTGTATGCTACATGGGGCTGGCTGTACATTACATGGGGCAGGCTGTATACTACATGGGGCAGGCTATATACTACATGGGGGCAGGCTGTTTTCTACATGGGGCAGGCTGTATACTACATGGCGGCAGGCTGTATGCTACGTGGGGAAGGCTGTATGCTACGTGGGGCAGGCTGTATGCTACGTGGGGCAGGCTGTATGCTACGTGGGGCAGGCTGTATACTACATGGGGGCTGGCTGGCTGTATACTACACCTTTGGCTTATACTCGAGTCAAGGTTTTCCCAGTTTTCTGTGGTAAAATTAGGGGTCTTGGCTTATACTTGGGTCAGCTTACACTCGAGTATATACAGTAATAAAATCTCATCAATTAGCTATCGAATCCCCCTAAGTGATTCAACTCAAAAGTGGATCTCACCCCGGAAATAATAAGCACCCACATGTCCACATTATAATAAAATAAACATAAAATGTGACAATGCAACTCTGCTCTGAATGGAGTTCCTTCCATGCTATGCCCAGACGTGTGCCTATACAGCAGTTTACCTTGACATATGGGGTATCAGTGTACTCGGGAGAAATTGGGTATTAATTTTTGTGGAGCTTTATGTCATTTAAACCATTGTGAATTTTTAATTTTGGGCCAAAATTAAAGTATTGTTAAAAAAAGTTACAAATTGTTAATTTTGTTTTAACCCCTGTTAAACACCTAAAGGGTTAACAAACTTCTTAAAGTTGCCTTCTCATTCATTGAGGGGTGTAGTTGCTATAACGGGGTAATTTATAGCTTTAACTATTATTAGGCCTTACAAAGTCACTTGAAAACTAAGCAGGTGCCTGTAAATATACGCGTTTTTCATAAAAATGTGAAAAAATGCACCCACAACTCTAAGTCCCATAACAACCTAGGAATACGAGAGGATGAGGAAAAAGCCATGGCAACATAATGAGGACATTTGGGAAATGTTATTTATAAAGTTATTTGGGTGCCAAATTTCTATTTATTTCATAATCAAACGCAAATTATATCATCCAAATATTTCCATTAATTTGAAGTACAATGTCCATTCGCGATCCAGCGGCACTTTCTCTGCACTGGATTCGGGTCCGGCCAGGATTCATTAAAGTAGTTCCTCCGCCGTCCACCAGTTGGCGCTGCTGCGCTGAAAGGCATCGGAACGCACTGGAGTTCACCGAGCCGAGCTGAGTGAAGGTAAGTGCAAGCTCTGCGACAGATTTTTTTTTTAAATGCGGCGGTTTTTCTGAATCCGTTGGGTTTTCGTTCGGACGCGGGGGGCAGATGCCCCCCCCCCCGCATTTCCGTCGCGTTTTGGGCTGCCAGCGCCATGCGCCACTAATCCGATCCGCGTGCGCTAATCATCCCGGGCATCAGGGAGAAATGCCCAAATATATCGGAAATATTTGGGAAACACGTCGGGAACAACGCGAATCAGGCCCTTAGAAATGACCCCCATTGTGGTGACGCAAAACATCTCAAATTACCTGGATATGTTTAAAGGATTGCAAGGTTATACCACTTTATAGCGACCAGGGAAGATTTTAAAAATGTTCTTGGTCGGAAGCCCTAACTGGCTTGGTTGGCTTAGGCCTAGAACATATGACTATAGGTGCACGTCAGCTGAAGGCAGAAAGCATAGGGAGCTGCTGAGGACACTTTGCGCACCTTCTGCTCTGAACCTTGAAAACTATTATGGATTGATTCTGTACATATTAGATTAGAACTTTTTAAAAGGTTTAGACTATTTTACCACTATTTACCACTTTTTCCTTAAAATGTTTTGGAAAAACTGACAAAAGATATTTTTTTCACATTTTTAGTTATTTAGTATATTAGTGAATGTTCACACAACTACTCCTCCATCTCCTCACAATATTAACCCAAGACTTGACAAGACTAAAAGGCTCTAAAAGGTTATTCCCATTTCACCAATAAATTTTAATTGTTGGAATAATGAAAAGTTTAACATTTTCCAACATACTTTCTGTATCAAGTCCTCACTGTTTTCTAGATCTCTGCTTGCTGTCATTCTTTGGAAAACTTAACCCCTAGAGGCACCTAGACGTTATAGTACGTCCTAGACGCACTATAACGTCCTCTCTCCCGGGGCGCACTGTAGCTATACACAGTGCCCGGGACCTGGGAGGTCAGCTGGGACAGTGTCCGGGAACGGGGAGATCGGCTGTCACGGACAGCCTGCACTCCCCTGTCACCGGCAATGGACCGCACAGAACCGCCTGTCACAGCAGTGTCACATGCTGATTGCCGGTGCTAGTATCGCTGTCTGCATAGACAGCGACCGGGCACTGGAGATTCTTGACCCCAGACATGTGACCACGATGGACCAATAGATGTTGGTCATCGCTGGCTATCACTGTGATTGGTGGAATCAGATCGAACCCACCAATCACGTGAAGCAGGTCACAGGCGGGCACAGTATCTGTGCTGACAGGCTCTGATCTCTCTGTTGGTGATGAGAATTTTGGAGAGATCAGAGCCTGTCAGTGAATCGTCTGCCCCCACACACCGTCCATAAAATACCCCTAAACCTCTGATCGCGCCCTCTGTGGCCCCCAGCACCTGACCCCTTCACCTCCCATTCATAAGGGAGAGTTCTCTTCTTTTTTTTTTTTTTTTTCAAAATCTAAAAAAAAGTTTTAGGTGCTTAGGTGTTAGTGCGTCTCTCCGTACAATTCATTGCGTTAGTACTTAGTGTCAGTGCGGCGTCCAATTCAGCGTCGTAGTTTACTTAGTGTCAGTGCGCCGTCAATTCGTCGCGTTGTTTATACTTAGTGTTCATGTTGCGCCGTCCCGTCAGTCCGTCGGCATTAGTTACTTGTTTGTCATGCGCCGTCATTCGTCGCATAGTTCTTAGTTCGTGTCAGTCGCCGTCATCGTCGCTATCTTAGTGTCAGTGCGGCCGTCAATCGTCGCGTTAGTTACTTAGTGTTAGTGCGCCGTCAGTCCTCGCATTAGTTACTGTGTCAGTGCGCCGTGATTTGTTTCACAGGCAAAATGATTAGTTACTAGTGTCAGTGCGGCCCGTGAATTCGCGCGTTAGTTATAGTGTCAGTGCGCCGTAATTCGTCGCATTGTTACTTAGTGTCAGTGCGCTGTCAGTCCGTCACATTAGTTACTTAGTGTCGCTTAGGTATTATATCTCTGTTACTGACAGTGGTAGTCATTGTCCGTTAGCTGTATTATTTGTTAGTTACCGTCAGTTTGTCAGTGTTTTAGTGGGTTAGTCAGTGTGCTGTAAGTGTAAAAAAAACTAAAAAAAATAAAAAAAAGGTTGTTTCGTTCATTAGTGTCAGTCACCGTCTGTCATTGTCATTTTGTCATTCGTCCCTGTCGTCCATTAGTTAGTCACGACTTAGTGTAAAAAAATAAATAAATGAATATAAAAAAATAATTGTTGTGGTCTAAGGTTGATCGTAGTTTTAAAATCTCTTCTCCAAGCGGTGAGCGCGCCACTTGCCTCGCTGCAGTCGCTAGCTGAGGTAAGCTGTACGTCCATGCTTCGTGCCTCAGTACTGAAGTCGCCAGTGAGGGAGAACGAGTTTTTCGTGATTCCGCCTCCAGCATTCAGGGAACCCCTCGGATCGTTGACGAGTTAGTGCTCAGGTTCTGCCGAGATTTAGATTGGGAACCACTACAGATTACAACCCCCCCAAATTCCCGCATTACGGCAGTAGCAGGGATTAAGGTCCCTACTGAAGGGCTCTCTGCCCTCGGTTTTTTCAAATTAATTTTTCGACAATTTTGGTCAATTAATGGTAAACAAACCAATTAATGCTGAAAAATTTATTACGGCAAATCCACTTCTTTTATGCCAGCCTTAATGTCACCCCCCCTCACAAACTGTGGGGAAATGTTAAAGGTATTGGGGGCCTTGTTTTAATATGGGCCTACAAAAAAGCCTAAATAAGATCCTATTGGTCCACTGAGTTCTGTACTACTGCCCGCTGTACCAACAATAATGTCCAGGTCCCGATTTGAAGCTATACAAAAATTCTTCATTTTGGCGGATATTCCTTATGCCTACCCCAGATGACCAAACTATGATCGACTTTTTAAAATACGCCCCATTCTAACATTTTAACAAGAAATTTTCAGCTGTCTACACCACCCCCAAAGGAAATCTCAGTAGATGATCCCTAATGAGCTTCAAGGGGAGAGTTAAATTCCGACAGTATCTGCCTAATAAGCGAGCCAGATACGGAATAATATATAAATTGTGTGAGGCAGACACAGATAACACATCTTCCGTGTATATGAGGCAAAGACAGGACAATACAGCCCCCAGAATGTCCACCAACATTGGCACAAAAAAAATTGGAAAATTGTGTGGGACCTTAATTCTCCCTACTTAATCATGGTACCACTTATATACCGACAATTGGTATTCAACGTTCCCCTTGTTTAAATGCCTCATGGACAAAAGTACACAATGCTGTGCGGACAGTGGCGAAAAAATCATAAACCCCTTCCCAAAACTTTTGTCAGTCAAACGCTGAGAGCTGGCGAAAGCAGACAGTGCAAAATGAGGGTGCTGTGCTTAAAATTTAAAGATAAAAAAGAGGTGATGGATGCTAACAACAGTTCATGATGCCAGCTGTACCCCTGTCCACCCTGCGTGGCACTTCCACCACCATCCAGAGAACCTGTATGTATACAGATTATAATAAATTTATGGGGGGGGTTAATTAAATGGACCAGATTTGTAGCCCTACACAGCGACTAGAAGAAACCGAATCTGTTAACAAAACTAGCAATCCACCTTGTACAGATGGCAATTTACAACTCCTTTGTCCTTTTCCTACCGGCCGGCCACCAGGGTAAAACTTAGAGTACCAGAGAATATCATCAAATCACTCCTCCTGGGTGAAGGGGAAAGCTCTGCCTCATCTATAATGTTCCCCGAATAGTACCTAGGGCAACATTTTCGTCTGTGCCCACCACAAGGAAAAAGCAAACCCCAAAAAAGATGCCGTGTGTGCCCGAATGGGTATCCGCAAGGATACCATATACCAGTGATGGCAAACCTTTTAGAGACCGATGTGCCCAAACTACAACAAAACCCGCTTCTTTATCGCAAAGTGCCAACACAGAAATTAATTTATGATTTATCACTCCCTTCTCTGTCACCAGCTTTTCATTGATACCAGCCCCTGAGAACACCAATACAGAAAATAGTCCCGGTAGACTGTCACTTTAAAATAGCTCTGTGCATAGCAAGTCCTGGGCTGTCTGGGACTGTATGGAAGTTACCTGGAGTCATCTCTGGTGATTGCGTGAGTGCCCACAGAAAGGGCCCCCGAGTGCCACCTCTGGCACCAGTGCCATAGGTTAGCCATCACTGCATAATAACCAATGTGACACATGTCCTCCAAACCTGGGCTGTGTATGAGGATTGCTTCGATCTACACACCGCCCTGGAAGTGTAAATTGGAAAATCCCATCAGTGCCATTCTGTTATTTGCCCATTTTTTTTTTATTTTGCCCATTTTTTTAATTTTTATAAAACAAAACTAAAAGCATCATTATACCCTTAGATGAATACCTAATGAATGTTATCTGCACATTTTAGGCCTATGCAGTGCTGCCCAACAATTACAAATCCGATGCCTCACATAAGATACAGCCTGATAATGTTACAAAGTATTGTTTCATTTTATGCGGCAGGTCAGTGTTCTGAAAAAGTGTCTTATGAATGTAACATTTTTGGAAAATGAAAAGCAAAATTTACCTCAGCTTCACGTAAATTCTAATTCTACATAGTGACCAATCAAATTTTATCACTTTCAAAAGGGATCACATGTTGGGGTCTTTCACTGTTACCTTTGGGTATGTGCAAAAATAACAGCCAAAACTAAACTTCAAAATAGCATTCCTCCTTCCTTGAACCTTGCTATTTCACTAAAAAAGCAATTTACAACCACTTGGAGTATTGCCATACTCAGGAGAAATTGTGTGGCATAATTCAGGGTTCTTTTCTACCTTTAACTGCTTTTAAATGACATTTAGCTACTTACCCCTTGTAAAAATGGAATTTCAGAGCTAAAGTGACATTTGCTTGAACAATTCTAATTCTTCACATTTCCACAGTCATATGCTAATGAATACTGTAAAACCTTGACCTGTAGAGTCAAACGCCTTGATATATTCCTTGAGGGTTGTAGTTTCCAAAATGGGTCCACTTGGGGGTTTATCACAGTTACAGTACTCCAGAGCTATTCAAACATTGACTGGGGCATGAAATAATTTCATCAAAATCTGCTCTCCAAAGGCCCTAAAGCCTTGTTCTCTTCCAACTCCTGCCATATACCCATACAGCAACATCAGCATACCACTACAACCACATATGAGGTATTGCCGTATTCAGAAGAACATTGTGTGACAATATTTGGGGGGGTTTTCAACCAAACTTGCTTTTAAAAAATGACATTTTGGGGCTAAAATGAGATTTTCCTTGAAAAAATTGTAAATTTTCATTTTCACAGTCCTATGTTAATAATTCTGTGAAACGCCTGTAGGGTCACAGCCATTCACTTTAACCCCTTTGATATTTCCTTGAGGGTGTGTTTCCCAAATGGGATCACTTTGGGGGGTTTACACTGTTACAGTACTCCAGAGCTATTCAAACCTGACATGGGGCATGAAAATTATTCATCAAAATTTTGCTCTCCAAAGGCCCTAAAGCCTTGTTTCTCTTTCCATCTCCTGCAATACCCCTACAAAGCAACTTACAACCACATATGGGGTATTGCCGTATTCAGAAGAAATTTTGTTGACAAAATTTGGGTCTTTTCACCTAAAAACTGCTTTAAAAATGACATTTTGGGGCTAAAATGAGATTTTCCTTGAAAAAATTGTAAATTTTCATTTTTCACAGTCCTATGTTAATAAATTCTGTGAACGCCTGTGGGTCGTGGCCGAACGAAAACCCAACAGATTCAGAAAAACCGCCGCATTTAAAAAAAAAAAAATCTGTCGCGGAGCTTGCACTTACCTTCACTCAGCCCGGCTCGGTGAACTCCAGTGCGTTCCGATGCCTTTCAGCGCAGCAGCGCCAACTGGTGGACGGAGGAGGAACTACCTTAATGAATCCCGGCCGGACCCGAATCCAGCGCAGAGAAAGCGCCACTGGATTGCGAATGGACATTGTACTTCAAATTAATGGAAATATTTGGATGATATAATTTGCGTTTGATTATGAAATAAATAGAAATTTGGCACCCAAATAACTTTATAAATAACATTTCCCAAATGTCCTCATTATGTTGCCATGGCTTTTTCCTCATCCTCTCGTTTTCCTAGGTTGTTATAGGGCTTAGAGTTGTGGGTGCATTTTTTCACATTTTTATGAAAAACGCCTATATTTACAGGCACCTGCTCAGTTTTCAAGTGACTTTGAGAGGCCTAATAATAGTAACTACACCCCTCAATGAATGAGAAGGCAACTTTAAGAAGTTTGTTAACCCTTTAAGTGTTTAACAGGGGTTAAAACAAAATTTACAATTTGTAACTTTTTTCATCAATACTTTAATTTTGGCCCAAAATTAAAAATTCACAATGGTTTAAATGACATAAAGCTCCACAAAAATTAATACCCAATTTCTCCCGAGTACACTGATACCCCATATGTCAAGGTAGTAAAGGTAAACTGCGGTATAGGCACACGTGGCATAGCATGGAAGGAACTCCATTCGAGCAGAGTTGACATTGTCACATTTTGTTATTTTTTTATAATGTGGACATGTGGGTGCTTATATTCCGGGGTGAGATCCACTTTGAGTTGAATCACTAGGGGGATTCGATAGCTAATTGATGAGATTTTATTACTGTATATACTCGAGGTAAGCTGACCAAGTATAAGCCAAACCCCTAATTTTACCACAGAAAACTGGGAAAAACTGACTCGAGTATAAGAGCAAAGGTGTAGTATACAGCCAGCAGCCCCCATGTAGTATACGCCGGCCCCACGTAGCATACAGCCCCCCACGTAGCATACAGCCGCCCACGTAGAATAAGCCTTCCCACAGTAGCATACAGCCTGCCGCCATGTAGTATACACCTGCCCCATGTAGAAACACAGCCTGCCCCCATGTAGTATAAGCCTGCCCCAGGGAGTATACAGCCTGCCCATGTAATGTACAGCCAGCCCATGTAGCATGCAGCCTGCCTCATGTAATATATAGCTGCCCCATGTAGTATACAAGCCGTCTACATGTAGTATACAGCCAGCCCCATCGTGGTATACCTTCCCCAGTAGTATACAGCCTGCCTCATGTAGTATACAGCCAGCCCCCATTGTAGTATACAGCCGCACCCAGTCCCAGTATTACAGCCTGCCCCAGTAGTGTACACCAGCCCCCAGTAGTATACAGCCAGCACCAGTAGTCTACAGCTGCCCCCATGTAGTATACAGCCTTCCCATGTAGTATACAGCTTGCCCCCCGCCAGTTTGCCAAACAGAAAAAAAAATAAACTAATACTCACATCGGCGGCTCCGATCCCCGTCGCGGCTACCGGTGTCTTCTTATCTATGTCTTCTTCTCTGCCGACCGCGCACACTATATACGGTAATCTTTTCTTGGTGGAATAAGAAAATATTCATTCTGAGTTAGGTTTTAGTTTTTCTTTGTAGGCCCGTTCACTGTACGTTAAAAAAAATGTTATTATGTATCTTATTCATATAGGTCAAAAAAAGAAAGGTGCAGGGCTGGAGGACCGGGAGATCACATGTGCCCCACGCGTAGTCCGTCCAGCGGGCTTCCACATCCAGTGAGGAAGCCAGCTGACGGGCGATACGCATGGGGCATGTGATCTCCCGGTTCCTCCAGCCCGCACCTTTCTTTTTGGTAAGTGATTTTTATTTTATTCAGCACTCTATATTTACATTTATTGTCCTTTACCATCAATCATTTGCTGTTATGATATTCAATAATAAATTTCATATTTCCCTATAACATTTGTCTTTCTATCTGTTTTCAAACTGATTTATTGTTTCAGATGTTGTTAATACAAATTTTGCGACGCATTTTTTGCAAGTTGGCGTATATACTCCCCCACTTACAAAATATAAAAATTGTCTCACAATTAAAAAAAATCTTCACTTTATTGTCTTGCAGTCTAAGTCATGAATCTGGAAATCTTTCAATGTTGTATCAGAGACAAACTTTTCAAAAAAACAGATTATAAGTTCCATATTTTTCCTGGTAAATGGATAAAAGTTTGGTGTGACAGGCTGACATTGTTAGCACTGCTCGACAAGTAAGTATGATTATTATATTCATATATAAAAGTATGCTCACCAATCTCCTAATCCCCAAATTTTATAAAATAAAGTGCTGGATGAAAAATCTTTTTCTAAATCTACAACAGCAGTGTTTGAATGAAGTATAATAAAATTGCTGTGATGTAGCTTTCATGAGATGGAATAATATGATCTTTAACAGTTACTGCATTTGCTTAAGGAGTGCTGATAGGATATTCCAAGTACTCCTTCAAGCTTTCCGTCCTTTTTATTTTATTGTTCTTGTAACACTTTCAAAGACATACAGAAAAGCAACATGAGAGATGTAAATCATTGTAAAAATCCACATACTTTTTGTACTGATGTCTGCTTCAATCCCACGGTTTGTCAGTTCTGTGCTCTGTATACCCCATAGTCGTTCTTTTTGTTGCTGAAGTGAATAGGAAGAAGTCAGTGTGAAATCAACATACTTTCTGTACTGATTATGCTCCGATCCCGGGTGTCCATTGTGGTGTATCTGTATAACACAATTCCAATAGTTTTTTTTGTGCTAAATTGGAGAGCAACAAAAATAAGTGTCAAATCCACGTAGTTGAATAACCACTATGTCAGAAGAACGAAAGGTGGCCAGATGGGCAGGCAGAGGTCGCAGCCAGTAATGGGACATCGCAGCAGGGGTGACTCGTGAAGCCAGAACTGCCGTTGTCAATTAGCGGCAGTGTGTGTGATCAACAACCCAAAGATTGTTGATTGGTTGACTAGCACCCATTCCATTAAGAAACCTACACTCCACTCATTTTTCCCAGACTCCACGTTACCTCAACAACCTCCTTGCTCACTCACAGTTCGCCCTTCACACTTGTGCCAACCAGCCAACAGTCACGTGGGATCCTCAGATTACAGCCAATTAGTTGGGAGGGCCAGGAGCAGGTCAGCGGCCCTCACCTGTCCGAACCAGCCTCTGTCATGGTCATCCATCAGCCAGAGAGCTACTTAGTGGTCAGCGCCACTATTCAGGCGACGGCGAATGTTGAGGGACAGTCAGCAGCGCCAATGAAAGAGACGGGGCAGACATCTTCTGTTCGGCAGTAGGCACGCTGTGCTACTGACACGTTGAGGAGAGTAGCAGTGACAGGGAATGCACATGACGAGGAGAGTGTCAGCTTGCGCGTTAGGCAGTGGAGCAGGCGCAAGTCGCTACTATGGCCGTGAGTCAGCAGGGGGCAGCAGTGTGTGAGCCGGGAGCCAAACGGCCACGGGGTACAAACCCCGCTGAGGTCAAGGAGCAGTGGCGAGGCAGCGGCGTAGTGGTTGCTCATGCAGAATTGGCGTAAAAACCCACCTCAGCTGTGTGGAGTTTTTGTAAGACACCATAGGAGCCAAGCGTGTATATATGTAGAATCTACGGCAGAAAGTGAAGCATGGCAGGTAGCTAATGTGGCCACCACGGCCCTGCGTCAAACACATGTAGCTTCACATCCAAAGGCCTGGGCGAGAAGCGGTGGAAACAGATGTGGAGTACCATCCTGCCGCCGCAGCAACAGCAGCAGCAGAACCAGTGGCACACATGCCATTTCAGCCAGTCAAGGCTCCAGCACATCCGCCAAAGGGAGCTTGTTGTATTGATATCAGTCTCCGGTCCAGATGCTCCGCTCCTCGCTACACATGGCGGCCATGGCGTTGAAAGAGACGATTACAAAGAGGAAAAAATATGCATCCAGTCATCCTAAGGTGCAGAAGCTGACTGTGCTCAGTCACAGTTGTTGGTTACGCAGTCTCTCCCTTTCCAAGTCATGGACCCTTCAGGAACTAATCTTGTGCCACTCGTGGGTCCGCTGCTGTGACGCCACCTCCACACTATATCATTGTGCCACTCTGTGGACTCCTCCTGATGCCACCTCACACTATATCATTGTTGCCGCTCTGTGGCTCCTGCTACTGCGATGGAACCTCTACCACTCTATCATTTTGCACTCTGTGGCCTACCATGTTGCCGCCACCCTCCACACCTCTGACTAATGTGCTGCTGCTGTGCTGCTGTAATGCCACCTTTGCAGTCTTTTTTGGCATAGACCGATGATTTTTCGGAGGAAACTGTATGTATTATGGATGTGGCATCTCTAATCTTTCAATTTAAATGGAAAATTTCAACTTCTAATTAATTTCAAACTTTGTCATTGTGCCACAATGTGGCTCCTCTGCCGTGGGCTCCTGCTGCTGCTGCCGCCACCTCCACACTCTACGTGGCCAACTCTGTGGCTTTCCCTGTTGCTGCCACAATTTGCTGCCACCTGTGAGCTCCTGCGGCTGCTACCTCCACACTATTATCGTGCATCTTTGTGCCTCTGCGCCGCAACTCCATGCTCTGTCATTGTGCCACTCTGTGGCCTACCATGTTTCTGCCACCTCCATAATTTGCCATTGTGAACACTCTGCAGCCTACCCATCTGCTGCCAACTGACCGCTGTCCCCTGGCACACCCTGTGATTTCTAATACTGTTTTCACCCGCCAACGCTCTATGACGTTGCCACTATGTTAGTTTCACCTTCATTTCATCTGTCAGAAGGAATGAAAGCCTCAGGATTGATAGCCAAAAGCAGAGGAGGGATACAGAACACAGAGGACATGCAAATATCCCATTTATGGTCATCTCTGTTTTGGATTGACTCCTGTTTGTTTTTGGCTTTAGCAATACATACAGGTTCTTGTAGTAATCTATGGAATCATCTGATTGTCAGTTGTAAAAAGAGTGCACTCTTGATGTTATAGTTGGATCTGGGCCCTCAGCTCCGTCCTTTCGAGCTGGCACAGACGTTACCTTGTCAGGCTGCGTTCCCGCTCTTCGATTATTTGGTTGCAGTTAGCTATGTAAGTGCAATGGAAATAAAGAGTGAAGAGATTCTAAGAGCTCCTATGCATTTGAAGCATGCACAACGTTCTACAAAACCCTAACAGGCTCTCTGCAGTCAGGGAACATACTTGTTTTTTAAGTTATATTGTCATTGATTCGATCGTGGTCGAATCGGGACTAACTGAATTTTAACAAATTCGCCATCTCTAGTCAGAGATGTGGAGGCACATGACAGCTAGTACCACCCCGCATGTCCTGGTTGATACATGGAAAACAAAAACATCTCATGTTCCTCAGGCATTGAAAAACTGGCATAGTTTTGCGCAAAAACCTTTGAACGTGCACCCCTATAACCTCACGCCACATGGCATGGAGGTGGAAGTCATGTTGCATAATTATCGCAAAATTCTTGCATTGTGAAAAATTTGAAATGCAGAAAACTGGCGATGAGAAGCAGTGAAAAATTCCCCACATAGTATATAGACAACCTAATAAACATACATATGAGTATAAAAAACAGCATATACACACATACTGCATATATACATACATACAGTATAAAAACATATTACATACATACAGTAATACAAGCCATACATCATAATTACACATATCAAGACATTACATGCAAGTATAGAGGACATCATCACACATACATATAGTATATACACAGCATAAATCATATGCACACATAAGCATATACAGATAAACACACAATATGCATAATACACACTCAAACAGCATATAACTGGCACACAAATACAGGTATACAATTAATTATACAACAGACCACACACAAATACACACATATATAAATATACATGTATACAGAGAGGGGAAAAGGCAGAGCTGCACATACTTACATAATATGTGAGCTCAAGTCAGGGCTAACTTATGTGCACGGACCGCGGCAGCCTCATCAACTTCCACAGCCCGCGTCAGCTGCTGTGTTATCTGATCCTGGTCGTACTTCTCCACCTCCTCCTTGCGGGACCATCATCCGCTTTCTGTTGGGGGCGGGGCTGGAGCCGGTGGCGAGCCATTGGTGCGGCTGCGCCATTGGTGAGGAACCAGAGACTGCAGGACGGAAGAGTACTGCAATTTGCCCCATGCCACAGTTACGCCATGGACAGAGATAGTAAGCAGCAGGTGGTATAGTTTTGTATTTTATTCATTCATTACTGTTATAGAAGTTAATAGTGATCAATTACATGTGTATTTTATCTTCTTATGGTTTTGTTTTACAGGACAGAAAATATTGTTGTTAGAACACTTATCTATATTATAGCATCTTTGTGTCAATTTTTGGGACTTTTAGTTTTGCAAAAAGATTGTCTTTAGAGATTTTTGGATATTCCAGTTTGTTTCATTATTCTGAGCTGCCAATTTTGCCTACTCAAGGTAAGAACATTTACGTATGTCAAATTACAAAGCCACAATATGTGCTAGGTTAGTTACATAGTGTTAGCTTGTGTCAACAAAGAAGCGACACATTTAAGTTGGTTAATCTAACGTTAGCAGTGGATCATTGGAGAGAAGATCATTCGGGGTCCAGCGAGAAAAATGTATTTGCATAGAGGGCTTGTGGTCATGGCTGTCATTTAGCAAATTTTGCTCCATCTTGCCCCTATCCACCATTCTACAGCCAAACATTACAGTTTTCCAAAAAAATGTATGTGGGTCAACAGGGCCAAGTTCTAGACAAAGTGGGGGCCACTGGGCAAAACTAAAAGTGGGGCCCCAAAAATAAAACTATTTATTGACCAGTCACAGTCAGTAAGAGGCTCCTTAGTTGACAAAAACAAAACTGTAATATGGGAGAATTTTTATAGGGGAGATAGATGATAGGGAGATTGATGGGCAGACATGGTGGATCGGGGTGGGAGCACTACAGCCTTGCAGCGCTGGTCAAAATCTGCAAAGAATTTGTTATTTCTCTCTGTGTTTGGGTTTCCTCCCATACTCAAAAAAAAAAAATTAACGGTAGGTTGAATAGATTGTGAGCCCCATTGGGGACAGGGTGATCTGCAAGCTCAGTGCAGCGCTGCCGTAATCTGTGTACGCTATATAAAGGAATTTAATAATATAATGAATAGAAGATAAATATGAAAGATGACAGAGATATTTCAGATGCAGAACTAAAGTAGATGATATATACAGGAGTGGATTTATGAGCGAATAAATACACAGAAGAAGAGAAAAAAGAAGATGTGATTGAAAAATATAGCGAGAGCGATGAAATCTCTTGGTGGACGTTACTCAATTTTTTATATGAACCATTATGATTTTTTCTTTTGTTGTGGTTTCTTCTTTTACATCTTGTGCCCTGTGCGGCGGTTGACAATCTAGTAACATATATCTATATACTATTATCATGGTTGGTAGTGATTAAGCGCCCAAATTGTGACAAAAATACAATACATAGTGGGACTGAGTATAGAGTGGTGCCAGATGCCAGTGGTTGGGATGCCCACGCTGGAGGGCGGTGTGAGGGATATATGCTCCATTCTCCCTGTGGGATCTTTACCACTCCTTGGGATGTGATCTACTCACTAAATATCCCACTGGTGCGCATTCTTATGTGCGTTTACTATTCTTCATTAGGTGAGCATCACCAGTATGGGCACTGGCCGCAAATCATCTCAAATCTATGGATACAGCGTTGAGGTGAATATTAATATTCGCCTTGCTCCATGGTAATTAGAGCGATCCTATATATCCCCAATACTTAGGTTAATGTGTATGTTGCTCAGTTGTTTCCTTTTAAGCTGTTATATCACAGGTCATGGTGTGTGCATTTTCTGGCCTCAGTGCCACACGCATTGAGGCTTGGTTCCCTTCCAAGATGTTCTCTCGCAGCCCCAGGGCACCACTGCACATGCAGGTGGATCCCAAGACGCTAAGATTGTATAGCTGTGGACCAAGAAGCTCCCACAAGAAAGTTATCTCTCGAACCTTTGGGTAATTTTTAACCCCTTCTTTCACGCCCACAGGTCTTGGCCACTTGTACACTTTATGAATTCCACTTGTGTACTGTATAATTGTACAGCGAACAAGACCATGTTATATACATGTATGAAAACCGATTGCACTTATCTTTGAAGGATTTTTTATATATATATTTTTGTCAATGATGAATAAACAACAACATTGCACAGGCAACGTTAAGACCGCCTCTTATGCTTCGAATCACAACTGTTTTGCATATATATACCAATGTAGGCACTTGTCTGTGCTTGATGAATGTGTCCACACACCGAAACGTCGCACTTGTTCAGTAAAGTTCACTTTATTTTGAAATTTGAACCATGGAAGTGCTGCCCCTTTTTACTTTATTAGAGGAAAAAGTGAGATAAATAAATGGCCAGGATTATAGGATGTAGATAACTAGAGACGAGACTAAGGAAATTTGTAAACAGCACACAAAAAAAAGGGAAGGGTGTTTAGCGGGTGGGTGCAGGCACACTAGGGGGACAGGCCTCAGTCCTTCAGAATAGAGAGGTAGGGGCAGAAAGAAGTAGCAGCACCCGAGGGACATCCAGTATAACGGTGTAGCCAAGTGGTTTCCTTTAGTCCATGTTTTTAAGGTACAGCAAGTAACATCAATGTTTCAGATTACTTGGAGCCTTTTCAGTACCCCAAAAAAATAAATATATCCATAAACCAGCGTAATGAGATAATAAAAGTACTTTTGAGATGTATTAGCCGCACAAATAACGAGAACCCTATGTTTCATAAGAAGATCTGGAGGGAGAACAGTCAAACATAGGTGTAAATAATGGAGGATGGATCGATGATGAAAATATAAAAACTTTATTCCAGAACATGTGTGTGTTTGGTGGTTACATATAACTTTATGGAAATGTTCTGGTTTGCGATGTTAATATATAATAGCGCACTAGGTTAAGAGGATCGATGTTCATCTGATTAGTCAATTTCACAAAAAAAAATAGCACAAATATAAAAGGCAAGAAGAGAGAAAGTGATATTGAGAAAGTGGTGTTCTTGATAGTTCTATGTATAGAGAAGGGTATTAAATAAAAACTTTGACTATATGTTGATCTGTCCCTTCCAAAAGTGTGTAACATTATAAAGTGAATATTTCCAATTTTTATAAATTGTGAGGTGCAGTGCGCCATGTGTGCCAGCAAATTCTCCTGTTATCCTTGAGAAGGGGGGGGGGGGGTCACTTAAGGGGGCTGTATATCTGGCTCTGTGACAGATAGACCTCACTTGCTCTTTTCATATGAAAGAAAGAGACTCTCCTCTTTTATATGAATCTGTGTTTAAGTGTTCAGGAAAAATGGAGATATTAACTGTTAAACTGCGTCGGGAGGTTGATTTGTTATAATAAAAATTGGCACCTGATATTCTCACTTTAAACCTGATATATCTGGATCACCTCACCTACCATAGGCCGGCACTGTGGGTCATACTAAATGGCGAGTCAGAATAGGCTCAAGAAAAGCAATTTTTCCTCCAGAGGTATGACTCCACTAATAGTTATAAACTATTAGTGGATGCTATAAAGGATAGATCTAAAATATGTAAAACATAATTTACTGAATATGCGATAAATATGGAAAATGACAAAGTAAGATTTTTGCTATTTATCGTTAATTTTTCCCTCTAGACATAAGGGAAGATTAAACTCCTTTTGTTTGAGATGGTATTTATTCTTTTTGATTAGTGTTGTGTGATGAATTGGAATTGGGAGACTCCAAAACTATGCAATTGCTTTTTTATACGCTTGGGTCACATATACCCAAGAATGTGAATTGATAATGGTGGTTGTGACTGGACCTCAGGGTCTGGAGTGAGCCTGTATGCTCCACTCTCTGGGTAGGAGAGGGAGAAAATACATGAAGTAAACTGCTGTATATCAGATGGTAAACAATGAATAAAGTGGCGGTATGTGTGGATTTATCTATATACAAGGTTGTGTATATGAGAATGCTTGTGTGTACGATATGAACATGCAAATAAGATTAGTGTATGTTGTATTATGACGGAAGTATCTGAGCATGTTTTTTTGGTATATGACTGAGTTTGAGTGTTATATGACATGTATTGTGTACATTAGACATAATATATAAGCAAGTTATTTGTGGATATGAGCAATTTATAGGTATAGACCTGTGTTAGTGTCATCACTACAGGAGAGTGACGGTTATTAGGCCACTTAGAGTTTGGGGTCTCCTGCCATTCTTAGGACCTGGTCGGGAAGCACACAATGTGAAGGGATAGGCGATGGTGTGCCATGCTCCTAAGGTGGCGAGTGTAAAGGGTGGCTCCACACCCTGAGTTCATGACCATTTCTTCTGATAGCAGCAAGGCTGACACCGCCACAAGAAACACAGGACCGCCACGGAACACAGGACCACCACTAGGAAAACAGTGAAAACACAGGGAATGCCACAGGAACCAGGCAGGAACCATGGAAGGCGCTGAAGCACAGGAACACGGAGGCACATTAGAACAGAAGCGCGATAAACCAGGAAACATGGAGGACTGTTGTCTCAGGTGTAAGGACTTGTAAGATCCGAGCAGAGTAGTTGATGATTCATGGGCAATTACGCTCTTTCTCTTCGGGCCCTCCTCCTCTTTTTCTTTTCTTTTTTCTTTTCGTGCCAATTATAAGGGATGCGTGGCTACTTTAAAATAAAACAGATTATACACCACGCGCGCGCGCCCTAGAGAGTCGGGGGGGGGTGTGGGACGGCACGCGGCCTAGTCAGGATGGAAGCAAGAGGAACAAGGAAGATCGAGACCAGGAGGGGAAGAGGTGAGGGCCGGTCTTCGGGGATGCTAACAGAGCAAGAGCACGGCCGTGAATCCGCGAATACGACATGTTGATGAGTTTCGGGTTTGAAAGTAACATCTACGGATCTGGGGGCATGTAGAGCGTGGGGCTAGCGGCCACAGGTAGCACCAGCGATCCAGAGATAGGATCTCGGGTTTCACTGTGACAGGAATGTTGTGGTGACAGGATGCTTAACTAACATTGGTGCAGGTTAAAAAACAAAGGGATTCTCTTAGATTCCTTTTTCTATTTGTAGTTTTGTTGTAAAAGATAGGATCTATCTAGAGGTTGGAAAACTTTTAATTCTATCCATTAATGTTTTCTGGAGTACCAAGTTTAATATAATTTTTAAACAGTGGGAATTTGTTGGTCTTTTTAGACCCTAGTGAAGAGCTAGAGCTGAGGTCTCATGCTGCCCCGATCATTCATTTAAATTTTAAAATTAATTTGCCACATGTAAAACATTTCGTCAGTTGGATGTTTATAAAAAAAAATGTTTCCTGTGGTGATATGTATAATTCTCAATAAATGTAGGCATGTTGTCCCTTAGAAACGACGATCCTCGGATACGACAACACCACACTCTGGCATGACCCTTTGGTTGCTGCTTTTGGCAAGAATGTGTGATTATTGAGTCTCTGGCCTGATCCTCTTGGATTTAGCAATATTACCAGGATGGATGTTGGGAATTCAGAACCAGACACTTGCATATACAAAAACCTTTTGTTTCTTTGTGCAATCACCAGCAGAGGTGGTGTAATCCAAGGATTTTTAAGTAACATCTAGTCAATTGGAAGACAATGATAGCACGGACAGGAGATAAGAAATCGATGTCTGTGAGTGCCCAGATGAGGAATACCCCTTTAAAGCCTATTTTTTGTATTGTACTGGAATCGCATGTTCACGATTATATGGTTATATCTTTAAAACATACTTATCAAAGGGATTTTCGAGATTGGATGTTTAGTTGTACATTGGCGTAACGTTGCCACGTTTCACTTTATTTACGATATAAACAAAATGAACTAACACAAATCGTGAACTTAAGGAAAAATCATATCGTTATAGAGTGTTAATAGCGCTACCAGATTACAACAGACTAGATAATAATAGCCATGCATAGCTCTTTACGTTTAAAATTTGTGACACAAGTCAGAACGTGCAGGGTAGAAGCAAACAAAACAAAATTGGCATAGTATTCATTTGGGTAACACGTCGGGAAAACGCGAATCGGGCCCTTAGTAAATGACCCCCATTGTGTGATGAGAAAACAATCTCAAAATTACCTGGATATGTTAAAGGATTTGAAGGTTATAACCACTTATAGCGACACAGGGAAGATTTTAAAAATTGTTCTTGGTCCGGAAGCCCTAACGTGGCTTGGTTAATAGGACACTAGAACATATGACTATATGAGTGCCCGTCAGCTGAAGGCAGAAAGCATAGGGAGCTGCTGAGGACACTTTGCGCACCTTCTGCTCTGAACCTTAAAAACTATTATGGATTGATTCTGTACATATTAGATTAGAACATTTTTAAAAGGTTTATACTATTTTACCACTATTTACCACTTTTTCCTTAAAATGTTTATGGAAAAAATGACAAAAAGAATATTTTTTCACATTTTTAGTTATTTTAGTATATTAGTGAAATGTTCACAACACTACTCCCTCCACTCACAATATTAACCCAAGACTTGACAAGACCTAAAAAGGCTCTAAAAGGTTATTCCCATTTCAGCCAATAAATTTTATTGTTTGAATAATGAAAAGTTATACAATTTTCCAACATACTTTCTGTATCAAGTCCTCACTGTTTTCTAGATCTCTGCTTGCTGTCAATCTTTGGAAAACTTAATTGTATATTTCTAGTGGACAAAAATCTGACTATGGTTGTCACGGATGCACCTGTGGTCCTTGTCGCGGGTCACGGGCACACCTGTGCCTCCCTGTTTGGCAAGGCCCGGACTTACCTTTCCACAAGCCTGCTTCCTGTCTAGGCCGCGCGCATTCTAGGTGCAGGGTCGCGCGCTGCCTAGTCAGACGGGAAACAGGCTCGTGGAAATGTAAGTCTGGGCCGGGGGTGTACGTGCACCAGCTCTTCAAGACTTTAATTTCTTAACTTTACCTCTTTTTTATTTGAATTCCTGTGAGATGCTTAAAGGGTTAACAGACACCCTTATACCTGTTTTGAGTTGTTGAAGAGGTGCAGTTTATAAATGGGGTGAATTATAGGGGTTTCTAATGTATATGCCTTCAAAAAAACACTTTAGATATGTACTGGTCCCAGAAAAACTTGGTTTTGCAAATTTTCTCTTATTTTGGAAAATTGCTGTTATATTTTTAAGCCTTCTCAAATCCTAAAAAAGTGAAAGAACTCTGTCAAAATGATGAAAACATAAATTAGAGATATGGTAAATGTTGGATATAAACTTTTTTGTGAAGTAAAATGATTTATCTGGCAAGCCAAAAATTTCAAACTATGAAAATTGAAAATTTTTCTAATTTTTTGCCAAATTTTGGTTTTAAAAAAAAAACTACAATACATATTGGCAGACAAACACCACTATCATGATGTACAATATGTCACAAAAAAACAATCTCAAAATCACATAGATAAGTTGAAGTGTTCCAATTTTATAACCATATAAACTGACACAGGGCATATTTGAAAAATGGGTCTGCGTCCTTAAGGCCAAAATAGGCTGTGTCCCCTAGGGGTTAATTGTATATTTCTAGTGGACAAAAATCTGACTATGGTTGTCACGGATGCACCTGTGGTCCTTGTCTCGGGTCACGGGCACACCTGTGCCTCCCTGTTTGGCAAGGCCCGGACTTACCTTTCCACAAGCCTGCTTCCCGTCCGACTAGGCCGTGCGCATTCTAGGTGCAGGGTCGTGCGCTGCCTAGTCAGACGGGAAGCAGGCTCGTGGAAAGGTAAGTCTGGGCCGGGGGCGCACGTGCACCAGCTCTTCAAGACTTAAAGGGCCAGAGTCCTTCTGATTGGCGCTGGTTAATCTGGCTCAGCCTTATAATCCGGCACTTCCTTTCCTGTCTCGGCGGATCTTCAGCATCATTTCCTGCTAAGTGAAAGGCCTCCAGTGTTGCTGCGTTTCCAGTGTTCTTCCGTGTTCCTCTGTGTCCCTATCATCCGCTCCTGCCTGGCTGTTCCGTGTGCCAGTCCATCCCTGCCTGCCTGTTCCGTGTGCCAGCTCCTGTGTTCCTGCCGTGAGTTCCAGCGTATTCCTCCAAGCTGTTCTCCTTCTGTCACCCCAGGCTCGGACTGTGTCCTGCATCTCCGCACTACCTTAGCTGCCAACACGGGTGTCGGCTAGTACCATCACTTTCTGTGGTGGTCCAGAGGGTCCACACACTCAAGAACCCTTCTGCTCCGTGACAGTCGCCAACTCCAGAGTTGTGACAATGTTCACACAGGTGCACGGCTAGTTATAACACATAGCTCTAATTACTCTCTATGATACTAACGAGCAGTACACCTGTGTGACCACAGATTCCTGTCCACTGGAAGTACACATAGAAGCTTTCTATGGAAGTACAGCAAGCAGAGAACATGAAAACCATGAGGAATTGATAAAGATAGTATACTGGAAAATGGTATAATTTTTCATCATACAAACAAAATTAATGTTATAACATTAATTTGCCAAAATGGGAAAAGCCCTTCAAGCCCATAACGACCGGGCCCTTTTTTGTTTTTGCGTTTTCATTTGTCACTCCCCACCTACAAAAATCTATGGCCCAGATTTATTAAAGCCCTTGATCTAGTTTTCTGTCAGACCTTTTTATGTTCTTTTTAGTGCAAACTGCTTACACAAGTATTTAAGCAGTGTTTGAGATAAAATTCTGCACTTAAAGGGGCGTTCTGTTGCACAGTCAGTACCACATTTATCATGCAGTCTGAAAGAATTGTGTTGCATGCCCTATGTTAAAGGGGCACCAAAAAAAGTTGGTGCACTTTGTCGGAGCAGTGCAGGGGGCGCCAAATTCATGAAAAACATGCCCCACAATTCATGAATCTGGCGGACTCTGCACACTTCACAGACACAGTGGGGCTCATTTACAAAGGGCCCCGCGGACCGGACTTTCATATCGATAATACCGACGATATCCAATTTTCGCCACTGGGACAGGAATTTAAAAGGGGTTTTTAGCGCATGCGATCAGATTTTGGCACAATTGCGCCGGATTTCATGCAACACAAATTGGGGGGCGGGCCGTCGGACAATCCGATGGATTCGGACAAACCGTGGGATTTCAAAATTGTGTCACAAGCCCAGCACTTACATGCACCGTGAGGAAGAAAGTGAACTCCGGCCGACCTGAGCGGGGAAGGGACAGATGCAGGAAATCGGGCACACGATCTAAGTGAATGGCGGCAGAGTGCATTCCGGATGCACAATGCACTTTCCGAAACTCCGTGGGACCGGGTAAGTAAATGAGCCCCAATGGCCTATTACTTTGAGCTGTATGAGAGCTTGTTTTCTGTGTGAAAGTCAAAGTGATGGTATTTTATATTCTATGCCATTTTCTGAGAAGCGGGAAAAAATTTCAACTGCAGTGAAATTGGTGCCAAAATGCATTTTATTGAGATTTTATAATCTTCTGGCGCTAATAACTTTTTCATACTTCATTGTACAGAGCTGTGTGACATGTCATTTCTTACGACATATGATTCATTGCTGCTATTTTAAGGACTTTAAAGCCTTTTATTACTTTTTATAAATTTTTGTATGTGTTGCAAAATGGGGAAAAAGTGGTGCTTTGCCAGTGCCGGTAGTTTTTTCCTATGGCGAACAGGCGTGGTTAGCACCTGTGATCGGTGCTAATTCAAAATGAACATAATAAATGAATTCCCTATTTTGTGTCAGTCATTTTGATATATAATATGTACTGTCTCAGGCAAACAGGCAACTTTTCCAGTGGCAGGTAAGTGGTTAATACCCGCAATTGGCCACGCAATATACATGTGCCTCAAAATAGAATAAAGTATTTTGCCTGCAAAATCAAGCATAATAAAGCAGGGACACTTACTCATAGATCTAGGAACTGTGACTGTGGTATTCTTCTTATATTTCTTATCCAAGGCCCCCTTTCTTCTAAAATCAACTTTTAAAATTCTGCAAATGAGTTAAAGGGGCTTATCTAGCCCCTCTGTGATCTGCCTCAATGCATAAGTGCTGAGGGGGGAGGGTTGGGGGGTGTTTGTGAGATCGTAAAACAGCCAGTAAATCCAGATCACAGAGTGACTACCCCTTCAGGCTCATTAGAATAATTTTTAAAGTTCATTTTGGAGGAAGGAGGCCATGAATAAAAAATATAAGAAGATTACCATTCACCATGTGTGGATCTATAGGTAAGTTTCCAGAGTTTATTATACTCATTTTGATAGTAGATTTTCTTTGGAAATCTTATGAATTCCAGAAAGTCTTCAAATCTGTTTATCCATTTTCTCCTGTTATCAGTTGGCTGACATGGCCCAGTTTTTAAAATCTCACATGTGTCACGATAAGTGGTCCCATGACACATGGCACTTCGTGTTAGTTGAAAAATGTGGGTAATATGTGTATTTATGAAATAGAATGAAGGTGTTATACACCGAAATGTCGACACTTGTTCAATAAAGTTCTTCTTTTATTCTGAAATTGGAACCACGGAGTGCTACCGGCTTTTTACTTTATATATGAATAAGAATGGATATTCTGCAAAAATTATGAAAAATTCGTGATTTTCGAAATTCACAATTTTCTACTTTTCCATTTCATAACGCCAAAATAACTCGATAACTAACATGGTCTGTTTGTTGTTGAAATGTTTTTTTTACGCGTCCCCCCTTTTTTGGAGGATGCTGTGAGGCTTAGAACTTTATGGTGCACATTTACTAAGGATCCGAATCGCGTTTTTCCGCCGGGTTTCCCGAATTTCTCTGATTTGCGGCGAATTGCCCCGGGATTTTGGCACACACGAACGGACTGTGGCGCATCAGCGCCGGCTTTCACGCGACAGAAATCGGGCGGCGCGGCCGTCGGAAAACCCCGACGGATTCGGAAAAACCACGGAATTTTAAAAAAAACTTGTGTCGCAAAAATAGCACTCAAATACACCGGGACGAAGGAGGTGAATTTCGGCGGACTTCTGCGCAGTAGCGACACCTAGTGGACATTGGGCGCGCGACCTTAGTGAATCCCGGCAGAACCCAAATCAGCGTCGGATGCGACTGGACCGGGTAAGTAAATGACCTATGTGTCATTATTCACATTTTCGGTAAAAATACATTTGGGGAGCCTGACCATCATGGAGTGTGGATATGGCTGAGAGCAGCTCTGTCCACCCCCATCGCAGCATCACTACTGACACACCACAAAGACTGGAGCTTCCAGCTTGCGATATGCATGCACCACCTGCTATTTCCAGCAGAATGGTGCGCGTGGGCCGTCGGAGCCGCAACTTCCACAACAGCTGACTCATCCTGGCACGGAGAGCCAGTGTTCCCCGCCGGTACCAGCCCAGCAAAACTCTGCTCCCAGGAATATGAGCCCTCAGCCCAGCAAAGGGCATCATGAACCCAAGCCGAGGGCCAAAAAGAGGGGTGCCAGTCCCCTGTCCAAACACGCCTTCACCACTTGGGCAGCCTCTACAATAGCACTTGAAAGTGCATGAGCCTCCTCCCCCCTGCAGGAAGCCTGAGCACTATTAGCTGCTGCAAGCCACCTTGCAGCACATCCCCTGACTCTCTGCCAGCTGCTGTGAGACCCAAGAGCCACATCTACACACCTTCCACAGCTCCATCGGGCTCCAGGTGCCCTGATGCTTGCACCGCGACAAACTGCCCAAGTACCCTGACCCTCAAAGCACAGTCCTTCCATCACTTGATGTTTCAGTGAACAACTTGAAAGGGCACCTGAGCTACAGGACCTACCTGCTTCCTCCCTACAAAGGCAGACATGGACCACTTAGCTGCTGATCGTAAGAAAGCCTAGAGGCAGGACCTAGGTCAAGTGTGTGCCAAAGAAAGAGGGTCGACAGTCTGGAATCACTCAGGAAAGAGGTTGCAGATACCGTCTTTGATCTGTAGGCCTTGTCAGCGGCCCTAGCCACCCACCAACTTGCCATAGCCTACAAAATGGACGATTTATAAAATTGTAACAGAAGAAATAACATCAAGGTTCTTCTGACCAGTTACCTAGACTGACATGCATCTTCAACAGCTGCAGATTCCCTCTCTCCATGTATGCTCAGGTGAGCTTACTCACGTCTTGGTTTACCCAGAGAATCTTCCCATTTTCCTTTGTGAACATGTGGACTGGTTTGGCACTCACTTCAACCGGACCCATCTTAATTCTCATGCAATGCAGCAGGCCCAGATGACTTTCCTTAGGGGTTTGTCCACAAAAGAAAGTTCTCAAATCTTAATTCCCTAGTGATCCTAACATGAAAAAGATAACATTTAACCATTTGCTTTGCAATTTTTTTCAAATTAATATTTGCTGCTTTTGCTCTGATCCCTGCTTCAGGTAATAAAAATTTGGATCTATGAGCATTGTGTAGACAAGTAGTCACTGGTAGCCTCCTGAATAGGTACACTCCTGGATGTGACTGGGCAATCTATGCAGGGCAAGGTGGAGCTAGCCTTAGAGAGATCCCTTGGGTTGGATGTGGCTGTGCAGCCTGGCAGGGATGGTGACTGCAGACTGCACACTCAGCTCTTCCACAGAAGAGGATGATGACAGCTCTGCGGTGGAAGAGCTTCAGCATTGTAGTGGAAGAGCATCAGCCCCTGGCATATGGCATCAGTGGGTCAGAGTCGTTTGCTAATTCACCATTCATCTTGTTGGTGTTCCAGCAGTGCGAGCGGCGCAGTTTGTGGGAAGCACCCATGCAGCTGCTGAAGCCTGAGAACACCTTGGCCTCAAGTGGCTGGTCACTGGTGGTTGCATCAGTTTCCTGGCTTAGCCTCCTCCCCGTCTCAGCAGGCATGCAGCCACCTCGGCACAGTGGTGTCCGGGGTGCAGAGCAGTGGCCTGAGGACGGGGAATGAGTGGCACTCCCAGATAAACAGGCAGCCCCTTCACAACTTTCCCCACACCCATTCCCTCTCCTGCAGCTCTCAATATCCCCGGACAATTCATATCAACAAGTGCCAGGATCCCATAGGCTAACGCTTGTTCCAAGGACTGAATCCTGGCTTAATCCTAAGTATTCCATGGGTGCACCAATGTAGAGGTTGTCCTGGCTCCTGAGTGTGCCATCATGAAGATGAGGTTGATGATTGATGATGATGTCAGGAAGAGCAATGTGACCATAGTCCAGTTAGGTTGGATCCCTGGGCAACCAAATTCCACATAAGAAGAACTTATTTTAATAGATTTATTTATTAACATTCTATTCTAAATGTAATTTTGCCTTCGTGAATCTACGTGCGCTCCATTGAGCCTATCTTCAGATAAACAGCCAGCATTTAGCACCTGGAAATGGCGACGACACTTAAGATCACCTCATTTACTGTGAAGGCTTAATTCCCCTGAAAAGCGTTCCTAAGTTCTATGCTCATTTCACAAGCAAAAAACTCACATCTTGTGCATTCAGGAAACTCACTTCCACACTTCCCATGCTCCCACCGTGAAAAACAAATACTACCCCGCACAAGTACACTGCACAAACCAAGAGGTAAAATTGAAGTGGGTGTCCGTGTTCCTTCACAAGTCCTTTAGAATGCAGTTCCTTGAAATTAAGTTCGATCCTCTTGCAAGATTTGTCTTCAAAGGATGCAGCATAGATAATATACCCCTTACGACTGCTAATATATATGCCCCAAATATCAATCAAATTGATTTTATTCTGAAAGTACTGGAAGAGATTGGTTCATATAACAAGGGAGCGCTGTGGCTATGCAGGGACTTCAATCTTCAGTTTAACCCTTTGATCAATACGTTAACAGGAAGGTCAACCATATTGTACAATAAGATTAATAGACTACAGAAGTCCCTTCATTTGATGCATCCATGCGATGTGTGGCATCTTGACCACCCTGATGGCAGAGACTAATAATTTTTGCCCAACACAATCTTCTCTCTTCGGTGACTTAATTCAGGTTAGACATGAACGAAAGACTCTATTGGACCACGGCCAGATGTGCCTATGTCAACTCTTTCGCACCTAGTGGGACAATGATCTTAGCTCCTTGCTAACCAGGGCACTTAGAGATAGGCAGGTGGTGGCGTTATATTTATTCCTTACATTAAAAACCTTTTAGGTCCACAGGTTCACAAGACCTCCTCCTCGAGCCATTCAGCCCTTGTTTTCACAGGTGACTTAGAAATGTACACTCATCGGCCACTTTATTAGGTACACCATGCTAGTAACGGATTGGACCCCCTTTTGCCTTCAGAACTGCCTCAATTCTTCGTGGCATAGATTCAACAAGGTGCTGGAAGCATTCCTCAGAGATTTTGGTCCATATTGACATGATGGCATCACACAGTTGCCACAGATTTGTCGGCTGCACATTCATGATGCGAATCGCCCGTTCCACCACATCCCAAAGATGTTCTATTGGATTGAGATCTGGTGACTGTGGAGGGCCATTTGAGTACAGTGAACTCATTGTCATGTTCAAGAAACCAATCTGAGATTATTCCAGCTTTATGACATGGCGCATTATCCTGCTGAAATTAGCCATCAGATGTTGGGTACATTGTGGTCATAAAGGGATGGACATGGTCAGCAACAATACTCTATCAGCTCGAACCAGTCTGCCCATTCTCCTCTGACCTCTGGCATCAACAAGGCATTTCCGCCCACAGAACTGCCGCTCACTGGATGTTTTTTCTTTTTCGGACCATTCTCTGTAGAGATGGTTGTGCATGAAAATCCCAGTAGATCAGCAGTTTCTGAAATACTCAGACCAGCCCTTCTGGCACCAACAACGCTGTCACGTTCAAAGGCACTCAAATCACCTTTCCTCCCCATACTGATGCTCGGTTTGAACTGCAGGAGATTGTCTTGACCATGTCTACATGCCTAAATGCACTGAGTTGCCACCATGTGATTGGCTGATTAGAAATTAAGTGTTAACGAGCAGTTGGACAGTTGGACCTAATAAAGTGGCCGGTGAGTGTATATTAGGGTTACGACTGGAACAGCCCTTCTCCTTAGAGGAGCTGGAGCTAGCCATTAAATCTCTTCTGGCAAAAGTCGAGGCCACAATGCATTTACAGCTCCCTTCTTTAAAGCATTGCAGGAGACCTTATCCCCTAATATGCTTGTTGCATTCAACTCTATAGTACCGGGTAAAGCAATTCATCCTTCTTTTCTAGGTGCCTATCTCATGTGATCCTGAAAGAAGGGAAGGACCCGTAGTTATGCTCTAGCTATCACCCAAAATTAATTGCTAACTGCCTGGCTCGCCTTTTGGGATCCCTGGTCCACCAAGTTTGGACATGTAGGGAAAAGTCAAAGTGAGCCCCAAGACAGGGCTCTATGACTGATGAGAAAATAGTGAATGCGGCTATATGAGCTGGGAAAAAATAGGAAACTCCCTATCCTGAGGGTGTTGAACCTGCCAAACATCCAACAACTGCAGTGTATATATATATTTATACATTAAATCAACAGATTTGCCTAACAGGAACTGAGCTCCCTCCCACTACCAATGTTCCCTCAGTGAAGTCTGACAGTTCGACCAGCATCTGCCTCCTAGCAGGTACCAGACAATGACTAGGTAAAGGTAAAAATTTGACCATAAATCTTAAATTTAAGATCCCATAGGACGCTTTGTTTTTCTATCTTTTCATTTAGCACTTCATGTGGCAGAGACGTATGCAAAGAAATAGATATCTTTCTAGAGCATGACTACAAAGTAACACTACGAAACCATATTAACTGCCTGAATATTAGAATACTTAAAAATCTTATGCTTTATTGATAAATATTAAAACTTGGGCCACTCTTCAGCCACAAAATTTACAAATCAGGCAGCTCAGTATATGCGCGGGGGAGGAGCTGAGAACCCACAACAATCTCTTATAACACCCCTGCATGACACTGACTAAGCGTGTGTCGCATCCATGCCGCCCTATTGATCAGTTTCAGATCGCTGCACAGTGCCTCGTTACACAAAGGCTGGTCGGGTACTATTCACATTGGTAATAAAGTACTCATATTGTTCCTATATATTTCCTCCATCTGACATGTTTCTACACTCCCTAGGTGGGTAGTGTGTCATCAGAGGCATGCAGATTTTACTACAGGAATTACACTGCAATACACACGCTTCACACTCTCATTATTCATGCATTTGCTGACATAGTCTGGCACTATTGAGCCTGTGAGCGTAAAATATAAAGATTTTTATTACAAAAAACTGCCTTAGGCAGCACAGATTAGCCCATATCCGGACAATAAATGTAAAAGTTAAAACGTCACTTTTATTAGTATTCGAAGTTATAAAATAGCAGTAGCTTATCTACTGAGTGTTCAACTTGAGAAGTGTGTTAAAAACGACATGTTTTGCCAGGGATCTGGCTTCATCAATACTAATGAGTATTATTAGTATCATTAGTATTAGCGACCCCTGATGAAGCCAGGTCCCTGGCAAAACATGTCAGGGGGCTAATGTCAGTCATCTTTTAATTTGTAGTGTGCTAAGGCTTTAGTAGATACAATCATTTCTTAGCTGAGCGTACCTTTGGGATGGCATATTGTGGCCGGGTTGGCTAATGGCCAAGGCTAAACCCACTAAGCTGCACTGAGCCTAGGAATAGGTGGCGATCGCTACTGCTGGGCATATCTAACGTTGTATTGATATAGTATTATCTATTTGACTATTCTAGAAGCAGAGTGACAGTTTTCTGTATATAATTGGGATCGAGCACGAACTCATGTCACAGAAATTCATGCATGGGTTTAGATGATAATAATTAGAGATGAGCGAACATACTCGTCCGAGCTTAATGCTCGGACAAATATTTCACCAGCTCGAGAAAATGGCAGGTCCCGCCGTTTTGATTTTTGGTGGCCAGAAACAGAGCCAGTCACAAGCCAGAAGACTCTGCAGTACACCCAGCATCACGTGGTACACTTACATGTCGATAGGAGTGGTTGGCTGGCCTGATCAGGTGACATTGGAATATACTAGCCACTGCCCGCGGTGCTCGGAAAATTCTCTGCCTGGAGATAGAGCTGCTGCTGGTCAGGGATAGCATTAGGGTGTTCTATTAGATTAGTCTTAGGCAGGAGTGATTCTACAAGAACCCAACAGCCATTGTTAGGGCTACAATAGTGTTATTTTTTTTTTTATTATTTGCTTGTGGCTGGGCTTGCTGGCACTAGTAGTGCAGCTACTACCATATTGTGACGAATTTGCAGGGAGACTTGCGAACGTTATTTTTGGCTCTTAGTGAAACACATATTCATTTCAAACAGCTAAGTGGGACAATTTATTGGGGGTTTAATTGAATTAGGCACAGTCTGCAGATTTTTTTTTTCCCAAAAGTGAAAGTCACAGCACAAAATCCTTTTGTGTGCTGTCAGTGGTGCAAATGCAATTTCATCTAGCTTAGTCTGCCTGCTACTGTTTAGCAAGCTAGTCTCCGGAAATCCCAATCCACATTCTCTCTGCCGGTGAAGTGTACTGTATGTCATGTGTGGTATAATCTAATACTGTTTTTTGTTCACATTAGTACCGGGACATTCAGCAATCCGCATTTCAGTTTGCTTTCTGATTTCTTCTGCGTGTTTCGTTCATAAAGAAATATAAAAAAAAAACAAAAACAAAAAAAAGAAAAAACAAAAACAAAAAAAATATTTTCTCTTTTGATTTTTTTTTGGGGGGGTGGGAAATCTCACTTATAGCAATCTCACTTATTGTGCCTGCTACTGTTTAGCAAGCTAGTCTACAGAAATCCACATTCCACATTCTTTCTGCCGGTGAAGCGTACTGTACGTCATGTGTGGCGTACTCAAATACGGTCTTTTACCGGGACATTTAAAAAAAATTGTCTGTGTTGGTTAGAAACTAGCCATAGCAATCATCTTCTGAGGTTGCTGTCTGATTTCTTCTGCATGTTTTGTCCTTCTATGAATCCCCATAAAAAAAAAAATTTACCAAAAAAAATTTACAGTTTATATTTCTCTTTTGTCTATAAAATAGACTTTTATTTGGAAAATGTTGAACCCGAGGGCTAAGGGTAGAGGACGAGGGCATGAGCGTGGGAACCCAATTACTGCAGGGGTCAGAGGCCGTGGTCCTGGGCAGGGTGAAACACTACCTGCTTATGAGGGAGCAGGGGAACGCCGCAGAGCTACACTCTCTAGCTTCATGTCTCAACTTACTGGGACTCGTAATAGAGCACTGTTGAGGCCACAACAGTGCGAACAGGTGATGTTGTGGATTGCGGACAATGCTTCAAGTCATTTGTCCACCAGTCAGTCTTCCACACAGTCCACCAATGTTACCCAAGTGAGCACTCCTCCAGCTCCTCCACCTCAACCTCCTTCCCCCCAGTCTGCCCACTCCCAGGAAAATTTGGAATTTGATCCGGCATACTCTGAGGAACTGTTTTCTGGACCCTTCCCAGAGTCACAGACCACTTCTCAGGTTACTGCTGAGCTCTTTCCCGATGCCCAGGTTTTTCACCGGTCGCAATCTGTGGGTGATGATGACATTGTTGACGTAGTGGAAGAAGTGCGTAAAGAGATGTCGGACGATGAGGAGACACGGTTGTCAGACAGTGGTAAAGTTGTTGTCAGGGCAGGAAGTCCATGTGGGGGGGGCAGACTGAGGGATCGGAGGATGATGAGGTGACAGACCCAAGCTGGGTTGATAGGCTGGGTAAAGACAGTGCTTCAGAGATGGAGGAGAGTCCTATACCAGAACAGGTTGGAAGAGGCAGTGGTGGGGCCAGACGGAGAGGCAGGGCCAGAGCTGGTGCATCAGCGCCAAATGTTTCACGTAGTGAAGCTCCCGTGGCGAGGGCTAGATGTTCTCAAGTCTGGAGGTTCTTTAAAGAAACAGCGGATAACCAACGGAATGTGGTGTGCAACCTGTGCCACACCAGGATCAGCAGGGGTCCCACCACTACTAGCTTAACCACCACCAGTATGCGCATGCATATGAGTGCTAAACACCCCACTCAATGGAACCAAGGCCGTTCACCTCCGGCCGGGCCCACCATTGCACCTTTCCCTGGGTCATTTGCTGCCTCTGCTAGTTAGCCCCCTGCCCAGAATGCCGGCACAAACACCTGCCGCTCGAAAACCACACCTTCGTCTCCACGATCCTCCACAGCGTTCACCAATGTCTCCATGTGCAGCGTTCAGCTGTCTATACCCCAGACGCTGGAGCCAAGAGGAAATACAGTTCCACCCACCCACACGCCCAAGCCCTCAACGTCCACATCTCCAAATTACTGAGCCTGGAGATGCTGCCCTATAGGCTGGTAGAGAAAGAGGCCATTCGCAACCTCATGGCGGCGGCCACCCCTCGGTATTCGGTCCCCAGCCGCCACTACTTTTCCCAATGTGCTGTCCCAGCCCTGCACCAGCACGTGTCAGACAACATCATCCATGCCCTGACCAATGCCGTTTTTGACATGGTCCACCTAACCACGGACAGGGCCACTTTAAATCGCTGACGGCACATTGGGTTAACTTGGTGGAGGCTGGGACCGAGTCTGACCCTGGGGCTGCTCATATACTGCCGACGCCGAGGCCTACTATGCCTCCTCCTCCCACCCCTCCTCCACCTCCTCCTCCGAATTACCATTCGTGGGCATGGCGCCATCAGTCGGATGCTCTAGGTGCAGCAGCAGTGCCGTCGCTAAGCTCAATCTGTTGAGCCTAGGCGATAAACGGCACACCGCCCAAAAGCTATTACAGGGCATCACGGCGCAGACTGATCTGTGGCTGGCACCGCTGAACCTGAAGCCAGGCATGAATGTGTCTGACAATGGCCGTAACCTGGTGGTGGCTCTGCAACTCGGCAAACTGACACATGTGGCATGCTTGGCCCATGTGTTAAATCTAATAGTTCAGCGGTTCCTCAAGACATACCCCAATCTGTCTGATTTGTTCACGAAGGTGCCCCGCATCTGTGCTCATTTCAGAAGGTGCTGCCACAGATGCTGCCACTCTCAGGGCAGTGCAGCACTGCCTCCAACTGCCCGCTCACCGACTGTTGTGCGCCGTGCCCACGAGATGGAATTCCACATTAACCATGTTATCCAGAGCAGCGCAAAGCGACTGTAGACTGCCAGATGCCAACTTCCACCAGAACTGCTAGTCAGCTTCCTCAAGTCTACAATGAGGAGTGGACGTGGATGTCTAATATCTGTCAGGTGCTGAGTAACTTTAAAGAGTCAACACAGATGGTCCAACGTCCACATCTCCAAATTACTGAGCCTGGAGATGCTGCCCTATAGGCTGGTAGAGACAGAGGCCATTCGCAACCTCATGGTGGCGGCCACCCCTCGGTATTCGGTCCCCAGCCGCCACTACTTTTCCCGATGTGCTGTCCCAGCCCTGCACCAGCACGTGTCAGACAACATCATCCGTGCCCTGACCAATGCCGTTTTTGACATGGTCCACCTAACCACGGACAGGGCCACTTTAAATCGCTGACGGCACATTGGGTTAACTTGGTGGAGGCTGGTCCCGAGTCTGACCCTGGGGCTGCTCATATACTGCCGACGCCGAGGATTGTGGGGCCTACCTCGGTCTCTCAGGCCTACTATGCCTCCTCCTCCTCCCACCCCTCCTCCACCTCCTCCTCCGAATTACCATTTGTGGGCATGGCGCCATCAGTCGGATGCTCTAGGTGCAGCAGCAGTGCCGTCGCTAAATGACAGCAGGCGGTGCTCAATCTGTTGAGCCTAGGCGCAGACCGATCTGTGGCTGGCACCGCTGAACCTGAAGCCAGGCATGAATGTGTCTGACAATGGCCGTAACCTGGTGGCGGCTCTGTAACTCGGCAAACTGACACATGTGGCATGCTTGGCCCATGTGTTAAATCTAATAGTTCAGCGGTTCCTCAAGACCTACCCCAATCTGTCTGATTTGCTCACGAAGGTGCCCCGCATCTGTGCTCATTTCAGAAGGTCGACCACAGATGCTGCCACTCTCAGGGCAGCGCAGCGCTGCCTCCAACTGCCCGCTCACCGACTGTTGTGCGCCGTGCCCACGAGATGGAATTCCACATTAACCATGTTATCGAGAGCAGCGCAGAGCGACTGTAGACTGCCAGATGTCAACTTCCACCAGAACTGCTAGTCAGCTTCCTCAAGTGTACAATGAGGAGTGGACGTGGATGTCTAATATCTGTGAGGTGCTGAGTAACTTTAAGGAGTCAACACAGATGGTCAGTGGTGATGCCGACATCATCAGCCTCACCATCCCGCTGCTTGGCCTGTTGAAAAACTCTCTGGTCAGCATGAAGTCAGAAGCTTTGCGCTCGTCACAAGAGACAGGGGAAGAAGATTTCCTTGTTGATAGCCAGAGCACCCACCGGTCTGTTTCTCAGCGCATATCGGAGGAGGTGAAGGAGGATGAGGACGAAGAGGTGGAGAATGTTGGCGAGACAGAAGAGGGGACCATTGCTCAGTCCATATTAACTGTTCAGCGTGTATGGGCAGAGGAAGAAGAGTTGGAGGAAATGGAGAGTCAGGCCAGTGAGGGGAGTGAATTCTTGCGCTTTGTGACTCTGGTGCATATGGCAGATTTCATGCTAGGCTGCCTATCCCATGACCCTCACGTTCAAAGAATTTTTTTCAGCACAGATTACTGGGTATTCACTCTCCTTGACCCACGGTACAAGCAAAACGTTTCCACTCTCATCCCTGTAGAGGAAAGGAGTGTGAGAGGGCATGAATACCAGCAGGCCCTGGTGCACAAGCTGAAACGGTCTTTCCCATCTGACACCGCTAGCGGCAAAGGGCGTACTTCTGCGGGACAAGTAGCGAGCGAAAGTAGGCAAGCAGGCAGCTTCTCCAGCACTGGCTGGGGTACGCTTTACAAGTCCTTTGCCAGTTTTATGTCACCCCAGCAAGACACTGTCACCTGTCCCCAGTCTCGGCAGAGTAGGGCTGACCTTTACAGAAAGATGGTGAGGGAGTACGTAGCTGACCATACCATCATCCTAAATGATCACACAGCTCCCTACAACTACTGGGTTTCAAAGCTGGACATCTGGCCCGAACTGGAATAATAATAGCAATGGAGGTATATAGGACAAAAGTCAATCCACAATCACAGACCAAAACTGTTATTGTGAATAAAACATCAACAATCTTTATTGTATACAAATTACAGCAATCAAGATGAGTATTGTTAAAAATTACATTAAAAGATTCCACAAAACACAAAAGAGTGTGGTGGTGGTCCACAACAAGTCAATATAAATATATCTCCACTGTAATGACCTAATGTGCAAGCCAAGTTTATGCAAATTCATATTACCCACCCGGGCGTGACATAACGCAAAACTGCAGGAGAGAGGCTTGACCACCACCACAGCACCCCGACGCACGTTTTGCCGTCGCTTCTTCTTCCTGGGGGTGTGCTGTGGTGTGGTAGGGACTGCATATATATACCAAATGTAGCACAATCATGTGACCCGATTTTAACCAATAGAGTTGTTTTTTACCTGAGTTATGACAACATGGCAGGTGTGTATGTTAGCGCATTGCCGCGGTCGTCATACCCGCATACGGGGCCGGGAACCGGAGTTCCGGAAGACGAATGACGCGCACTCGTGTGCGTCATCATGAACCGGAAGTCCGGGACTGCCGCCGAGACACGCGCATGCGCCGAAGCAATGCGCAGTCGCTGGTCATGTCAGGTAAGGGCAATAGTTTGGGCAGGCTGAGTACTGGACAAATGTACACATAAATCCAGTTATAACTTTGAAAAATATATATTAAAATACACTAATTATTAATAGTAGCCATTATATCAGGAAGTTACATGGAACAACCTTAGCTTATTATCTCGTACATCCTAAGTATATAATAATTTAGATTAATTCAGAAGTGACCTGTGCACTTGTGAAGGTGCGCAATCTAGTGACAATAGTGATCTATATATATGTAAATAGTGACTATCTATTAATGCATGGCAGATTGTGTAAAGTGCTAATAGTGAAATCAACCACAAGAAAAAAACAATTAAAAAATATATAAATAAATAGTGCCAAAATACAGCTGTGAGCACTGCAATAACTTTGAGGACCTAGATATATGTGACAATTACTTTATTGTTTTATTAAACATCAAATATAACTGCTTAAAGGTATCTGTGAAAGGCTACAGTGATGTAAAGATGGAATTATGTAGTAGTGTGTTTGATATAGTGTGTACGCCTTGGAGGTTCTTGCCTGCCCAGCCGCTAGCATGTTGTCAGAGCAGGTTTTCAGTGCAGCTGGTGGCCTCATCACCAATAAGCGTACACGCCTGTCTTCTGACAGCGCTGACAGGCTGACGCTTATCAAGATGAATCATGCATGGATTTCTCATGATTTCCATTCTCCACCAGGTGATAGCAGCTCAACCTGAATAATTCTCATGTATGCACTCCTCCTCCTTATTCTCCTCCTATTTGTACACTAAAGCATAGGCAACTGGCTATTTTTTGCCAGGGCCAAGTGGCTCTAGCTATAGTACTGTATGTATTACATTTTTATGCAGGGCCACATTCGCGGTCCTCAGTATTGCAAATGTTTTGGGAGTGCCATATACAGGTACTCTATGGGGCAGATTTACTTACCCCGTCCATTTGCGATCCAGCGGCGCGTTCTCTGCGCTGGATTTGGGCTCAGCCGGGATTTATTAAGGCAGTTCCTCCGACTGCTGCACTGAAAAGCATCGGAATGCACTCAAGTTCACCGGCCTTTTCCCAGTGATGGTAAGTGCAAGCTCCGCGACACATTTTTTGTTTCAAATGCGGCGTTTTATCCGAATCCGTTGGGTTTTCGTTCGGCCACACCCCTGATTTCCGTTGCGTGCATGCCAGCGCCAATGCGCCACAATCCGATCGTGTGCGCCGATATCCCGGGGCAATTCAGGGGAAATCGGCGCAAATCGGAAATATTCGGGTAACACGTCGGGAAAAACGCAAATCGGTCCTCTGTTTTAAAAAAATTTTGGGAGTGCCACATACAGGTACTCTATTTAATTTTTCTGGAGGGCCACCTACCCGGTCCTCTGTAAACTTTTTTGGGCTGCCACATACAGGCACTATCCAAATTTAATTGTCTCCATGGCAGCCTCCAGACGACGTCTTTATAGCAGTCTCCACACGTCGTCTTTATAGCTGCCTCCAGATGTCGTCTTTATAGCTGCCTCCACACGTTGTCTCCATAGCTGCCTCTACACGTCATCCCCTTAGCAAATGAGCTGTGTCAGGCTACATTTTTGGGTGTTTTACCGGCGGTGATTTTCTTGCGTTTTATATGGGTCACTCATTTTGAAAATGGATTCAAAGCTGTATGACTGAGTGTGTGTTCCCACCCCCACATGCCTCCACACGTCGTCTCCATAGCATCCTCCACACGTAGTCTCCATAGCAGCATACAGACGCCGTCTCTATAGCAGCCTCCACACGCCGTCTCCATAGCAGCCTGCACACGCTGTCTCTATAGATGCCTCCATACATTGTCTCCATAGTAGCCTGCACATGTCGTCTCCATAGCTGCCTCCACACGTTGCCTCCATAGCAGCCGTAACATGTCGTCTCCATAGCTGCCTCCAAATATTGTCTCCATAGCTGCCTCCAAAAGTTGTCTCCATAGCTGCCTTCACATGTCGTCCCCTTAGCAAACGAGCTTTGTCAGGCTCATTTTTCGGGTGTTTCACCAGATACATATAGAACTTGGTCACTCTCTGCTCACCTCCTTTGGTTCCTCTCTGCCGCCATAACCAGGCCAAATACTGATAAGTACAGTGCTATACGTTATTCTCGCAAAAAGGAATTTTCTAAATTAGTTTGAAGCCTGAGTCCATTTGGGGTATGTCGCCATGCCAATCTCTAGCCTGCCGCTGCTGCCGCTGCCTCCGCATGCCGTCCCCTATAGTGTCAGGGTAAATTATTGGGTGTTTTAGATTCTAACTTGCCTCACTCGGTCACTCTGTCATCGCCATGCTGTTGCCCATAATTTTGGCATAATGGTGCGATTAGGCAGCCTCAGAGGCATCCATGCATGCTGCCCCTGCTGTGTCCTGTCCATTTCCGTGGTGTTTCCATAATTTTCGGAGGTTTCCAGGTTTATGGCCAAGCTTCCCTGTGCAGAGCCTTTGTCCCCATGCAAAATGTTCGAGTCTCCCATTGACTTCAATGGGGTTTGTTATGCGAAACACGCCCTCGGGCATTGGAAAAAGTTTGACTCGAATAATGAGCACTCAAGCATTTTAGTGCTCGCTCATCTCTAATAATAATAATCCATTGCATAATATATCAAAGCTTTACCACAGCCACTTCTGCTTACCTGGCTAGCTTTTAGTGATTTAAACTGGACTTAGTCATGAGGGAGATCACTGCCTTATAACTACTCATAACCAGTGGCGTACCGACCGCGGTCGCAGCGGTCGCCATTGAGACCGGGCCCATCGGACGGGGGGGCCCGGGCGACCGTCTCAATGGCGACCGCAGTCGGTACGCCACTGGCAGTCGGGCAGGGGCCTCCGTCCGTCCGGACAGGAAGCTCCTGCCCGTCACTGAATAGTGCTCGATCTGGCCGTAAGCGGCCGCTCGAGCACTATAACTGGAGCGATGTGGCCGGAAGACAACCCCGGCGCACATCGCTCCATGAACTGTGATGCGCGGCTGCGTGATGACGTCATCACGCGGCCGCGCACCCCTTCCTGCCTGCCCGCGGCAAGAAGATAGAAGACGCGGACCCGCTGCCAGTGGTGAGTATAGGGTTTTTTTTCTACCACACAAGCGGACTCCCGCTCTTCCCCTAAGCGCCCAGCCTGCATAGCAGCTTCTGAACTCTTACTAAACTTGCATACTGTGTCTGAAGAAGGTCAGTGATTGACCGAAACGTCACTTAAATTTAACTGTGTGCAAAATAAAAAATTCAAATTCATAATCAGTGTGACTGGATTCCGTACTATGTAGGCTGATAACAGTGTCAGGGAGTGCATTTGTGCATCTTAGCAGCATGTGAGAGCCAGCGGCAGCTTACTGCTTCCAGCGAAAGACGCTTTCACTTAGCATCTCTGTGTAGCCTCTATACTGCACTGTTCTGCTATTAACTCCAGCTCCTTCTATAACTGTATACCTCCATCCCCCACCAGTGCTCCCTGTGCTATCTAGCCCCCACAGCATAAGCTAATCACTAGTCGGCACTTGCTGTGATTCATTATCAGATAGTCGGGACAGAGAGACTGGGGAAGATACATACAGCGTGTGTACTTCTATTGTTCTGATGCCTCAGATAATCACAACAGACATTGAAGTTAGTCTGCATTCACATTCATACATGCATTCGCTTGTATACAATGGCGCACTGGAGAGTAGAAGGGGTGAGCAGCTCTCCATAGGAAATGGCGCAGCCCAGCCATACACACAGGGAGAGATAAAGGATGTTCTATCTTTTTGCCACAGTGCGGCGTGTGGCACAGTACCACTGCCGGGACGAATATCCAGTCGGAAAAACTGTGAATGTAACCTTTCCTTAAGGAAAAGGTTTGTACAGGATTTTGCATTTTTGTCCTTTACTACATATTTTTTTAGATTCTCCTGTATACATAACTCTATTAATGGCTTGTTATATTATACTCTACTGAAATCATTTAAATTCTATGTTGTACTGGGAACTGGAAAAACGATACAGAAAAAAGGTTTGTTTTCGTTGTACGATCCAGATGACACCATTTATCGCAAAGTGCCAACACAGAAATTTAATTTGTGATTTATACTCCCTTCTCTGTCACAGTTTTCATTGATACCAGCCCCTGAGGAAACCAATAAAGCAGGAAATAGTCCCAGGTAGCACTGTCACTTTAAAATAGCTCTGTGCACAGCAAGTCCTGGGCTGTCTGGGATTGCAGGAAGATACCTGGAGTCCTCTCTTGTGATGGCCTGAGTGCCCACAGAAAGGGCTTTGAGTGCCACCTCTGGCACCAGTGCCATAGGTTAGCCATCACTGACCTATGACATTCACATTTTCATGGGTGGGAAAATGGTGAAGAAGGGATAATTATTTTTTATATTTTGATAGATTTTGATAGGTTTTTTAAAACACAGCAATACATGTTCATGATTTTATTTTTATTTGCGTTATAGGGAAAAAGGATTTTTTAAAAACTTTTTCTTTTAACTTTTATTTCAGACACCGTAGGTTGCTTGGATTTAATTTCGCTTCAGTAGTCAGTTCTTAAAATATAAAAATTAAAATAAAGAGTTGCCTCTCTCTGACATCAGCACCGTACCCCACTAGAGAGTGCAGGAAACTGGGTGACATCACTGCATCGCATCTCCTGCTTCCTGCACCTCAGTACAGTGGGCAGGTGCAGGAGACGTGGTATAATCATATAAAAGCACCTCCTCCTTTACTGAAAAGAGGTATGTGACTGGCATGGGGCCATAACTTGTGTGGGGTTGTTACCTGGTTGGTGACATGATTAGTGTGGGGCATTACTAGGATGGGAGCATTACTGGCCTTATAGCATAATTATTGTGGGGGTATTACTGGCATGGTGGCATTGTGGCATAATTAGTGTGGGTCATTACAGGTTTTGAAGCATTAATAGGTGGGTGTCACCCTGATTAGTGAGGGTCATGTTGAAGGGATATTCAAGCGGCATTTGGAATTCTGTAGCTGTATATGATAAGTACTGTTGTTATTAGCACAAGCACATGTGAATTGGGGCCCGTGCCCCGAATCTTTTATGACCCTAGCAACGCCCTTGGCAACAGATCATGTGAAAATATAATATTTGTGTCATTCTCAAAACTTATGGCCAGGACTGTATTATACTGAAGGGAAAAAGTTGTAAATAATGAAAAAGGCAAAATTGCTTACTTTGAAATTGATGGTATTTGTATAATTTATTTGCTAGCTCAGCTTAGCACAAATGACAGCATCCCATAATTTTGGAGTCCTTTTTTCCTGTTGTTGATTTTTTTGGTACTACACTACCCTTTATACATGTTGTAGGACCTCAAAACATTAGAAACATCCTCAAAGTAACTATTTTAAGTTGTTAGCAAGATGGTATAAAACACCGGAGGCCTTGCACCTTTGGGGCATTAATTCCTCAGGTATCTGCTGCTGCTGTAACGGGGCAAGGGGGTCATTCAAGCATATCTGGTGGTCCCCTGATCTCGGCAATCCGGTCCATGATACAGACGAATATGAAGGCCATCTGCTCCCCAAACTTGACCATTGATGTGGCACTTATATGTTTTGGTGTGTCACCAGGTGGTCTGCGGTTATCAACATCAAAATTGGTTACACACTTGATAGCGAAAGCGAAGACGCTTATGCCACTATTCTGGATGCCAAATGTCACACCTCCGCTAGCTATGTGGATTGAAAAAGCTATGCAGATCTATAGAATGGAAAAGCTTTCCAGCTGGTTCTCCTACTTCTGCCATTTTCACGGATGCCCTGTGCGTGCTTCCTACATATTGTTTGGGCTTGGTACAAGATTGTAAAAGAGATTGCACTGGTTTCGGACGCCATCTTGACTACTATCTGCCATCTTAGATACAACAGACATGTTCGCTGACCACTGTCCAGTTAAATTCAGTTCAAACTTCATTTTATGTAATCTGTTTGCTTGCCTGTTAGCTAATTCCCTTTGACATTTAATGAGAAGCCAGTCTGTCCTTCATCTTTAGTTCAATATTATGATTCTGGAGTCCGCTTATCTGCTTCTTCTCTGGAAATTAGTATAAACAATATCTGTGTACAAGTACCCTGAGAACTGAGCACAATTAATTAACTTTTTGTAGAATGTGCTGATGACCAATAGCAGTATTCTATTCACGCCTCTTTGATGACTCTTCTGTCTGTGATATTATGCATTGGAGATATTAAACGGGAGAAGATCTTTACATACACTAAGAGACTGACATGTGTCTTGGTTTTTATGTTCAAGTTCTTGGTACCTGGACAATCATGAAAGGGGTTAATTAGGACTCACCTTACAAAAGTCAAAAGGGCTGTTGGGGCCCTGCATAAAAATCCCTATCAAAGATGTAAAATGGAAATTGTGCTATCATAGTGCTATCAGACAGTAGTCCAAATGTCATCAGAGTTGTTTTTATATTCCTATAAGGTTACTTGCAACACATGCATGAAAAACTGAATGCATGTCATCCATTTTGTTTCACGCGCCCTTGAATTGAAAAAAAAGGTATTTGAGGTATTTGCACATGCTATCAGAATGGCTCCCCGAGTTTCTCCAGTGGTAACCCCACAGATATTCCACAAGCATCAGAAAAGAGCAGCTTTCTGATGTGTAAAATGCTGTGATTTTGCAGTGCCACAATAGAATAAATTGCATGGCACTTATCTGCTGCAGATAAAAAGTCAGCAGTAGTAATTTGTTTTTGCTGAGGATTTTTTTCTGCAATGTCTGTATATAATGTCTGTCACTAAGGTGCTGCTCTATATGATGCAGATTTGATCTGCACATAATATGCAACAGGGGTTAAATAGGTTGTTTAAGATGCGTAAATCACCATTACATGCTTTCACTTTCATGAAATAATATTACCGCTGTATGTTCCATAAATTTACCTGGAAAGCGAAATATTGTGAGTATAGTAAATAAAGCTACCTTCAGGTGATATATGTTTTTGTATATGTCTGGTGTACTTGTGAACAATCACGTGTCTGAAAAAAACATCAAAATCAATCAAGACCCAAATAAAGACATAAAAATATATATACTATAACTACTACTTTATACTACCATTGCAAACGGTACTGCCTAGAACAGTGATGGCGAACCTTTTAGAGACCAAGTGCCCAAACTACAACCACAACTCACTTATTTATTTCAAAGTGCCAACATGGAAATGTAAGCAGTAACTTGTTGCTCTTTGTTACTGATTCTGATGACACCAATAAAGTAGAATAAAGTGGAGAAATGTGGTGTATCATTTGTGGCTTACTGTGTCATTGGGTCCCCTGAACAGGAACAATTGTAGAACCTGGAGCAAAAGCTCCAATGGTAATCCAGCACCATTTTTCCACACCTTCTTGCTCCTCCAGTAGTTCCAGGCAGCCCAATATGTGTCACTTTTAAAGAGGACCTGTCACCTATAAAAAAGGCAGTTCACTGATGGTAGACAAGTACTAGTAGTTGCTAATTTTCTCAGGACCTCTTTTATTATAACTCTATGTTTCATGATTGAGACAATTTAAAATTTAAACATTTTGCTAATCGGTCCGCAGCCCCTCAGAGGACCCTGTGTTATCATTTATTCACTCCCTCATTATGATACAAGTCCCAACTTCTTCAGCCTGTCCGCAGTGCATAAAGCAGCTGACATGCTTGACCAGCCAGGACTTGTATGGCAATGGGAAAGTGAATAAATTAACAGATGAGGCAGTCCTGTGACATAGCCGTAGCAGCCCAGACTGATTAGCATAATTTTTTATAACTCTACGTTGACGCAATTGCGGCATATAGAGTTATAATAAAGAATGTCCTAATGTACTTAATATGACATGTCTACCATCAGTAAACTAATGGTAGATGTCCATTGACTTAGCAATGACCAGGGCATGTCCTGGGCTTCCTCTGCAGGAAGAGGTCTTAAAGGGAAGCTATCACCAGGTTCTAACCCACTTAACTACTAGCCCCCTCAGGAAGGAGATGAAATGTCCATTCTAGAATTCTTTCATGTGAAATCTCCCTGTTTACTTACTAAAAAATATCCCCCAAAGACATTCAAAAATGACGCTTCTCATCTGATTTTCACTTGAGATGGATCAAGTTTAGTAGTTGCAGGTGCAATGTCAGTTCAGAAGCCCCCTATGTTCTGTTCTATAGAACAAAGAAATATGCTTTTGTGTCATATTAAAGATAAGCATCCCTTTATTCAGATAACATCAGGCTTATGGCTTTGTGATCAACAGATAAACACTCCGCACACTGGCATTTCAATATAATGATTTTTCTTTATCATCAGTAATGCAAAAATGGCAAATATTTTCAACAAGCATAATCACCCATGTGAAGTTTTTTCAATAGTCCAGTCTGAATTCAGGGGATGCGGGCTGAGATCACCATGCCCTACTCCATTGAGCAGGACGGCATCAAGCACATCATGTGACGTTTCATGGCGTGGTCCCTTCTTTAGACATGACATGCTTGATGCAATCTGAAATGACCCTCCCCTTTTTAATCACTTAACTCGACTCTCATGTGAAAATGAGGCAAGAATAGTCATATTTGCCTGACTTTTATAGGTAAAAGGGTGAGAGTTTACATCAAAGATGGAGTTTTAGAAAAGACATTTCTTAACCTACCTGAGGGGGATGGTAGTTTATTCAGGTAAAATCTGGTGACAGGTTCTCTTTAACTCCTGTCTGGCGCATTCTATGCTAAGACGACAAGCCACTTCTGGCACCCATGCCATAGATTCGCCACCACTGGCCTAGAATAAGGAATTTTTAGATAAGAAATTCTCACATTGTGGCTTGGTAAGTTCCTCTAACAGAACTGGTGGAAGAACTAACAATAAATAAATAGTTAAAGTATTGTAAAAAAAAAACTTACTACTGCAAAAAGTAGATGATATGTAATAGAAGTACTTACACGCATGGTGCCACACTTGCTTCTATTTGCAGTGATTACCGAAACTTGTGACTCTTCTTCTTGATCGGAGGATAACAGCTCATGATTTCTGGATGTTCCTGCTTCTATATTCAACTCATTGTCACTGTAAAGAGTACAGATTAGGTTTACTGTGAAACACATAATTCTTCTTATCAGGGGTGACCTCATTACAATGTACAAATGTCTGAAGGAACAGTACAGACATCTTTTTTTTGTATAGCAAGGCCTGTGGTGAAGACAAGGGGGCATACTCTATGCTTAGAGGTCAGTCAGTTCTACTATCCCCATAGGCCGGAATTCTTACTATAAGAGCAGTAAGACTATGGACCGGCCTGTTTCTTCCACCAGGCAGGCGATGATCCTGGGTGTCAGCCAGTGGAGGAAACAGGGAGAGGGGTGCTTACAGCATCTGCACACTGCCACCCCAAGTAAAAAAAAAAATAAAGTAAGTATTAAGTACTCACCTGATGGGACGGGGGATCGAATGTATTCATTCATTATGGGGGTACTATAAACATGGAAATTAGAGGGCTCTGCACATATTTAAAATTATTTGGGATACTGAATATATGTGTATAGGGACCTGAAAATGGTCCTTGTCCTGTGTTTCTGTTCAAAGCTCATTTCAAGTACTGTAGTTATGCATTAAACCTAATACTGGTGCTGTATTTATGTACTTAGCTTTGTTCTGGTGAAGAATATATGTATATCGCTATAATTTATGGAGAATAAACGGATAGCATCCAGGAAGGGTGCGTTGCTCTCCTATTTGGAACGTTTGTAAAGGAATCGGCGCTGGCTTGCTCAAAAAGTTTCTTTTATTTAAGCCAATTATGGCAATAAATTATAAAGAATTAAACAATAAGGAATGACGCGTTTCGCGCTCGATGAATCTGAAAGCGCTCAGCACGAGCGCGAAACGCGTCATTCCTTTTATTGTTTTAATTCTTTTAATTTTATTGCCTAATTGGCTTAAATAAGAACTTTTTGAGCAAGCCAGCGCCGATCCTTTACAAACTTTCCAAATAGGAGAGCAACGCACCCTTCCTGGATGCTATCCGTTTATATCGTTACGTTACTGCACATGACCATTGGGGAGCCAGCGGAACGAGGCAGCGGCATTGAGTCTCATACCAAGCATCAATAGGAGTTGTGCCCTACCTGCACAACTCCAAAAGGTGAGTGTATCACTACATCACAATAAATCCTAATATAACGAGGGTAACACACTATAGGAGCGCTCTTTTGTCTCTCCTTGTCTCCCCTACATCTCTACTTTATTTTTAATAATAATTTATGACAGGCACAATATTATAATTTTAACCCCTTCACGCTCTGCGACGGATATATCCGCTGCAGAGTTATGAAGGGTGTATGAAGAGGGCTCACGGGCTGAGCCCTCTTCATACAGAGATGGGCTTTGCTGCATATTGCAGCAAAAACCCATCGCTATCACCCGCGGTCGGTTCTTGCACCGATTGCGGGTGTTAACCTCTTCTTTGCTACCGGCATAGTCGCCGGCGGCATTGAAAGCATGGCGGCGCGTGTTACCTCCGATCGTCGCTGGGGGGTGGCAATCAGTTGCCATGACAGCCTCAGGTCTGACAAATCGTTTCTGCAGATTCGTTACAATGAGCCAGTGGCTCCTTGTAATGAATCATATGCAAAAACTCCATATACTGAAATACAGTAGCATTCCAATATATGGTAGGAACGATCGGACCATCTAGGGTTAAAGTACCCTAGATGGTCTAATAAATTGTGAAAAAAAAGTTTAAAAATGTAAAAAATGTATAAATTATTAAAAATTCAAATCACCCCCCCTTCACTAGAACTGATCTGAAATATAATAAACAGTAAAAATCACAAACACATTAGGTATCGCCGCATCCCAAAATGCCCGATCGATCAAAATATAAAAACGGTTATAACCGACAGTGACCTCCGAAACCGGAAATGGCGCCCAATGTCCGAAATGCAACTTTTACACCTTTTTACATGACTTCCGTACACCAAAGTATGAAAAAGTTATTAGCATCATAAGATGGCAACAATTTTTTTTTCCTTTTTCGTACACATTCGTTTAATTTTTGAAAATGTATTAAAACGCAATAAAACCTGTATAAATTTGGTATCACACGATCATACTGAACCAAAGAATAGAGTAGAGGTGTTATTTGGAGCGCAGAGTGAAATTCGGAAAAACTGAGCCCACAAGAACGTGACGCACATGCGTTTTTTAAAAAACGTTTTCCACATTTGGAATTTTTCCCTGCTTTCCTGTACACGGCATGTTATAATAAATAACATCACGGGAAAGTAAAATTTCTTCCGCACAAAATAAGCCCTCACACAGCTCTGTACACGGAAAATTGAAAAAGCTATGGATTTTTGAAGGTGGAAAACGAGAAATTAGCGGAAAAAACCCTGCGTCCTTAAGTGCATGTTAATTAAAAGGGGATGCTGTATATGTTAGAATTAATGTGAGAGGAGTACGTTTTAAACTAACTTAGGGAAATAGTGGTACATACACTATAATCCATACATAAATGCATGTCTCTAATATTTTTGGTGGGCGAGGGCTGTTTATGATAAAATTGGGGCACATTGTATATATTTTAAAGACCTTTAATGTACAACAAATGACCTAGAAGCTGTCCTGACTTTGGAACTCTCTACCACAATTTGCTGCATCAGGTGATACTTTGTACATCTTGGAGAATGGGCCTGGATGCCATTCGTGAGAACAAAAATATCATGTCATGGGAACAAAACATTTTGTTCATTTGATGTTATCCCAGGGAGAGAGCCATATTGGGGTCTGGAAACAATTTCTCCCTAATTTTTTCCGCTTGACGTCTTTTAAGTTTTTAAGTTTTTTTTTTGCTTTTCTCTAGATCAACTTCCTATCACTTCATGGACCTGTTTTTTGTTTTTTTTTTTACTAAGCCTTATCTACCATCTATACATACTGCAATCTAACAGCACTAATAGACAGGAAACATTGGGGCTCATTTACTAAGGGTCCGTGGAGCGCATTTTTCATCGGTTTTTCCGACAATTTTGTTTTGCGTCGAATTGCCCCGGTATTTTGGCGCACGTGATCGGATTTTGGCGCACGCGATCGGATCTTGCTGCATAGGCGCCGGCTTGCATGCAACAGAAATCGGGGGGCGTGGCCGTCGGACATCCCGACGGATTCGGACAACGCGCAAGATTTAACATTTAAAATTGTGTCGCAAGACATGCACTTACAAGCACCGGGAAGAAGAAGGTGAACTCCAGCAGACCTCGGCGGGGAAGCGACGGACGCAGGAACCCGTGATTTATGAATCACGCCGGACTTCATCCTCATTGGACTGTCCAAATCGGAGATTGTGACAGGACTAGGTATGTTAATTTGCCCCATTGTGAAACAAAATAAGGCTCGGCCTTCTTACCTCTCCAGTTAGTAACAAAGGACAAGAGAAATAGAAGCAAAAAATAAATTCCAAAAATTCCAAAAAAACAGGCAACAAACAGTTAAAAAGCTGTCTTTGTTTAGAGGCTGGGAAAATTGAATTACCACATTGAGAAATTATCATCTTTCCCCTTCATCACCACAACAGAACTGACAAGAGGAATAACAGAGAATATATCAGGAACAGGGTCAATTTCTGACTTTTAAAAAGTCTAATATCGCAGTGCCTTATAGTTGGGCACTCTTATCAACACATGACTTTTAGATTGAAGTTGAGTAATTTTTACTAGACCCTTGGCAGTCTAGTATGAACCATCTTGCAAATCTGAAAAATGGAGCAACCCTGGGTGGGAGCAGAGGGTCAGCGAACAAGGGTGCCCAGTGCTTTGCTGATTATTTGCTCCATTACTCCCTGGACCTTCAAAAACTCTGAGTGGCACCTCAGCCTCTGGAAATGGCATCTGCTTCGACGGTAGAGTTAGTCTGCACAAGATTTCACGCTGATCATTTTTCTTGAGGGAGTATTTCACTTTGTTGGGAGTTTACTTGTGTCCTGGTCTACTGCAGTTTCTACTGTCGGGTTGAGAAATTCCATCTGGTGCTTTTTAGTCGGCAGACTGAACAGTCCCCTATTTGCTGGACTGCTGAACTTGCTCTGAACTAGCTGGGGTTAAGGCTCACACAACTTCAGAGCCCTGCCTCTCTAACTTGGAGGACTCAGATGTAAACCCTGTGTGCACCATCCTCCTTTGGTCAAATAGTTTGCATTGCTAGCTTTTGTCAGTGCTCTTGTTACTCCTAGTTATTCTGTTTTTTTCGATATTAATTAATTACATATTATTACTATGTTCTCAACAGTTTTCCAGTCTATTTGATTTTATGCTTATCTTGAGATCTTGTTATGATTCGTATTGTCAACCTCACCCTTGTGTTCTTCTTTTCTCTTTCTTGTTACATGTCTACACTTTGGCAAAGGGAGACACCAACACCCAGTTACTAGCCACTAGTTCACTGTTTACCACTTTTTATAGTGGACCCAGTAAGCAAACAGGGACTGCTTAGGGAGCTCAGAATTAGAGCCCATTGGCCTTGGCTTCCCCTAAACAATATTGTCCAAAAAGAGAAGAGAAATGCTGTAAAGACCTTCAGTGAGTTGAGCCCACAGTTATACTGGAAGGATATGTTCTGACAGTGTATTTTTTACTCTACAAAGTCTTCTGTTTTATGTCTAGGAGAATTACCAGGAATCATATACACTGGTTCACATTTACTACGGGCGTTGCGCCAGTTTTCTGGTGGACTTTGCACGTTATTTATAGTACAAACTGCTTGCACAGGTATTTAAGAAATGTCTGCACCACAAATACACTCACCGGCCACTTTATTAGGTACACCTGTCCAACTGCTCGTTAACACTTAATTTCTAATCAGCCAATCACATGGCGGCAACTCAGTGCATTTAGGCATGTAGACATGGTAAAGACAATCTCCTGCAGTTCAAACCAAGCATCAGTATGGGGAAGAAAGGTGATTTGAGTGCCTTTGAACGTGGCATGGTTGTTGGTGCCCGAAGGGCTGGTCTGAGTATTTCAGAAACTGCTGATCTACTGGGATTTTCACGCACAATCATCTCTAGGGTTTACAGAGGATGGTCCGAAAAAGAAAAAACATCCAGTGAGCGGCAGTTCTGTGGGCGGAAATGCCTTGTTGATGCCAGAGGTCAGAGGTCAGAGGAGAATGGGCAGACTGGTTCGAGCTGATAGAAAGGCAACAGTGACTCAAATCACCACCTGTTACAACCAAGGTAGGCAGAAGAGCATCTCTGAACGCACAGTACGTCGAACTTTGAGGCAGATGGGCTACAGCAGCAGAAGACCACACCGGGTGCCACTCCTTTCAGCTAAGAACAGGAAACTGAGGCTACAATTTGCACAAGCTCATCGAAATTGGACAGTAGAAGATTGGAAAAACGTTGCCTGGTCTGATGAGTCTCGATTTCTGCTGCAACATTCGGATGGTAGGGTCAGTATTTGGCGTCAACAACATGAAAGCATGGATCCATCCTGCCTTGTATCAACGGTTCAGGCTGGTGGTGGTGGTGTCATGGTGTGGGGAATATTTTCTTGGCACTCTTTGGGCCCCTTGGTACCAATTGAGCATCGTTGCAATGCCACAGCCTACCTGAGTATTGTTGCTGACCATGTCCATCCCTTTATGACCACAATGTACCCAACATCTGATGGCTACTTTCAGCAGGATAATGTGCCATGTCATAAAGCTGGAATCATCTCAGACTGGTTTCTTGAACATGACAATGAGTTCATTGTACTCAAATGGCTTCCACAGTCACCAGATCTCAATCCAATAGAGCATCTTTGGGATGTGGTGGAACAGGAGATTCGCATCATGGATGTGCAGCTGACAAATCTGCGGCAACTGTGTGATGCCATCATGTCAATATGGACCAAAATCTCAGAGGAATGCTTCCAGCACCTTGTTGAATCTATGCCATGAAGAATTGAGGCTGTACTGAAGGCAAAAGGGGGTCCAACCCATTACTAGCATGGTGTACCTAATAAAGTGGCCGGTGAGTGTATGTCGCACACAATTGTTTTTGGCGTGGCTGCACTAGGCATCATGCAACACAAATAAGGAGGCATGCTCTCTCGGACCATTCACCAGATTTAACATGCGAGACCGACAGAAGTGTCTTGCACGCTCCATGTTAAAGATCGACCAGTTCAGGGTGCGCCATAAATCATGAATCTGGCACACCCTGTATTATACACAGGCAAGCCACACAGGCAGTTAAAACCATTCTTAGTAAATGTGCCCTACTGAGTTGTAATCAGGCGCAGGTTAATTTTTTTTAATTAAAGTAAATGTTGCTATTAATAAATATGTCTAGCATCCCCCCCATAATAACTATATCCAGACCACTATATTATTATATGGTCCACCCCCAGTAACACACATATATACACGGTCCCCACCCCCAGTAACACACATTTATACAAGACTCCCACCCACAGTAACAAACATACATACACTGTCCACATCCCCATTAATGCACATATGTACACAGCCCCCACCCTTATACACGGTCCCCGCCCCAGTAACAAACATACACAGTCCTATATACACCCAGCCCCCACCCTCACATATTTATACAGCCCTCGGTAAAATAATAGAATTTTACTCTCCTTCCCCTGTTTCCCCATGCGCGCCAACCACCTCCTCTCCCCTTGCGGTGTCAACGTGCTGGCGGCACAGTGTGTGTCGTCACTGTGAAGCCAACGTTGTTTTATACATTCACAGCACAGTACCTTATTGCTAGAAGATGAGAAAGACTTCTTATAAACAGCACACTTTTAGAAGAAGCCAGGATTGTTTTATACATTCACAGCGAAGTGCCTTGTTACTAGAAGATGAGAGAGACTTCTTATAAATGGTACACTTTAACTGGAGGCTTTTCAGAATCATAAGTTTAAGAGAGCAGAATATTAAAAGAGTTGGCCACTTTTCAATAAATCTCTTAGGCATGTCTCTGCATTTATATTCTATATACTCAATTATAAGCCGAGTTTCCACCTTATTCCCCCATGATGGCCCACCTAGAGGATGTCCCTTGACCTCTATAGGTACAGGAAGAAAAGAGGCGAAAAGAACAATCCCACAGCCTCCTGCCAGTGTACTTTCTGTCCCTACAGCAGTCAGGAGAGAAGAGGTTTTCTCCAGTTTTCTCTCTCACCTGTTTCCAGGCTAACTGGATAAACCAGTTAGAATCCCATATTAAAGCAGACACATCAAAAGTCAAAAGCACTCCTATTAGAAGAATCAATTCCTGTTCTGGGGTGTGGTCTCGGTGGACTAGACGTGCTTACCTGAGCTCCTCCGCAACGGGCGACACACAGCGACATTGGCAGCCTAACAGACACCCCATGGACCCCATCGACCGTGCCATGTCGAAGGGGAAGGCACAGAAGACAGCACAGAAACCTGGAACGCCAGCAACAACTCCCCTGGCCCGATATCTGCAGCCGAGCCAAGCAACTGAAGCCGCAGCTCCTTAAATGGCCGCCGTCACTCCTGCCTCACAGCACGGTGTCACACTAAAGCCGCAGCAGACAGGCGTGAGGAGCAGCAGCAAGACCAGCGCGGCTAACCGGACTCCCTCGGCTGTACTGGAGAAGGTAAGAGGACTCGGCCCCACGGAACAGCAGGAGGTCGTGACACAGGCACAGATACATCAGGTGCCAGCTTCCCCCCCTGGGCCAGGATGACTCCTGCAGAGCCCGCTCCTGGACATGTCCCAGTCTCTGGGTGGACATTAGACACGTCAAGGGTGACAGCACCTGGGGCACAGGACACAGCCCACAAGACCCCACCCCCCTGAGACAGCCAGCACAGCAATGAATTCTGGGCACCTACATATAGCTCAGTGACATCCAGCCACGGCTTCTTTCTGACAACATCTCACCCTGCTCCAATGAGAAGGCCCATATCATCCCCCAGCACAGTCAACAGCTATAGGGTCACAGTAGGAGCCGACGCCACTGCCAAACACTCCTATGGGCTTCAGAGAGTTTAGGCCTCCCACACCAGCCACTAGTATCTCTTGGAAGGAAGGCCTTAATGGTCCAGAATGGTCCCCAGAAGCAACAGTGAATGCGGTGAAAGAAGAACCCCCTCTGACCAGAACTGACCTTTTAGACGGTCTGAGGGGTCTCCCTACCAGAAGCTTCTTTGACTCTATGATCTCCAGGATGCAAAAAATGCAACGTCAATGCCTGGATGAAGTCCACTAAACGGTGGAGCAACTCGGGTCCAGAGTGGGAACCCTAGAGAGACAATCTTCTTCCTATGACAACAGACTCAGGCTACTGGAACAACCAGTGTCCTCGCAACAACATATGCTGCGTTCACTGGCCTTGGAACATGGCGATCTTGAAAACAGAGGATGCAGGAACAACGTCCGGGTGAGAGGCCTGCCGGAACAGTCTGAGGAAGAGGACTTGAACTCAATTGTCAATCGCATATTTAATAACATCTTAGGCGATCCGCCTGAATCTCTTCATGAACTCGACCATGTACATAGGGCACTGGGCCCAAAGTCAGCAGATCCTAAGGCCCCCGAGACGTGGTGTCGCCATTATATCACTAAAGACAGGTGAGAGAGAGAGGCTCAATCAGACAAAAAAGTTAACTTCTTGCAGATCCTACCAGAACTCTCTACCCGCTCCTTATAGATGATAAGAGTTATGAAACCTTTATTTGACAAGATAAGAGAAGCTAAAGCAAATGTACATTTGGGGCTTCCCCTTTCATCTGATTGTACGCAAAGGAGGTCGCTTGCAGTCGGGTCTATGAACCAAGTGACCTACCTGCTTTGTTTGCCTCCTTGGGCACCCAACCTTGTGAAGTTCCAGACTGGCTGCAGGCAGCGATCATCCCCCGGTCAGTAAGAAGAGGACGTGATCGTCCCAGAGACCAGCGACCGCCGAGAGCTCAATGTCCTAGGTTCAATGAAGCTCCCTGAACATGGAAGTCCTCTGACTTAGTGGTGTCAAACTTCGAACTGCTTTTTAATAATGTTTGCAGTGCATGTCCCGGACTTTGGTTCTGGATCGGGGGAAAGGGAGGATGATGGGAAGGGGTAGGAGGTACAATGTAACTGTTAACTGTGCACTCTTTTTCTTTAGATCTCCTTACTTACTCTCACACCTTTGACTAACTCTCCCTCCCTACTCCTCAGTGCTGGGTTGGTAGAGGTTGACGTGAGTGCCCTATCCTCACTCCTATTTACAAATTCCTTGGGGAAGGGCTCATGGGGATGTTAGCTATTTATACCCCCTTCCTCCTATTTATTTCTTTTGAAATGCTGTTCTTAGAGCCCACGCACATCTTAGCTTGCCCAAAGGGAGACCACAGTTTCTCTCCCTAACATAAGGCCCGGAAGGAGAGTTCTGATCCCTTGACTGCCCAACCACCCCCCCACCTAGGGTTCCCCCCAGGTGTGTTCCTGATAGACGGATATAACCTGGTGTAGTAATTTGACTATGTTCACTAGAAACTGAGTTTAGAGAGCCGACTCACCTTGTCCCTTACCCCCCCCCCCCCCTTGCCGGCTCTGATCTCATATACCATCCCCCCTATTTATTTCCTCCTCTCTGATCTACTCCTCTCTTTGCTCCCCCTTCTTTTTTTCCTTCTCTTTTTCTTTCTCTTCCTTTCCCTTTCCGCCCCTCTATTTGGCCCCCCTTTACTACCCACCAAGCAGACCCATGGATCTAAAAACTCCAGAAATGGACCATAATGTTAAGATTGTTTCCTTTAATGTTAAGATTGTTTCCTTTAATGTTAGAGGACTTCATACCTTAGAGAAGCGACAGATGCTCCTGAGAGGCCTGTGCTGCCTGAGAGCACAGGTGGCATTCCTTCAAGAAACACACTTTCGCAAAGACAAGATCCAGAGACTCTCCAGCAGCCACTTCCCGTACTGCTATCATGGATGCTCAAAGGATTTCTGATTTAAGGCTGTGAGTATTATAATTTCACAGACAGTCCCCTGGGTCTTTTCGGAATCCAGGTTGGATCCGGAGGGGCGAGACATGTTTGTCAAAGGAACCATATGCCCAGAGTGTCACCTTTGCGAACCTTTATCTAGCAAACTCAGGCCAGTCATCCGCTCTGTCTAATTATCTAATCATCCTCGTTTTCCTTTCCTCACACAACACTTTCTAGATGCTTTCAACGCCCTCTCTAGTGGGCATACTGTTCTACACGATACCCTTCGAGCTCATATAGTAGTAATTCCCAAGGAGGGCAAGGCCATCTGTGCAAGTTATAGGCCAATCTCCCTTCTTAACGTCGAACTCAAACTCTTCTCCAAAATCTTAGCCAAGAGGGATAACACGACAAAATCACCACCTGGCAAACGTAAACTCTACCCCGACGTTTACAGCAGACGCCGAAAAGGCATTTAGCCGGGTGGGTTGGCGTTTTCTTTTAGGCACCCTGAGACATCTGGGCTTGGGTTCTGGATGGCCTGGATAGAAGCACTATACTCGAAACCATCTGCAGTGGTAAGGGTCAATGGAGTCTACTCCAGATTCACTAGAAATAAAGAACGGAACAAGACAGGGTTGCCCGTTATCTCCACTAATCGTTGCCCTCACAATGGAACCCCTCCTCCGTAGAATCAGAAGTAACCCTGACATTTCTGGTCTGAAAGCAGGCTCGCAAGAGGTCAAAGTCGCAGCATACACCGACGACCTGTTATTTTTTTCTCACAACACCCCTCATTACTCTTCCAAATTTACTCACAGAACTTGAGAAATTCAGTAGGCTCTCCAATTTTGAGGTTAACATGTTAAAGTCTGAGGCCATGATGTTAAATACCGCCGGGACTTGAGAGATCACCTTAGGGAACAATTTACCTTTAGATGGGCATCCTCATCACTTAAATATCTGGGCACCCACCTCCCTACAGATACTGAAGATACATTTCGTCTTAACTTTCCCCCATTACTACAGACCCTTAAGCTAGACATGAAAAGGTGGTCTGCGGGCTACCTGTCGTGGTTTGGCAGGATTGGAGCAATCAAAATGAATGCTCCCATTCTTGAGGTGGTTCACGAGGTGACAGGCAAAGCATTACAAAACAACCCGGCCTGAGTCCTGTTACATCATAACGAGGTCCCCCTTGCCATTTACAGGCGTTATCTGTTTCGACAATTACTGAATGCGGCCAAATCATGTATACTAGCCTGCTGGCTCTCTACTGAACCACCCACAGTCTTTCAGTGGTTGAGGAGAGTGGAGGAGATTAGTCGGAGAGTCTACTGAATTCAGATTCTAAGAGCGCGGCATGTTTCAAGAAGACTTGGCAATACTGGTTTATCTTTAATGCATCATCGGCCTATAATGCCTTGATACGTGATGCCCCGGAGGAGATAGAGGAGATCTGATCTTAGGTGGGTTGCTCGGCTGGGGAGGTGGGGGGGTCTGGCCTCCCCTCCCCTCTCTCTCCCCCTCGTGCTCATTCCTCTCCCTCCTTTCCCTAACCTTACTCTACCCTATTTCCCCTCTTTATCTTTACCCCCCTCCCCCCCATCATGTTTTTCTTACATAATCTTAATGAATCACCTGTTACAAGTGCGCCTCACTTGTCCTGAGGTAGCTCGGACTCCGTTAATTATTTGATAAATGTTTGATACCGGGCTCCTACCCAGCTGTAACTGTTGGATTATTTTTGTCTTCAAAACGCTTCTAATGAGCGAAGAAAGGATTTCCTTAGATCAAGAAAGATCAAAGAAGTAACTGCTCTCGAGCTAGAAAAGAACAATGGGAATCCTTTTGTGGGAAAGGTAAAACTGGGCACTGGAGTTACCCCAAAGGCGGAAACCCCATAGGGAGGGGGTTCCTCTTTAGCTCCAATGCCACAAAACCCCAGAAAAAAACATGACACCATAGTGAGTGGAAGACTGTCAGATTATGTTTCTCGCAGGAACTGTATTACAACAAACACCTGGGTGCTAGATATTATATCCAATGGATATTGTATCAAGTTTTTCTGACTTCCTCCCCAAAAGTTTGTGATCACCCAGGCCTCTTCACTTTCTTCTCACCAACAGATATGGTACCAACTTCAGTCTCTTCACCAAATGAGAGTCCTCAAGGAAGTTCCTCCAGAAGAACAGGGGCAAAGATTCTACTTACCCCTCCTCTTGGTGAAGAATGCCAATGGCTCACACAGGCTTATCATCAATCTGAGACATCTGAACCAGTCCATTATTCAGTCGGGGAGTTCTGCTACACCTTTAATCAACAACAATTTTTTTCTATGCACAATAGACCTAAAAGATGCCTGTTATCATGGACCCATACATCCTTCCTCTCAAAAATACATAAGAATGGCAGTAAATTCTCCAGAGGGCAAGATTGTGCATTTTCAATTTTTCTCATTACCCTTCGGCATTTCTTCTGCTCCTCGAACTTTCTCAAAGAAAATGATAGAGGTAGTAGCTTCACTGGGAAAGCAAGAAATAACAGTAATTCCATATTAAGAAGATCTACTAGCAATCGACGAATTAGAACCAGTCTTACTTCACTCCTTACATAGTACTCTGAAATTTTTAGAAGATCTAGGCTGACTAATAAATTTCAAGAAATCAAATTTAACCACAGACAGACAAAAGAAATTTCAAGGTGTTATATTGGACTTTTGGGAACAAATGTCTTTTCTACCACAGAAAAAAATGTCCAGGCTGATCCAGCAAATTCTAAAATTTATCAGAAAAGAAAAAGCTGTTCAAACATCTATGAAGCTACTAGGGAAATTGATTGCTTGCATTGAATCCGCGGCATGGACCCAGAGTCATTCCAGGGTCCTTCAAAACTGGATTCATATCACCCGAATACAAAGATCAGGATCTCATACCAGGTAAAAACATCCCTACAATGGTGGACATTCACAGAGAACCTCAAGAAAGGTACTTATTGGCATTTTCGTCAACAGATTACCATTCAGATGGACGCAAGCCAAACGGGATGGGGCGCCAAAATCCTTGACCAACTCGTGCAAGGTTCCTGGAGGAAGAAGACATAGAATTGTTCATACAACTTCAGGGTGCTCAAAGCCGTCTGGCAGAGTTTGGTAACAAATTCCAACTTACTTGCAGATCATCATATACTGATACTGTTTGACAATATGACAATGGTCTCCTATCTGAAAATGCAAGGAGGCACAAAAGTCAAATAAGCTTCTCCAACTTTCCCAACAAATTTTCTCTTGGGCAGAAGGAAACGTTCATTCTCTGGCAGCAACTCACCAAAGAGGGATAGAAAACCAGATGGCAGACTACTTAAGCAGAAAGAAACTGAAACCACATGAGTGTCTTTCACCGGGTAACCTGCAAATGGGTGGCTTTGAAAGGTATTTAACAGCTGTCTGCGCTGGGATTGTGTTGCACTCTGCGCTGGCTTCCATGCAACACAAATTGGGGGTCGAGCCATCAGACGATCCGACTGATTCCGACTGAGTGCGGGATTTAACCTTTAAATTGTGTTGCAAGACAATGCACTTACATGCACCAGGAAGAAGAAGGTGAACTCCGGCGGACCTGAGCAGGGAAGTGACACATGCAGAATATCGAACGCACAATGCACTTTCGGTGAACTTTGCAGACCGGGTAAGTAAATGTGCCCCATTATATAAATACAAATAGTATATATACATCATATACATACAGTATACGATCACCATATATACACATACATGCAGTATAAACACACTATATACACATACATATAGCAAATACACACATACACTCACCGGCCACTTTATTAGGTACACCTGTCCAACTGCTCGTTAACACTTAATTTCTAATCAGCCAATCACATGGCGGCAACTCAGTGCATTAGTGCATGAGTTGAGCCCACAGTTATACTGGAATTGTCGAGGCAAGAAGACACAGAATCTCCATGATCTCTCATCTATTAGTGTACCATTGAGACTGGAACAAGGATATGTTCTGACAGTGTATTTTTACTCTACAAAGTCTTCTGTTTTATATCTAGGAGAATTACCAGGAATCATATACACTGGTTCACATTTACTAAGGGCGTTGCGCCAGTTTTCTGGTGGACTTGCACGTTATTTATAGTACAAACTGCTTGCACAGGTATTTAAAAAATGTCTGCACCACAAATACACTCACCGGCCACTTTATTAGGTACACCTGTCCAACTGCTCGTTAACACTTAATTTCTAATCAGCCAATCACATGGCGGCAACTCAGTGCATTTAGGCATGTAGACATGGTCAAGACAATCTCCTGCAGTTCAAACCGAGCATCAGTATGGGGAAGAAAGGTGATTTAAGTGCCTTTGAACATGGCATGGTTGTTGGTGCCAGAAGGGCTGGTCTGAGTATTTCAGAAACTGCTGATCTACTGGGATTTTCACGCACAACCATCTCTAGGGTTTACAGAGAATGGTCCGAAAAAGAAAAAACATCCAGTGAGCGGCAGTTCTGTGGGCGGAAATGCCTTGTTGATGCCAGAGGTCAGAGGAGAATGGGCAGACTGGTTCGAGCTGATAGAAAGGCAACAGTGACTCAAATCGCCACCGGTTATAACCAAGGTAGGCAGAAGAGCATCTCTGAATGCACAGTACTTCGAACGTTGAGGCAGATGGGCTACAGCAGCAGAAGACCACATTGGACCATCTCTATTTTTTTTTTTAACAGGAAACTAAGGCTACAATTTGCACAAGCTCATCGAAATTGGACAGTAGAAGATTGGAAAAACGTTGCCTGGTCTGATGAGTCTCGATTTCTGCTGCGACATTCGGATGGTAGGGTCAGAATTTGGCGTCAACAACATGAAAGCATGGATCCATCCTGCCTTGTATCTGTGTGGGGCACATTACTTACTGGGGGGGCAGTGTGTATACAGGGGGTGGGGGCAGTGTGTATACAGGAGGAGGGGGGCAGTGTGTATACAGGGGGAGGGGGTGGCAGTGTGTATACAGGGGGAGGGCAATGTATATACAGGGGGAGGGGTGGCAGAGTGTATACAGGAGCAGGGGAGGAATGTGTACAAGGGCAGGGGGGGCAGAGTGTATACAGGGGAGGGGATGGAATGTGTACACGGGGATGGGGGGGCAGTGTGTCCACGTGAGGGTGGGGGGCAGTGTGACTACTGGAGGGCGACCCATAAAGGGGCCCACTAGGGCTCTGTCACCCAGGGGCCCACTAAAACCTGGAGCCGGCCCTGGTTTAGACCTACAGAGATCTGATGATCTAATATTCGGTTGAAAAGTTCTGCAGGCTGTATTCCCTCCATAATATTATCATCTCATCTGTTATATCTCCAGGTGGGCCGTCATGGGGGATGAGATGAAAACTGGGAATTAGACCTACTGGCAATTTGGTTTGTATTAATCCTCCAATTTTGTTGGATCCATTTCTGGTGTAGTTCTTTGTCACACACTGCCAGGAGGCTGTGGGAGGGACCTTTCTGGAAAGTCAAAAAATTTATCATTCAAAGTGCAAATCTGTGGCGCTGTGCAGGCAAATATTGGCCCCACGAGGTCACTTATAGGAGGCATGGCGTGTGTGGGGTTGGTGCAAGTTATTGCGCATTTTAGGAACATACGCAAAACCAGAGGTGGAGCACCGGGAACACCCTGAGCGGAGGCGGGGAGAACGTTTCCGGACGGGCTTCAGCAAAAAGAGAGCGACGCCCCATTCCGCTAGGCCGGGATCGCCACCGCCCCTACGCATGGGAGCGGGTGATCCATCGCCATAACAAACCTCGGGTCTCCGAAAGACGTAAGCTGGGTCGGTAACCCTATCATTACATGTGCTACACAAGTAATGAACGAGGAGAAAAAGTGCCCATTACTGACGCCAGAACGGGAAGGAATGTCAGTATAGGAATAGGAGAGAACAGACAACCTAGGGAGGAAAGGACCTAGGGAGGCCGAAAAGGAAAATAAAAGGGAAAAAAGGAGAAGACAACCAAAACCAAAACTGAGAAAAGATAAAGAACAGAAAATCATAAAGGACAGTAGGGATCGCAAGAGAGAGAGCGAAAACACTCGTCGAGCTGGAGCCTGCAAGCATGAGCGGTACACTATAACGCGACCCTCTTACTCGGACCAGACGCGCCACGCGAGAAAAGGGGGGGAAGCTCCCCGGGGGGAGGTTTGCGGCCAGACAAGGCCAAGCACAACCGGAGGACTCGGGCACACCACCCAGGCATGACGGGGGTACCCGTACACTCCTAGCATGGTGGGCTGGCAGAACGGTGCCCTGGAATAGACTACCCCTGCCCGCGCGGCGGCACATTCTCTCGTAGCCGGTAGGGAGCGGCTGCTGCTGCAGGATATCGTTTAGGGTGGATATAACTATACTGGGCGCCAGAGTGGAGCAAACAACCCAACCCCGTGTAGTGCATGATATAGCATTATATATATTGGTTTTTTTTGTTTGCATGTGACGGAGACTGTCTGGCACTAGTATGCAGCTAAGTACTATGAGACGAAATGTGCGTGGCGACTTGTGGGACGTCTCTATTTAGCTCGGAGGGGGACACCAGATCCTCGCAACCCTAGATGGGCATGTATTAAGGGTTGGGATTAGAAGTAGGCACGTCCTGACAAGGTTGTTGTGTGTGGTCACACTTAATGACTAAAATCCATGTAGGGCGTCAGTGGAGGAGGTGAGAACGAGAGCGACAGACCCACCGACTTTGGAGGCGACAGAACTGGAGATATAGAGATTTGGGGGGATGGGCTGAGGCTGGCCGGCTACACGAGGGGAAAGGCAAGGCGATCCATACAGGAGGAGTTGGCAGGGAGAGACGGCGAACGTTCTAGGGAGGCGCTGAGGACACCATATCCCTCAAACACCGAAGTCAAGGACATTTAGGAGGGTGTGAGGAGGGAGAATAGAGGCCCAAGCGGTAAAACGAGGTTTGTGGTGGGTTGCAAACGGAAAGTAGACGAAAATCCCAGTGTGTGGTCTATCCAGGTGTTAAGAAACTAGCAGCAAAGCCCAACCCGCCACCCAAACCCAACCGCGTGTCTTAGAGCGACAATAAGCGGGAAATATAAATATTTAGGTCTGATTTGCGTAAGGCTTGTTGGGGCCTCGCTCTGGGCGCTAGTACCATAAGTGTGAACGAAGTTTGCAAAGAAGACCTGTGCGAACGTTCAACGATTGAACTCTGAAGGAACACACATATCCATCTCAAACCCTAAGTGGGACAATTTAGTAAGGGTTTGATTGACGTCGGCACGACATCTGCTGGGGGGTGACGTGAAATTTTTTTTTTTTCAAAACTTAAAGTAACTAAAACCCAGTTGTGTTCTGTCAGTTAGTTAAACAGCATACAACAGAACCCACCCGCGTTCTAGGCACAATAGCGTGATATATATTAATAATTGTGTGATTACTTTGCTGCCTTGGCTGATCACTGGTATGCAGCTAGTCCATATCGTGACGAAGTTGACAGAGGGAGACTTTGCGCACTCATATGTAGCTGCTTTGACACATATTCCTCTATACCCTCAACACCAAGTAGGACAATTGTGAGGTGTTTGGATTGAATAAGGCAAAGCTGTGACGATTTTTTTTTTTTAAAAAACGTAAGTGAACTTAACATCCCAGTTTGTGGTGCTGTCAGTGTAGTTAGCAACTAGGCAGACAAGAACCACCCGTCTTTAATTTTAGGGCTACATAAATAGCGTAAAAAATATCTATTTTGGTTAATTGGCTTGTGCTGCCTACTGGCACTATTAGTGCAGCTATACATATCGGGACGATTTTGCAGAGAGACTGGCGAACGTTCTATTTTCTCTTAGGTACACACTATCCCCTCTCAAACACCTACGTAGACCATTATTTTTAGGTGTTGATTGGATACGCAACATCTGAAGTCGGATGAACGCTGGACTGAAGGATTTTTTGGTTTTTTCCAAAAAACGTAAAGATGACTTAATTAAAATCCCAATTGGTGTAGCGGTCAGTGTAAGGGTTAGAAACTAGGCATACAAGAACCCAACCCGGCTTTCTTAGGCTAACAACCAGCGTTAAATATATATATATTTTGTTTAGTGCTTAAGGCGGGCCAGTGCTTTGCTGCCGCTAGTAACCATACTGTGAATGACGAATTTGCATGGGAGACCTTGCAACGTTCAAATTAGCGCTTCAGTGACATCCATATCGCATCTCAAACACCAAAAAGACAATTTATTAGTGATGTTTATTGAAGAGGCACAGTCCTGACTGAACGATTTCATTGGTCAAAACTTAAAGTGGACTAAATCCCGTTGGGTGCTGGTCAGTGTAGGTTAGAACTAGGCAGACAAGAACCCACCCAACCGGCTTTCCTAGGCTACAAATAGCGTGATAGATAATATATATAATACTTTGGTTAATCCTTTAGATGAGTGCTTTACTTGTGGCGCCTTGCTGCACTAAGTATGGGCCCATCTAGTACCCATAAAATAGCCATGCCAAATTGCAGGGAGACTTGCGACGTATATTTAGCCTTATGACACAAATATCCTCTCAACCAAACCACCTAAGATAGGGACCTTTATTAGGGTTTAGAAGATTGAATTAGCCACCGTCCGCTTTGTTTTTTTTTGTCCTTTTTTTTTTTTCATCTTTTTTCTTTTTTTTTTTTTTTTTTTTTTTTTTTTTTTTCTTTTTACTTTTTTTTAAATGACTCAAATCAAGCAGCAAAGCACAAAACCGGTGGGGGGGCCTTCAGTGGAGGCAGAAACTAGCATACAGACCCAACACCTACGGAAGCAAACAAAGCGTTAAAAAATGTTTTGGTTGATTTGCTGTGGCTGGCCTAGCTGGCCATAGTGCCCAATACCAATTGGTGCCAATTTGCAGGAGAACGACAGTGCGAACGTATAATTTAGCTCTTATGACGAACATAGCCATCCGCTCACCCTAAGTGGACAATTATTAGAGATTGTAGTGACTTAGGCATCTGTACGTGTTCTTTTTTTTGTTACTTTTTCGTGTTTTTTTATACGCAAAGTCACATGGCCAGCACAAAATCATGGATGTGCTGGCAGTAGGCGAAAACTAGCCAGACAGCGAACCCAACAGCCGTCTTAGGCTACAATACGTTATATACTTATATGTTTGGAACTCACAGAAAACAGAAGGAGGCCACAAACACAAAATATAGAGGAACAAAACAACGTTTATAAGTGAGTACACCACAACACAAAAAAACCATAAAAACATTTAAAGGGGAAAACACAACCAACAACAAGCCAGCAAGGGGACCTACATAGGATAGTGCGGGGCACCCCCTACAACCACCACTCCCCCTCCGACAATACACCCCACTACCGCACAAAAAGCCCGAAAGGGAGCTTATGGATATAAGAAGGGGAGGAGAATATCCAATGAACGGGGCAAGCTCATAAAGCCCGGAAGGAATCACAAGGAAACCAAAAACCAGACAATCGCCAACGAACAAGCTGGCGCAAGGACAATGAGTACGATGGAGCCACTAGTCTAACCGGCTGCAGAGAGCTACCAGCCGCCAAAAAATCAATCGGGATGAACTCAAAAGGAGTGAAGGGAAGCTGGGACAACACAGCCCCAGCTTAATCGCCACGCACCCAACTGGCCCTCGGGTCCCTCTTCCGACAGTTGGGACTCTGCGCCATACTGGCAGATTACATTCTAGCTGCCACTATCCCGTTACCCTCGTCGTTCAAAAAATTACTCCACGTCAAGCACACCGCTTACTGGGTATTCACGCGTCCTGGCCACACGGACAAGCAAATCTTTCCACTCTCATCCCTGGAGAGGAAGAGTGTGAGAAATGCAAAATACACAGCAGGCCTGGTGGCACCAAGCTGAAACAGTAATTTCCCTTCTGACACACGCTAGCGCAGAGGGGCGACTTCTGCAGGACAAGTGCGGAGGGAGAGTCGGCGATTCAGGCAACTGTCCAGACCGAGGGGACGCTTTACAAGAAGCCTTTCCAGTTTATTAGTCACCACCCAGCAAGACAACTGTCAACCTGTCCCCCGTCTCGGCAGAGTAGGGCTGAGCCGTTAAGAAAATGATGGTGAGGAGTACGTAAGCTCACAGGTCACCACTCTCCTAAACGAATCCCAAAACACGCTCCCCACAACTCTACTGCGGTTTCACAAGCTGGACAACCGTGCGGAACTGGCAGTTGTACGCTTGGAGGTTCTAGCCTCCCATGGCCCCGGCTCAACGGGGCTGCGTTTGCTGAGCGGTTTTCCAGTGCACGGTGGCACATCACGATAAGCAGACACCGCTCACTACACAGCGGAACAGGCTGACGCTATCAAGATAAAACGCCTGGAGTTTCTCAAATTTCCCATTCTCCACACCAGGAAGAAGAAGCGCACCTAAATAAGGACACTCCTCGCTCCTCATTACCTCCTTCTCCTCCCGTAGTGTACACCAACACAGAGGAAACTCAGGCTAGTTTGGAGGTTGCGCAGGGCCACTGGCTCTAGCTAGAGTACTCTAGGTGTTAAGTGTCTGGGGGAGCCAACTACCCAGTGTTCCGCTGTGTTGAAACAATTTTTTGGGAGAGTGCCACACGTACAGGACTCTATTGAATATATAAGTTTTCTGGAGGGGCCACCCGCCGTCCTCTGGGTCTGAAACCTTTGGACGCCATCAGACACCAAGTGTCATTCTGCAGTCCTCAAACTATCGTTATTAAAGGCTCCAGCAACCCCCCGTGCCATTCAAGCCACACTTCCACGACTCGCGAGATAGCTGCCCCTTGTCGTCATCACCACCCCCTCAGCTCCCCGCATAATACTGCAACACGCGCTGTGTCAGGTCAACATTTTGAGAGTTATCAATTTTCAGGCTTCCACATAAACACGTATTAACATTAGTTCCCACCTCCCCGCTGCTGGTGTTAGCTCCCAATATACGTTAGCAAACGGGTTAGTCAATACCGATATTAGTCAAGCGCTCTTGCGCGGAGGACGGATTCTGTTTACATTCCCCTCGGAACCCCGCACACTAACAGAAGCCAATTACTATAAGAAACAGTACTAACACGGATCGTTATACAAAAGGTTCTTAAAGTGCTGTGTGCAGCCGCCCCCGCCAGCTATTAAAATGATAATTGGTTTTTCGCAAAGAAACGTCCTCTGCTCATGGCCCCAGCCCATTTGGTGGGGAGACCGAGAGTACAGGGCTGGACAGGCAAACAGGCACCTGTCATCGGACCCGACCGCTCCATCCCAAATTAGGGCACCTCAGAGGCATCCATCCTACGCCACTCCACTGCCCCACCGCTGTTTCCTTCCTGTCCATTTCCCTCCAGATCCTCCACAGCTCCACCAATGTCTCCATTGGCACTTTCAACCACTGCATTCAACTGTTCAATCACAACGCTAACCAGATGCTGACGCGAGAACAGGGTATCAGTACATCATCCCCTGATCAAACGAGCGGTCAGCAGAAGGTGAGTTGCACACGGTGCTGCAGTATCACCAGATACAATGGATGAACTCAGCGCGCTGACTCCGGCGCCACTGCGGTGACTATAAGTGTCAATCATGAGCAGCCAATATGATGCCCATACGTCACGTCGAAGCATGGAACGAGCTCCAGGCTCCCCAAATGTCCGTCCCCCTTAGCAAACAGCGGTGCGGCAAGTTCAGTTTGCACCAGATTACGGTTATGGAACTGTGGTCACCGATGCGGGTTTGACGACGACAGTACGTCACCTGTCACAGTTGGCACAATAATATTCAGCGACTTCTGCTCATACTCCTTGTTCCTCTGCCTCGCCCCTCCCGTAACTCTTCGTGGTTTCTTTGCCGAACCTCGAGCTTAGCCTGTTGAAGCTACCATTTGGGGTATGTATGCCAAGCCACTCCTAGCCTGCCGCTGCTGCCTTTGCATGCGTTCTGCTCATAGTCATGTCAATTATGGGAGTTTCTTGATGGCTATCTAGCCTCATTCGATCACTCTGCCATCGCCATGGCTGTTTTCCCATAATTGTGGCATAATGTTGGCGATTAAGCAGCCTCAGAGGCATCCATGCATCGCCCCTGCTGTTTCCTGCCATTATCGTGGTTTTATCATTTTCTGAGCTTTCCAGGTGTTGGGACCAAGGCTCCCTGGCAAAACCCTTGGTCCCTTGAAAATGCTTCGAGTCTCCCTGACCTCATGGGGTTCGTTAATCAGCAACAGCACTCGATCATCGGGAATAAGTTCGCTCAAATCCGAGCACCCGCATGACTTTAGGCTCATCTCATCCTAGATCAACGCTCATCGTCTAGGTATCGACGCACCAAGCAGCCTCGTACCTAAAAATAGAATAATTTTTAACACGCGTAAAAACGTGGAACGGAAATCGGAAAATCGACAAGAAAATCGTGCCCAAGCGAAAATGCACTGTTTGTGCCAGTAAAAAAAAAATTCGAGAGAGGGGAACATGTCACGTAAGTCCCAAAAGTGAGTAAAGGGTAACAGTCATCAAAAGCCACAAAAACCAACACTCCCAAGCGCCTACCAACGAGAAAAAAATTTAATAGCGCCGAAAGTATGGCAAATCCTCAAAAAAAGATGTAAGAGGTTTTTAATGGGTGTAAATCGAAAACAGGAAAACCGCACAAATTGAGGTATTACCAACCAAGAGATAATAGACATGAAGTCCAACCCACAAGACAGGTGGCACAATACGTGCGTGTTACCAGATTCACTGTATTTTGGAATTTGGGTTTTTTCCGTCGTCCGCCAGTACACGTCAGAGGATTAAAATCACCAATACAAACCATTTGAGAGTGTACTTTGTTAGGAAAATAGCGTATCAACAGCTCCTGTACATGAAACAATTAAAAGTTTATTGATTTTGAACGTGGGGATGGAAAAGAAAAACAAACAATAAGCAAAGGAGAAAGGGCTGGCGGCAGTAGGGGTTTAAGAACCTATAATAAGTAATACAACCTAAAGAAGGAAGTTTGAGAAACGACTCCTCATTAAAACAAGAAAAAAAAAGAAGTGTGGAGAAAACCGGTACAGATACGCAAAGAGGTTGATAAACTACTACAACAGGACTGGGCAGAGAAGGAGAGGGAGGCCTGGTCAGAGCCGAGTGGATGGCACATAGGCAGGCGATAAAATGTTGAAGGGGGGTAATGGGGGACACAGGGGGATTCTATTTGTGTGGGTGAAGAAGATCGCACCGGGGGGGTCACGAATGAAAGAGTGGCAAGTAGCTAAGAAGGAGATTACCCCGAATAGAAGCACCGTGAGTGATGGAAAGCACGGGGGGGGTGGAGGACACCATACGACCACGGGGCCCTGCCAGGAAACCACTCGGAGGACTATAGGTGAAGCAAAAAGGGCGTAGGGACTGGTGTGGCCGACTCACTTAAACGGGGGGGGTTATGGGCCCTAGCATTTAGTTGGGAGGGGGAGGACTAACCGAACGAGAGGAGGGTGGGGGGAAGGAGTAACAACACGGCGGACGGCGCTCGAGGGGTCGCGAAAGGGGGGCTGCAGAGGAAACATACGTCTCGACCCAAAAAGCAGGCGAGGCAGGGGGAGGGGAAAGGACAGGGTCGGGGCTAAGCGGCGGGGGAGTGGGAGCAAGAAGACACTTGAGAAAGGGGAAAGAAGGATGGAGGAGGGAGGGGCGTGAGAGGAAGGGAGGAAACGATCAGACAGGAGAGGGCACAGGCCCACAAGGATCACCAACACACAGTAGACAACAACTCACGAGGCACGGCAAGAGGGCGACCAGAAGGCAGTGGGGGAAAAACGAGGTCCAGGCAATAGGGCCCGGGAGGACAGGTGGTAGAAGGCCCGGATAGGGGAGCCAAGCAAGGGCCGGCAGGGAAGGGCCGGGGGGGGGAGACACCCAGGGGGAGGAAGACTGTGAGGGCGGCGCTTGGGACGAGCGTGAATGGAGAGGAGGGGGGGGCAAGAAAGGCGGACGCGAGAGAGAGGAAGGAGGAGACGGGGGCCGGCAGGGCAGACAATACCCACTCGAATTTGCAAGCCAGGAGAAAAACACGAAGAGACGACTAGGAGCGTACAGAGAAAAGCAAAGAAACAAGACTTCAATGCCACAAGGGCAAGGGGCAAGGGGTGTCGGGAGGAGAACAGGGAAAAGAGACCAAGGTGAACACAAACAAAGGGCAGGGACAGGGCGATTGACAGCAGCCGGGTGAAGAATATTGGAGGGAGGGAGCTGGGAAAATAAAATGGAACAGAATGTGCACCAAAACCAACACTAGTAACAACACTGGCAAAAGAAAAGGGAGACACGGGCCTGAAGGGAGAGGCCCCCTTAAAGCGTCACTGTACAGTTAAAAATTTTTCCAAAATTAATGATATGTAATCCCACCTTTTCAAAACAAACACACGCCTACGTTGAGTGCTCCTACTTTTCATTCCAAGACTACCAGCACGCACAAGGCTAGCCAATAGGCCCCTGTCCCCATGAGGGGCTCACAATCTAATCAACCTATCCACTATTTTGGGTGAGGAGGAAACCAATACCCAGGGAAAGTGTTTGACAAAAAATCACTAAGTTAGCAATTGGGCGGAGACCATATCTTCAGTCTATGCCCTCGCTGGCCAAGCGACTGTCCACAGATCCAGACGTCTTGTGTTCTCTCTCAAGGAAGTAGAGCATAATCCGGTAGAGCCGACATAAATCCACTAAACACTGCACAGTGCACATCAGAAGGTATAGGTGACAGCTGACGTCCATCACATGAGGATCAGGGACTGTAATACGTGGTAGAAAAATCATACACAGTTACGGTGGTCTATAGCCGTACTGTAGTGAGGCAGTAAGGATTGAGCGCGTATCTGGACGCTGATCTGCCCGATGAGAAACACACAGAAGAACTGGCGCTGTACGCCTTGGAGGTTCTTGCCTGCCCTGCCGCTAGCGTGTTGTCCGAGCGGGTTTTCAGTGCAGCTGGTGGCATCATCACCGATAAGCGTACACGCCTGTCGACTGACAGCGCTGACAGGCTGACGCTTATCAAGATGAATAAAGCCTGGATTTCTCAGGATTTCCATTCTCCACCAGGTGAAAGAAGCTCAACCTAAATAGTGTATGCACTCCTCGTCCTCATTTTCCTCCTTCTCCTCCTCTTTGTACACTAAAGCAGAGGAAACTGGCTATTTTTTGCCAGGGCCAACTGGCTCTAGCTATAGTACTCTATGTATTTAATTTTTCTGGAGGGCCACCTACCCGGTCCTCTGTTTTAAACAATTTTTGGGAGTGCCACATACAGGCACTCAATCTATTTAATTTTTCTGGAGGACCACCTACCTGCTCCTCTGGTTTGAAAAATTTTTTGGACTGCCACATACAGTCACTCAATTTATTTAATTTTTCTGGAGGACCACCTATCTGCTCCTCTGGTTTGAAAACTTTTTTGGGCTGCCACATACAGGCACTATCCAAATTTAATTGTTTCCATAGCAGCCTCCACACGTCGTCTTTATAGCTGCCTCCACACGTTGTCTCCATTGCTACCTCCACACATCATCTCCATAGCTGCCTCCATACATCGTCCCCTTAGCAAACGAGCTGTGTCAGGCAGAATTTTGGGTTGTTTTCATGGCTTCCACATTAAACTTGTTAACTTTGTCGCCACCCTGCTGTGTTATCCACAAAATATACTGGCAAACTTTTATCATTTACCGATATTATTTTTAGTTGCTACCATACTATATGTGTGTTATTTAAGTATTAACAAGCACTGTCTTACTTATCTTCTGTTGGACAGCTAAAGTTTTCTAGGGTAAACATATCATTCTTACCCTATAGAGTCTTTCCAGTGCATTTGATTTTAATTGTATTGTCTGGTCTATGTCTATGCTTGTATATATTTGCAATAATACACTTTAGAATTTTTATGAATTATTGAGGTTTAGGTTCTTTAGATTAGTTGTAGTAAACTATCATAAAGTATAGGTTACACATTCCCACAAGGTTAACACACAGTATACAACAATCTCATCTAGTCAGCGCAAGTATTTCTACATTAAGTTCAATTTTTAAAAAACTTTTTTTCTGTCGATATTTCTGTATGAACAGTTGTTTTTTTGTAGTAGGACTTTTTATTAGTACCATTTTGCAATTTACTTTTAAGATTCTTTTACAGGTCAGGTTGACACATGAAGACATTGATTATGATTATTTGTAGATTTTAACTATCTTTTTTTAATTATTTTGAACACCTATTATTGTCCCTTTATTATAGTCCCTTTATTATTGTACCCAAGCAAGTTCCTTCATGGATTTCCTGTTTGTTTCAGACACCATTGAGGATCTGTGAGGGCTTTGCTTGGTAACCATCTTTAATTTAAATAGTATTTTTTTCAAGAAATTACTTACTCTGATATGGAGGTACATTTTGCCTTCATTTTCTTACAATACTCATCACTTTGATTTTCATCCATTAGAAAACACGATATACTGCTATTTTCTGTAAAGGAAAAGCAAAGCAATACTTCAATGCACAAGTTCAATGCAATTTTTTTCTTTGTAGAGAACATTTATAAAGACACAATTTTAACACAATAGAAATTGCATGACATTTGCTTTTACAGTCAGTCTTGTAAGAATATTGGAGTAGATTTATTAATCTGTTTAAAATAGAATTTTAACATAATTTGCACCAAAACAAGCAACTTGTAAGCAACAACTTTCAAAAAGGAAAATGTAGAAAACTGGCACTGTAAGTTTGTCCCCTTAAAGCGTAACTGTAAAGTTATAATGATTTTACAAAATTATTATATGTGATCCCACCTTTAAAAACAAACAGAACAATGCCTACTTTGTGCTGCTCCTACTTTTCTTTCCAAAGATTACACAGCACTGCACAAGGCTAGCCAAATAGGCCCCTGTCCCCATGGGGCTCACAATCTAATCAACCTACCACTATGTTTTGGAGTGTGGGAGGAGACCAGAGTACCCAGAGGAAAGTGTTTGACAAAAAATCACTAGAGTTGCAGTGGGCGGAGACTAATATCTGTCAGTCTATGCCCTCAGGCTGAGGCCAGCTAGCTTGTCCACAGATCCAATGATGTCTTGTGTTCTCTCTCAAAGTAATTTAGCATTAAATCCATTTAGATTCCTACAAGTAAATCCACTAAACACTGCACAGTGCACATACAGGATGTATATGGTGACAGCCTGGTAGCTTCCATCACATGGAGGAGCAGGGAACATGTAATAAGTGGTAGAAATCATACACAGGTTACATGTAATCTATAGCCTGTGCTGTGTGAGCAGTAAGGGTTAATAGCTTATCTGGACAGCTGATACTGCCGATGACAAGACACACAGAGAAACTTCTGTCGAATCACAGACTGGGATGGAGGGACTGATAGGGAACAGAGAAATATTGTACCTCACTATTCTGTGCAGGAGATATCTGCATATACATCCAGCCCTACTGCATTTACTGTTCTACACAAATTCAGCTCTGCTGCATTCACTGACACATGACCTCCTGCTCTGTGAGCAGGGAGCAGAAGCTCCTCCCCTCCAAGGAAACCGACCAGAAACAAAGTGTAAACAACATTTGGATTCATAAGGCTTATCAGCCCATGGAAAGGAAGCAGCCATTACAGCAATGAGGTAATGTGAGGGCTATAACAAGGAAACTACTGCATGTAGGTAATAAAGAAACTAGGCCAAGTTGTTTGACATCCCAAGAGCTATTGATTTGTGAAAAATAAAAAACCTTTACAGTTACTCTTTAACTGTATGGTTGGAACTATTGTTCACAATACTAGTTAGTATTTTCATTGTTCTCACATGTGGCGAAGTTTAGGCTCGGAAACTTATGGGGTCTGATGTATGTGTTTTTGGACGAAAAAGTTGCATGTCTATAATAATGCCATTTTTGGCATGAAAATGGAACAATTGCGGAACAATTGGGCACAAAAACATGTCACACCAAAGTTGTGATAAATCCCCTGATCTGTTAGATGGATAGATTTTTTTAACCTAATTCATTTGAGCTGAACATAACATGCAACTTTACTTCAACAAAGCCTGATTGTTTAAAACCATGACTAGGCCATGGTTGCACTGAAACTTTCTGTACTATTAGAATTACCCATGCGGTCTATAAAAAGGGTACTGTGCTGTATGCAATCTCATACACTGCAGGTGTCAATAAATACTTGAAATGAATTTATAGCACTATCAATGTCACAGTGTAGACCTGTTTTATTCTGTAAGTTCAAGATTTTTCCTGCAATAGTTAAAGGGGTTGTGCACTATATATTATTTTAATGTATTTACACAGAGAAAAGGAAGTCACAATTTTCTAATATACATTTAAAAAAAAAGTTTCAAGCTCCATATTAGTTCATAGAAATGCTTCCCATAGAATGAAATAAAGATAGCATCCATTTTGTGGTCCACCACACAGACATCATGTGACCCTTGTGTTACTACTGTCCAGTTAACTCACAGGCGGATATATAACTTTTCAGAGTAAGAAATGATATACTGTACATGATTACTACAACACCTCTTCGTGCATGTCATTGTTGATGGAAACAATGTTTTTCTTCCTGCCTCCTAGCTCTGTGATTTTTTTCATAAATAGATTTATCAACCTAATGACATCATTACTAAGAGATAATTTTGTGTTTTAACAGTTTATATTTTTTTAAACAAACTCCTAGAGAACATTTATGATATAAATGTAAAACCATTTAATTGTTCATGTATGGAAAGTTATACAGCTGCTATACAGTGCAACATCCCCCACCAGGACCTGACCTTTTTGGGTGGCTGGAGGAAGCTGGGGTCCTGAATACCGGAGTGGCTGGCTAGTGCTGCCTAGCGCACAATGATAATCATGGGGCTTGGTATCAGGAGCGGAGGCCTCGTCCATAGCCTGACAGATCTCCAGAAGGTGGTGTGTGCAAAAATGGATATAACAGGAGAAGGTGAGCACAACAACTTTCATTATTATTTAACATGATAACATGATCCACACATGTGGCGCCCTCTCTGTATCTCTTTTTCTATTTGTGCAAACAATAGAAGGAGAGGATGACAGAGTAGGTTTCTCCCTGGGGCAACCTGTGTGTAAGTCGTTATCCCTGGGAATGTAGGGTGGGGTGCCCATGATGATGTACAGCCGGATCCAGGCATCACTCAGAGGCACGTTGGTGAAGTATAACTTACAGTTCTTTATTGGAAAAGGCAAATCCCTTATCAGTAGCCAAGATCCATCTGGATGGAGGTAGCTGAAGATCAGGTCCTCAGGAAGGTATACACACAGCCTGGTAAAGTAGCTTTAGGCTGGGCTAGTTGTGAGGAGCAGAGTCTTTGTGGTGGAGCTCTTTAGTCTGGTGTCAGGGCAGCTTGCCTCAGACACTGCTTGTCTCTGGATCGAACTTCCTGGAATGCCCTTTGGGCTGAACTGGCCTCCCCAGAATGACCTCCAGGTCAAAGACCTTCTCTCTATTCTCTCAGACCTGGAACTTTCCAGCCACAAGGAGCTTTATAACCTCCCCTTGTGAGCTGGCAGCTCCTTTGTCCAACCAGCTTGCTCTACCATCACAGTATCACAGAGCATTTAATTGGATAATACATCTAACTTATGACCTCCCACACAGAATCTTACAGCTGCAATTACCAATTTTTTCATGCTAGAGACCTCCTTGTGAGGTGAGCAGGCTCATCAGAAAGCTCCTGACATGGAGAGGGACACTTTTGCAACACCTACCTACCCTATGCATCAGAAGAGTCAGAGTCATATAATAAAGATAAAGCATAATTGTAGGGAATACATACAACACGTCACAATGATCTATGAAGTGGGTTCACATGCTTAGCCTGCTCCATACATAGGGAGAGCTAGATGCATTATTAGCTCCTTAAAGGGGTTTTCCCATCTTGACATTTACATTTAATTCAATTAATTTGCCACATGTAGACATTTCTTCAATTGTATGTTATTAAAAAAAATGTTCCAGTGTGCAGATAATTTCTAAAAGTAGCCATGTTGTCCCTTAGAAACAAGATAGCTTCCTCGGATATGACCACTTTGCATTTTGAGAGCAGTGGCCAGACATGCGCTATTGAGCCCTGCCTAACCACCTGGCTTCAGCAATCATTACCGCAGGACGGCTGTGGGACATGCAGTAACTCCGGGACATTTCATATACAAAAGCCTTTTGTTTCTTTGTGCAATCACTTCAGCAGAGGTGGTCGTATCCAAGGACACAGTCTTTTTTCTAAGGGACCGTATAACTACAATTATGAGAAATTGGGCCACATTTACTTACCCGGTCCTATCGCGATCCCCGTAGTGCATTGTCCAATGAGGATGAAGTCTGGCGCAATTCACTAAGATTGTGCGCCCGATATCCTGCTTGTGTAACTTCCCCGTTGAGGTCCGCCGGAGTTCACCTTTTCTTCCCAGTGTATGTGAGTGCATGTCTTGCGACACAATTTGAATTTTAAATCCTGCACTTAGTCCGAATCAGTCGGGTTGTCCAACGGCCATGCCCCCCGATTTGTGTCGCATGAAAGTCGGGTGCAATTGAGCCAAAAACCCCTGTTAAATTCGGCGCAAATTGGAAATAGTCGGGAAACCCGACGGAAATGCGGTGTGCGGACCCTTTGTAAATGTGCCCCATTATCTTCACACAAGTACATTTTTTTTTAATAACATCAAATTGAAGGAATGTTTATATATGGCAGATGAATGAAACTGAATGTGAATGCCAAAAAGAGAATACCTCTTTAAGTGTGGCCCTCAAACCTGATGGCAAAATGAAAATTAACGTTAGGGCACCAACCGGTTGCTAGGAAAGCTGGAATGCCTGTTATTGCAGGATCCTGCTGTTATTGTATTAGTGATCAGACCACCTAAAGTTGAAGTACCTTTGGATGCCAAGAAAAACAGTAAAAAAATAAAATAAAAAGTTTAAACATAAATATTTTTTTTAAAAACCTCAAATCACTCATATATGCTACAAAGCAAATGAAAATAAATAAATAAAAACAAATATGTTACATATCATGCCCCAAAACCTCTTATTTATCAAAATATAAAATGTCTTATTCCCCTTATTGGAAATGTGCATATTGCCACTTTTTGCTATTTTCCCCACAAAAAAATGTTATAGAAAATTGGAATAAAAAGTGGTTGAAAAGTCAAACAGTCTGGAAAATTGTAGCAATGACAAAGTCAGCTCATCCTGAAAAAAATTACAGCCTAAGCTCAATTTATACCTATATAAATTGGTATCCCTGAGATCATACCAACCCAAACAATAAAGTCGAGGTGTCATTTGGTGTGCACAGTGAAATAACGATATAGCCCATAACGATATGGCACAAATGCATTTTTATGTAAATTTAATCTCATTTGGAACATAAAATATGGTCATTAGAAATGTGGAAAGCAAAAAATAGACACGTTAAAACTCCACCGGCGGCAAGGAGTGTACAGCCTGTGTACAGCCATCGAAATGACTGGAGACTTCATCCAGTGTGAAAGTGTTTAGAAATCACTGTGTTCTCGCTCCTCTCTGCTTGAAGGCCATGTTGTGACTTATACAGAGCTAACAGAAGGCCAAGTAGTATAAACATTCTGCCTCGGAGAAGACAGTGCACAATTTATTGAGCTTTTTGGAGAATGTCCTGGAAAATTAATTATGGCCAATAGCATTGCAGTATTATATCTCCTTGTCACGCCCCCCCCCCCCCCCCCCCCCCCCCCCCAATGCTGATGACTCTGTATTTAAAATATGCGGTTGAGCGCAAATAAAGATTGGAGATTCTACACTAAGAAACTGGTGTGTCTTGGTTTTGTGCTCTCGTCTCGGTACTGGGCAGCCATGGAAGGGTTAATAAGAAAGTCACCTTACAACTGAAGTAAGGGCAATTTATGCCCTAGATAAAAATCTCTGTCAGGCACTTTCATGAATATGACTGGTGAATTGGGCAGTCTTAAAGCCTTAAAACATTTAAAAGTTTGTGGGACAAGGGGACCCCTAAAGAACTGAAAATTGGTGTACAACAACTCATGTTGACTGATATGTCAGATGGATAGGCAGCAGAGCACATAGTAATCATGAGACCCCTATAGCAAAAAAAGTCAGGTATGGGTCCCTGCGCCCCCAGAAAGTAAACACTGTATCAGCTTTTTCAGTGCAAAAGAATTATTTCAGTCCTGAGGTAACATTCACTAATGCTAATCCAATATTTTAGACTTACCAAGGCTGGATTGTGTGTCATCTTGAAGTTCCACAGTGGTTCCACAGAGGACTTGTAAAACAGTACTATCTTGCTGTGATGGATGAGCGCAAGTTACTTCATAGATGATCTTTTTTCTGTCAACCTGACAACTTCAAAAAGGGGACAGTATTTTCAATAATAACATACAAGTTCAATACATATTATATAATCTTTATTCATTGCATGTGTTGTATCATATATTTAGGACAGTGATTGATAATAGAAAGTCATAGAAACTTTCATTTTCAATTATTGCCTGCTCACAATTCTCAAAGCTGTAGGGGGACTAAAAAGCGTTTGCATAGGGTTCTGACAATGATTTTAGGTGCCACATAAAAATAATTTCGTTGTTTCTTAGCTCATCACTGTTCATTTACCTCACATTTGGCTACAGCTTATATATGAACTATGGTATACCATATGTATGCCTGGGCAATTTATTGTATTAATGCTGCAATACCCTTAAAACCAGATCTACACTCCAGTACCATATAATTCAATTTATTCACATAAAATATGTATAGAAGTATTGCAGGTCTTACTTAAAATGAATTTCGGACTGTGCAATAAGGTAAAATTTATAAACTCTTTAAATATTTTAAACATGGCACTGGAACACCAACGGTGCCCCTGGGCAGAGATCTCTGGTACCTCCGATCTCAGGAGTTAACTCACATATTAAGTATTAAGTGTGCACATTTGAACATATAGATCATAAACATCATGTTAGAACTTGCATTGCATAGTCCAATGTGTGCCTAATCAGCCTGCACTCAGAGCAGGAGGAGGTCAGTGACATGGTTCAGGGGAGCATGTGACCAAGGCTGCTCATCCGATTACTGAAGTCACATGACACAGCTGACCTCACAATTAGGTGATCATGCATTTCATAAACTTCTGAATCGCATGCTCAGAAAAAAAACAGTTAGTAAACATATGAATACTAAAACATAAGTGTTATAATCATTATAAACATTCTCAGAATTAAAAAAGTACATCTGTATATAAAAATCTAATTTGTGTAGATATTTATCCCTAAAACTCCTTCAAGGACAAGTTTTTTAATTTTTTTTTTTTTTGCTTTTCCATTTTTAACTCCAACCCCCCACAAGCTGTTTTAGGACTTTCAATGTTCAGTTGAGATGACACCTATCCTTTATTCTTTGGACCAGTGTGATGTCTTAATAATTGTCAAAGCGTAAACCACTATGTGCTAATTTTGTTAAGGATCAAAAGACCATGGTAATATGAATACTGGTGTCATTGTCATATTATGCTCAGATGTGTAAAATGGTTCTACATGTTATACATGCTTTTTCTTTTGTACTTTGATTTCTTTCTACTCAATAAAACCAGTTTAAAAAATGTAAGATAACGTGTAGGGTGTCATAGTAGAATGAGTTAGGTACAACATATTGGGCAGTAAAAAGGAATATGTGTTGAAATATTGATTTTGACTGTGTACTAGCTATAGCGCATTGCTTTTTGGAAAACAACTGTGGGGCACTAAGCCATTCTTTAATGGTTAGCACTGTTCTGATATCTCAGAAGCTCTGCAAATATAACAAAGCATCTTAACCCCTTAACGATGTGCCATAGTAGTACGGCGCATGTCGGGTCACGGTCAATGGAGAGGGCTCACGAGCTGAGCCCTCTCCATTGCCAGTAAGTCTTTGCTGCAAATTGCAGGAAATACTTAACGGTGACACCCGTGCTAGTCTTCAGAAGACCCGAGGCTGTCATAGTGGCGGATCGCCGCTCTTGGATGACGTCATCGGTAGTGACAATCCACAGCAAGATGGCGGCGCTTTTGAACTGCCATCCATTACAAGCAGCTTTGTCGGGCAGCTTTAAATAGATGGCGGCACATGGGCATTGCCATCTTGCCGAGGATCAGCACATCAGCACATTGTAATGAATCAGGAGGAAAATCCCCATATACAGTAGTATGGCAGTATATGGTGGGATCAATCAGGCAACCTAAGGTTAAAGTACCCTAGGGAGTCTGAAAAATAGTAACAAGAAAAATAAAAAAAGAAGTTTAAAAAAAAAGTTATAATGAAAAAAACTAAAAATTCAAATCACCCCCCTTTCCCTATAACTGATATTTGAATAAACAGTAAAAATTATAAACACATTAGATATCGCCACGTCCCAAAATGCCACTTTCTTTTAAAATATAATAACGTTTTTTCACTGCGTTTAACGGAAAATAGCGCCCGAAGTAAAAAATGGCACTTTTTTGCCAATTTGAAAAACATTTAAAAAATCAATAAAAAGTGATCAACAGGTTGTACAGTCCCAAAAGTGATAGCAACGAAAAGTCATCAAAAGTCGCAAAAAATGACACCACCCACAGCTCTGTAAACTGAAGTATGAAAAAGTTATTGGCGCCAGAAGATGTTGAAATAAAAAAAAAAGCACCGACCCAAAGAATAAAGGCTTACATTGCTGTTATAGTTTTAAGCCCATAAAATTTTAAAATTTTGTAAATGGCGAGTTTTATCATATTTGCTCAATTTAAATATTTCCATAAATAAGTGGAAAAAAAATATTAACCAAAGTTAACCACGAGCATTGACCAAAGTTAACCACGAGTTCTTATCTTGCAAAATGTCATAAATTTTTGTGCAAAAATAAATTCCGATCACATGCTGGCATAGGAAACAGATTAAAATGGGTTGCTTAAAATGTTGTGAATTTTTGAAAACAGTTGCAAAAAACTCAACAAAAATGCCAGATTTAACACCCTTTAAGATGCATCAAATAAACCCAAATCATCCCTCCCTATTACAAAAGACTTGTCGCAATTTCCAGACCAGATTTTAAGAGAAATTACCAAACTGTGAAAATTTTCCATGCGTGATCATAAAGCTGGGATATTTTAGACCAATTGAAGCATGATGTTTACTAATAAAAAGTGCAGTGCTTCTAGAAAATATACTGAAATTAAACTGCTTACTTTGGTAACTGTTCCGGAGATGTCTGATTTGTTTCATCAACAGTGCTGCATTCATTTTCTGGATGGGAAGTAGATTTTTCTGACTTATGCTCACAGAACCTTACATTTTCTTTTACTTTTTCAGCAGAAATCTCTGTGTATTAAAAAAAAAAGAGAATATCTTTTAATTACACTGTTACAAGTGAATAGCTCATCAATGACAACAAGCTAGGTAGAAATAGACCAGGTGTAACTTCAAGCTGCAATATCTGTACTGGCTCCCTAACTATAATGCATTGTTTATAGTTCTGGCCTCTTTCAATTGAGAAAAGACACCTTGTGCACCACATAAGACTCCCAGGATAGGCACAACCTCACCTGCTGCACCCTCCAGGTAACACCCATGTTCACATAAAGATGCTTTCAGATAAATAATAAAAAAAAGTTCTAAATTATAGTACAAATCCATTATACAACAATCACAATCCATCACCCAACAAGCTCCACTTAAATGTTATCACCCAATGCTACACATCTGTAACAAAGAATCATTTGTGAATATAAAATACACAAAAGAATCACACCCAACTGAAGACTATTACTAAAATAGATTAATCTTTATTAGTAAATATCTAGCTTAGTAAAACACTAGCTGGTCATCGGACCTGAAAACATGCAATAAAAAGATGTGGAGGTGGTCACAAAGTACACAAAAAAAAAATCCACACGCTGGTACCAGGAAAGATATTTTAGTAAAAATACTCTATAGGGTATACACAATGTTCATGAATATGCCTACCCTGAAAGCATTAGCCCAATACTAACCACATATCTGCATACTAAAACAGGAGTTGGTGACTACCACCACAACGCGCAGCATGTGTTTCATCATCTGCTTTCTGGTACTGGGGTGAGTGGTCTGGCTACAAAATATATAAAAAGATAGCTAGATAATAATAGCTATAAGTCTACTGTATGCTAGGTTTGGGACATAACAATAGTGGTGTGTTGTACGCTGCTGGTGTTACCACCCAATGCTGCTAGTAAGTTAGGCACTGCTGCACATTAACCCTTTCACTGCCAGGCATTTCTGGAAATTTTGTCATGTTATTCGCCAGAGCAATGTTTACAATTTTGATGTGTAATAAAACCAAAATTACAGCAAGAAGAATTATACTAAACCCCAACAAACCATATATATTTTTAAATTGCATTAAAGAGTTTATAGGCATAGGCACCTTCATGCAATTTTGATTCAAAGTGTAAAATTGTATCAAATATACATAAAATTTAACTTTGGTGGCAAATGTGTTCCAAAGAGAATATATTTACTTTCACATCTCTCAATGCTGAAAAGAACCAGAATCAATAGGCATGGAGAAGCTTTGCTTACATCTAGGGACACTTCTCCCAATAACGCTATGTGCTGGCTTTTCCCGGACGCTGGGGACGGATAGGACAAGACCCAAGGAAGTGCTCATAGGCTCCTCTGTAGATGGCACGACCGGAGGATAGAGCTGCTTTTGGAAAACCGGAGCCAGACGAGGAAGAGACGCCATGGGCGAACATGGGGTTGTACGAGGCAGTACTCTTCAAAACGCTCCCTAAACCGCACACTGATTTGGGTGGCTATAGTGATGAGGCCACTCAATGTAGACGGCAGATCAGATAGATGAACATATGTAGAGTTCAGAGATACCTCATAGTCATATGTTTACAAAACTTAACATAATATCACTAAAACTGAAATAACTAAATAACTGTTTTTCAGCTAGATAAACAAAATAAAGCAATAAAACAAATTAAAAAGTAAAGGCTTAAAACCTATATAAGTTTTGAATGCAGACAACCAGGCTGTCACGGGTACTCCTGCGACCCGTGTACCTCCGGGGGCCCCAGTGTCTGCTAACTAACCCGTCCTGGCTCCAGCGGCGATCCCTGCGATGTCCACACTGCAGTGCGTGCGCCAATAAATTCCAGCCCCTTCTTGTGTCCCCTGCCAGATCTTTGTGACTAGAGCCCTAGAGAAAGCTGTGTTTATGCCTTGTGCTGTTTCTGAGAATTCCCGTTGTGACCCTGGTTCAGTTTCTGACTTTGCTCCTTTGCCACCTGCCCTGACCTGTTGCTACGCCTCCAACTCTGATCCTGTGCTACATGTCCTGACCTCCTGCCTGTCCCCAACTACAAGATTGCCTGCACCTCGACCTTGGCTGCCACTGCGGACTAGTCACGCCTGTGGAACGACCTAGTGGTACCACACCGGAGCAAGTCCAACCCGCTTTGCAGCGGGCTCTGGTGAAAACCGGGTGCCACTTAGACGCAGGTCCCAGGTAGTGGCTTGTGTCATCGTACACAGTGGTTCATAGGACCCACAACCTCTTAGCCTGACAGAAAGATCTGGCCATGCATCCTGCCAAGGTTCCACCTCCCAGTCGGCCCGATCTTGCCACCATTGTGATCCACCAATGCCGGCAGATTGCCGCGCAGCGCGATCAGCTGTAGCAAGTCACCACCATGCTACCCAACATCAGCAACAGGTTCCTGAGGCTGCTTCTGCGACTCCTGCTACCCCGGCTTCCTGCCACTGAACCCAGGTTACGTCTCGCAATTCCTGGCAAGTATGACGGGGATCCCAAGTTGTGCAGGGGCTTTAGAACCCAATGCTCTCTGCACATAGAACTCATGCTGTCGCAATTTGTTACAGAGCGATCCAAGGTGGCATTGTACCTCAGCCTCCTCTCCGGGAAAGCCTTGGCCTGGACCACCCCTCTTTGGGACAGAGACGACCCGGTTACAGATACACTCGTGGCATTTCTGATGGAGTTCCGGTCCGTGTTTGAAGAACCGGCCTCCTCTGCTGAGACTGCGCTGTTGAATCTGCGCCAGGGAAACTCCTCCATGGGAGAATATCTTGTCTAATTTCGTACCCTGGCCTCTGAATCTCACTTAACGATGCTGCCCTGTCCCGCAGCTTTTCATCAAAAGGGACTTTCCTCTCACGTTACCGACCTCTGCTGGCTGCCCGTGATCTTCCGTCTACATTGAGTGGCCTCATCACACTATAGCCACCGACAAAACAATGTGTGCGGTTTATGGGTAGTTGTTGAAGATTACTGGCCTCGTACAACCCACATGTTCGCCCAACGTGCCTGTCTTTCCTCTTCTGGCTCTTTTTCCAACCAATAGCAGCTTCTAGCCTCCGGTCGTGCCCATCTACAGAGGAGCCAATGAGCACTTCCTTGGGTCCCTTGTCCTATCCGTCCCCAACGTCCCGGGAAAAAGCCAGCACATAGGTTTATGGAAGATGTCCCCATGGTAAGCAAAGCTTTCTCCAACGCCGTTGATTCCTGGTTCTTCTCATCATTAGGCACTGGCAACCCAGCCCCGGTCTCTCTTTCTTGGACGTCGGCTCCGATGGAAACTTCATGGTGCCGCTCTGGTTTCCTGGATCCATCCCGATTGTACTTCTCGCCAACCTTCTGGTTATCTCCCTTCCTCGGTCATCGGACAAATCCTCCATCCTCCCTGTCCGTACCTTAACGGCACTGATGCCGATATCACCCTGCCAAGTCCGGTGCTTGCATAAGTAGATTCTGACCTTCTTTGTGCTGTCTGGCCACGCTCGTAAACCCACCTCGTCCCTCCTGCTGGGTCCTCCTTGGTTGCGGTTCCACGCACCTGTCCTTATTGGAAAACGGGGGAATATTCTCCATTGGGACCTGAATCCAGTCCGTGTTGCTTGGAAGTACCGATCATCCTGGTGTCTTCTTGCTCACTTCCTAGTCGACAAGTCTCTGAAGGGTCTTCTAGCGTGCTAAACCAAGACTTTGCAATCTCGTCTCTCTGAGAAGCAAGTGGGGATTCTTCAACCGCAACCAACCACCCCTAGATGTCCCTTGACCCAGCTCCTGGTACACTCTCCTCAATGAGGACAAGTATACCCATTATCTGTGCCCGGACCAAGGCTATATCGACCTACTAATAGGATAATTTGCAGAAGGGATTTATCCTGCAAGTCTCTTCCATGCTGGTGGCTGTTCTCTTGGTGGCCAGAAGGATGTGTTCCCTACTCTGTGCATTGTTAACGCACAGCCTCATAAATTCACAGTGAAAACCAAACTGCTAACCCTTCTCCTCTCATCACTGTACTTTTGATCGCCTACGGGTTGCCAAAGTTTTCACCAAGCTGTAAACTGCTAGAATCAACCTCATACGCATCCGTGAAGGCGAGGAGTGGAAGGCGGCCTTCAAATCACTCCCGTGATTGGCATTTTGAGAATTTTGTATTCCCTTTGGACTGAATTCCAAGAATTTTCAACGATACTTCAAGAGCTTTGCCCTCTAACTTTTGTTTCGTTGTCTACTTTGACCGATTATTCTGGGTGTTTTTCTCTTTTGACCTAATTACGTCTCACCTGAACCCATGTCGGCCGTTCCTCAGGCAACTAAGGGCCAATCGCGTATTCCAACTCAAGCAATGCCAATTTCTCAAGTAGGCACTCCCATTTTCTTGGGAACATCATTTCTAACAAAGGAATTTTCAATGGATCCTGCCAATTGTCTTCTGTACTCTCATGGCCGTATACCCAGTGGGACTACGTGCCATACAGAGATTTCTGGGCTTTGCCAATTATTATCGGCAATTTATTCCACACTTCTCTCTTTTGGCTCCCATTGTGGAGCTGACCAAGAAGGTCAGCTATCTTCTGGAAGGAGCTCATCACCCGGTCCATATCTACACTGACCACAAGAATATCCGGTTATCTCCAGACTGCTCAGCGTCTTATCTCGTCAGTGGGCTCCTCTGTTCTCTTTTTTCTTCTTCGTTCAACTTTCCTGATTTCACTTCCGAAGAATGTCAAGGCCGATTGTCCTCTCGAGGCCTCTGATTCGTTGGGGAAGAATCGCGCCTTGTCCATATCTTTCCTTCAGAACAACTGGTTGTTGTTGCTGCTGTGGACCTATTAAAGCTTCCTTCCTGGCAAGACCTGATGTCTGTCCTGCTTTCGGAAGGACATTGATTTGGGGACTTGGTCCTTGTGTGGCTGTACACCCCCGTCGTGCCGCTATAATTGGCCTCTGGCCAGTTGCCTGCCCTAATAAACTCCTGTGTCCCTGCCAGATCTTTTGTTCCTAGAGCCCTAAAAGAAAGCGGTGTTATTTGCCTTGTGCTTGTTCTGAGAATTTCCCATTGTGACCCACCCCCCTTCCATTTCTGAACCTTCTCTTCTTCTTGCCACCTGCCCTGACTTTGCCTACATCGTGATCCTGTGCTCCCATCCCTACCCTCCTGCCTGCCCCGACTACAAGATTGCCTGCCGTCCCTTTTGCCTCACCTTGGCTGCCACGGTGGATAAATCAACGCTGTTGGAACGACCTGGTGGTACCACGGCGCTGCGCAGCAAGTACAACCCGCTTTGCGGGCTCTGGTGAAAAAACGGTGGCCATCTTAGACCTCTGGTCCCCACGTTGTGGCTTTGTCATCAATCCCGCAGTGGTTCCGGAGTTCCACACCTTTGGAGCCCTGACACAGGCGATTGCATTTGCCTTAACTGTTGACAGCCTGTACCATCCTCATGTAACTTTGTGACAACCAAGTTATTTTATAAAAAATGCAATGAAAAGGCCATAAAAACTAAGTTTATAACATAAAATTCACATCAAAGCAAAGCGGAGGTTGATGCACAAATAGGCATTTCAAAATAATTACAATGTGAGCAATTATTATGTACCATAATACACAACATCAGCACGAATTTACTCTTCCAAAAATGCTAAACAAACCATGACATATTTGGTTGCAATCCACCCCCTATCGGCAATTCCATAAAAATCACGACATGTGCCTAGTACCACAGTGACCCCCACAAGAATGCAAAGACTAGAGTCCTTCTTGTTATTCTGGAAAAAGGATTTCCTTGCATTCTCCTTGCCTTGGGGAGTCGTGGACGAGGCTGTGCTGCATGGTCCTGCAATGCACCCGGAAAGAAGGACACTTCAGTAATCTTCTGATGCTGAGATGTTACAACTTTGCCCCCTGCTGCCAGGGATGTTGTGTAGGATGCGTAATTATATGGGTTTACCAGATTCTTATTTTTGTAGGTCAAAATGGGCCCCCCATGTATAAGATGTTTCCATGAATGTAACACGTCGAGGAATGGGTCTGAGCGCTTTCCTCTTAATCATGATCAATCTTGAAGATCTTGTGTTGTCTGCAAGTGCCGTTTAAAAGTTGCTTGAAACGTGTAGGTTGAAATTGTGTCTATACAGTATGGAACGCAAATGCTTTTGTCCTATGTGATCTGTGTTATATACTTTGGAGTACAAAAAAAACTCGAATCTTTCCAAACATATGCGCTGGATTAGCTGTCCTCTTAGATTGTTCTATATCAGCACGCTGGGCACTTGGAGATCCTGATCTGCTGGGTGGAAGTCCTCCAAAGATTATATCCTACCAGGTTACGTTTGCCAACATACATATCTTTAAATGACTAGTCTACAGACGTTCCTGATTCCAGTTAACGTTTCAACGGGTGAGTTCCGCTACCAACCACCCCCACCACCAGATTGAAAAACAGAGCAAAGAACCTTATGTAAGTTGGTGAGGAGGAAGAACATTTTGATGACAGGCCTCTGACACGGATGTTGTTCCTTGGCCTTCCCCTATTTCTCTGCGTCATCTAGGTTGATCTGGTCAGAATGCGTTATTCCATAGGCGTGAGTAGATTACAAGAACTTTTGAGAATTTGGAGCTGGATTCTTTCTCCTCAATATATTGGGGGAAACTGAATTAATTCAGCAATGTACTTGAATAAATGTTTTGGGGGGAGGACACCGTGTCATGGCCTTTTGTCTCACACAACAAATCATTTTTACAGTGGTGACCTCTTTGAGTTTACTATACTTTTTAGTAGCACCGCAAACGGTTGAGGGGATTAGATATCCCAATTTTTAATAGTATTTTATTACAGTTAAGTATTATATGAACTGACATCTTTTTCCCCCTCTTTTCCCCTTTATAAAATATCATTTTTATGTCCCTGTCTTGTATCCTCCCTATCTCTATTGTCCTTATGGGTTTGGGCTTTTTTAATGGACCAGTTCGAGTTCCAGTGTAGACAGTCTTTTGCAATTATGTAGTGCATCTAAGTATAGTCTTTCTGTGTTTTAAATTACTCAAGTCAACTTGATATAAGGCGTACTCATAGGCCTGCTATAAGCACGGCCTATTCGTACTGATAAAGATGATCATACAGAATATTTGGGAAAGACCAGACAGGGCTATAGATAATTTACTGCATCTCCATCAATACCTTTAAGTCCCGTAGATCATCATAATGATCTTCTCACTGAATATAAGTGCAGTAATTCTGGATCACACAGTGTTCCTGTCATTGATACACCAGTCATACTGGGATTCACACGAAAGTACTCTGTCTGTGGAATCACTCGTAATAGGTCGATCATAAAGGGCTCTTGCTTTGTGAAAAAGTGTACTAATAGATCATAAAATTGCTTTCTTTATTGAATAGCATGCCGTAATGTTGGATAATAAAAGTGAACCAGTCAGTGAATATGCACAGTATATGTGGATCTTAAAGTGCCTTCTATGATTACTGCCATAATATGTGATTCAATAAAAGTTGCTCATGTCAGTGAATATTTCCTTCTGGTGCAACTAGGTTCCCCATGGTGTGTGATTGTACTGGTAGGCACCATAGGCTACCCAAAGTTGAGACAATGATCAATTACATGAAAACAGTGCAACTTCCATTGGATTCTCTCTGGTTACTCATTGGTAAAACACATACCGGCTGATCCAAACAAGTCACAAAATGAGGCTCAGTATCTGTGTGGCTCCACGTGCCTGTATGACACTCCTACATGTTAAGGCTGCCGGATGGTCTCTTTATGGATAAATCCTCACAGACCTAACTAAAGCATCCCGCCAACCCCTCCTGGACATTCTATGGTCACGTGACTTGGTGGTGGAGTGAGCATGAGTCCAGGTGTGTCAATCGGAATTCAGGTCTGGGGGGAACATTGGTCTCAGTCCATAGCTTCAATGTCTTCATTTGCATGAACTGCTGACACATTCCAGCCACAGGAGGTCCTAGCATTAAAGATCCATTTGCCAACGCGCACCAGCAAGCATGGTCAACACAAGGGGTCTGAGGATCTCATCCTTGGTAACTAATGGCATCAGGCTACCTATGGCAGCACATGCCACACCGATCATGCTGAAATGTGCAGGCATCAGATGCTCTCCATTTTGTCTCGTCAAGTCTGCTGTCCCATGTGGCTCATTGTGGACCTGGTTTCATTTTTTGTGCAAGCACAAGGCGCCAGCGGCAAATGTTTTTTTGGCCAATTCCTTGTGCCCTCTGGCAAATGCCAAGCCTCCCTGCACGGCACGGTGCTGGGCGTGTTGACGGGCGACCCTCATATTGTTTTTCATGGAGCCCGTTTTCTAACCGTTTGGTGAATGACAACATGCACAATGGGATAGATATGCGGAGGTTCATAAAATGGTTTGATATCAGGGGTGGGAGACACACTGAACAAGAGGACATATGGAAAAACAGGAAAAACTATTGCCCACAGTTACTTAAACTAATTTTGACGGGCGGGGTCACATCAGCCTTGTGGTAGACACAAAATCATTTAATAACCAAATCTGAATACAGCATGTTGGTTTTGTTTACCCACAGTGCCCCCAGCCGCCACAGTGCCCCCACCGTGAACCAACCGGAAGACAACATGCCACACTAGCACCCCCAGCAGTCACATGGCCCCCACATGCACTCCCGCAGCCACAGTGCCCCCCACAGTGTAAACTCCCAGCGCCACAGGGCTCCCACATTGCACCCCCGAAGCCACAGTGGCCCCATATCCCACAGTGCTCCTAGTGCCCTCAGCAGCCACAGTCCACCAATATCCCCAGTGCTCCTAGGAGCACAGTGGCTCAACCCAATGCGCCAGTATTCCCACAGTGCTCCAAGTAGCTATAGTGCTCCCAATTCCTCCAGTAGCCACTGTTGCTCCTAGTGCCCCCAGTAGCCACAATCTCCCCAATACCCCCCATTAGCACCTATCTCCCGGCCAGTACCCAATACTCCCTCGTGCCCCCAGCAGCCACAGTGCCTCCTAGTTCTCCTCCCATACTACATGCTCTCCCAATACCCCCATTAGGTTTACAATGCGCTCACAATCCCCCATTAACCCTGTGCTCCAGCAGGAGCCACAAAGCTCTTCCAATCCCCCATTAGCCACAATGCTCCCCCAATACCCATAGCCACTGTAAACCCCCAGAAACCCACGTAGCCACAATGCTCTCCTCCCCAATTCCCCCAGTATCACAGTGGCTTCCTTCTTTCTCCTCTCCCCTCCCCCCTGTTGTGGAAAAAAAACAATGTACATATGACCTTTCCGCTCTACCCTCACGGCAGCAGCTGTCCTTTTTCTTTGGTCCAGTAGGCCCCCACTGTAACGCGCCCGTCTCTGCAGTCTTCTGCTGCTTGGGTTGCACGGAAAGTAATGTTGGAGTTTCCTCCCTGCAACTATGCTGCACTCCCATGAGCGCAGCTTAGGGGCAGGGAAAGAAGATCCAGGTCCTGTAAAATAGGATACCACCTTTTCACTTCCATAAGCTCCTTCAATCAAGCTTTTATCACAATCCGAATTGCAACCCATGGTGTAGCAGGGATCCAATCGCTCACGTAATATGTGCCCCTATCCAAAGTGTGGCTACTTTTTACCACTCTGCATCAAAAGCATGGGCGATAGGGTTTTCTATTTTTTTTTTTTTTCCATTTTTTTAACCAACCTGTGCCATTGTGCAGAATTTGATATCCCGATCTCTCGGTTTTTCCTATATCCCAAACATAGGCCACGCTTACCTACACTCAACATCATTATCAAAAGATAATATCTGTTTTACTCTTATCTGTTTGAGAAAAAGTTTTTACAGATTTAAAGCCCCTAACAATTTATGAATATTGGCCCGAAACTTTGAAATGTCAGTCTTTGATTTTCATATTCATCTGGACCCCCCTCCCCCCCCCCCCTCGATCTGCTCATGCTAGGGATCACGAGTTTCCTTACACATACCGGAAATGTACTGTCATTACCCTACAACGGCCAATCTTTGAATGCTAGATGGTAGACTCTTCTTCGTGCGTTCGAAACTGAGTCCTGTGACAGGTTTCCTTTTGTGGGATAAGAACCATATTTAGAGTGCTTGCCTTTATTAAAATGATGGAGGGTGAACATGTTGACGGCCATTCGGCGTCTTGAGGTGTGATATACAAAGTTTCCAGATCAATGTGATGCCACCAGCCCCCTCATCGTCCTCATGGGGTCTAACAGATTATTTTATCCCGCCCTACTTATATATTCTTGTAAGCCAGACCAATTGTCACAACCATCACCCCTTTGAGAGAGCTTAAGCCTCAACATGTGTCATGGTTGGTGTGAATATTTTCTGTTCCTGCTGGCCCACAGTTCTAGTCCGCCCCATTCCTGCCCAACATTTCTCTAGTCCCAAAAACGAAAAAACCCTTCCTGCCACCGCTCTAGTACCTCCCTGCTGCAAACCAGTTTAAAGCCCCTGCCTGCCCCCCAAGTTCTAGACCCCCTCCCTGCCTGCCCACAGTTTCCTAGAACCCTCCTGCTGCCCCCCATTTCTAGTTCTAGACCCCTCCCTGCTCTGCCCCAGTTCTACTTCCTCCCCCCTGCAGTCTAGTTACTACTCCTCTCACTTTTGAGCAGCCCTGTTCCACAGAGGTTGTGTACTAGATCGAAAGCAGAGGGGTCATGTTATGATGACTCATCACAATCCTTTCACTTCTCCTCTATAGCATCAGGGACTAAATTGTGGCTGCACTCCCCAGCTCATAGAAGTACGGTTACTGATATATCTTTCTGATTATACTTTTATTTTTGTTCCTTTTTTTTGGCATATCTTTTTGTCTATTGTTACTCATTCCTGAACTAGCGTTGTGGACTATTTTGGCACTTTGCCACGATGCGCCGGGCACACGTGGCGCTCACCCCCACAACCCCCCCACCCCTCTCCATTAAAGGAACATGGTGCGCACGGCGCCGTAATGGCCGCGACAAGATGAATGGTACGGAAGCCCGAAGAGTGCTGTGCGCTCATTGGCCGCTTTGGGGGACGTATTAGGCCATATCAAGTCGCCCGTTCTACCGCCCCAAGCGGCAGCGGAATGTGCCGTACATGAAAGTATAAACTTGTGACCTTCTCTCATGTTTTTTACAAATGATCGATCTTTTTGATTTAATGGTACTTATAGGTATTCACTATGAGGCTTTTAATTTATTTGCCACCATAAATATTAGTAAATTGAATGTAACAGAATAGTCCAAGGTTTAGTAAATGCTTTTCTTAATATGTAGGGTTCTAGCCCCTATACATTGACAACCATGCACAGTTCATTTTATGAGATCCAGAAGTCATAATGGTTTTGTTCATTGTATTGAGGTGGTGATGTAGTAAATAAAGCTCAGCCCCACTTCAAGTGATGAAGAACCAAGCTGACTTGGCTATACCTTGGATTGTGCCTCTGCTTCTTGCTCCATCCCTTTAAAAAGGTCTTGCCATCAGGAAAATCACCTTCAGCACACTTCAACCATTCAGATCTTTTCACGTCATTATTCATTATGTATATTAAGCTAAAATGCTGACACAATTCGCAACGTGGAAAAAGCCACACTATTGAATACATAGACACAATAAACCAACATGAACATTCTTTGCAATTAACCTGAGGTGGCTTTTGCCACACCTTCTTTGCAGCTTTTCCCCTGCACTCTTTAATCTTTCACTGTAAGATTGAAACCTTAGAAAACACCAAGGAACCATTTCTCATTCATATAGTTTTTTCTGGGTTAAAATGCTAAAAAGTCTTTCCTTTTAACCATTTGCCAACCTTCATGCATTGAAGTGGGGTTTTTTGAGGCGTGGCATGGGTGGCCCTAGTACATTTACTTGCAATTGTTGTGAAATTCTACACCAGGAGAGACTGTCTTCAAACTCCTGACCTAACATATGCTTAAGACAGACTTATAGTGTCAATAGAAAAAAGCAAATACCCTTACACTAATTTATCTAACAACATCTAGAGTAAAATGCAGAAGATTGTGTGGAAAATTAAGTACACCGAATTTTCATAATGTAATCAACAGTCCTTTAATTTGTTTACCATTTTAGAAACTATGACACAGCTCAATAAAAGCTGAAGTTTATTATTGTATGATGTTTCATCCTGAAACCCACGTCACCAACCAGAGAGATGGTTCCTCCAGCCCCTATGGACGGAAACCTAAGCACATAAAACCAAGCTCCACCTATCTACCTTCATGGTTTTCAAGACTTAAAGAGCCGTTAGTTTTATCAATTTTTATATACTAATTAATTTTTTTTCTTTCCAAGAGCCTGTGACCAACAAACCACAAATGAAAAAAGAACACTTTGGGTGGGAAAATCCAGGTTGCCCCCCATTGGGTCGAGGAAAATCATTTACGGGTAATTACTACTGTTTCACTTCATCAACGACAGCACCAACAGAAGAATTTCAAGAAAGAATGGAGTTAGGGAGGGATAACAGAGAAGAACCTTCCTCCCAAGGTAATTCTGAAGAAACCAACCACAAGTCAAATATAGGGCTTATAGAAAGTGTGGGGTTGGGCCAGGTAGAAGCCCCTGGACAGATTTGGTGATAGAGGCATTTCTTATTCTGCCCAGGATGTAGCAAAGGCTCGGTGAATGAATCTTTTTTTTTTCCCAGTAGCAGATTCCTCCTGGAATTTCATATGCCAGTTGGATTGGAGTTTTTCAATTGTAGTAGATGAAGCTTCTGGTCTGAGAATGACTCTATCCTGTTAATCGTAAAAACTAGGAAGCAACCAGGAAGTGCCGACATTCTCCTTTTCTTCTTGCTAATGTAATAACTTCCTTGGTGCAAACAGATTCGGCAATAATTTATGCAAACTCAGCAATCCCTTGCCAAAGTCCAAAACAGTTGCAAAAATTAGGTTTCTGGTGCGAGCCAGACAGCGCTGCTGCTTAGGATTCTCCTCGCAGGAAGGTGTTGTGCTTGGGATTCGGGGGAGCCAGGGGTCCATCAAGTTGCGCATTAGGCCCGACATGCTCCACGCTTTTCTTGTGCCAGTAAAAAAAGAACATCCGCGGTGCTAAGGAGCAGTCTGCCTCAGTCCAATTTGACAGGTCATTCTGTGTCAGTGAGGATTTCCTGCATACCCGGATGGACTCCTAAAAGCAATCAATAACGGAACCAGGCCATGAGTGCCCTAAAAAGCCTATAAAGTACCATGTGGAAACCCATGGTGACATTCAGGCATAGATCGGATCATTCATGCACGCGGAAGGTGATCCCAAAATTGCAGTGTCCTCCTTCTCAGGGCATCCTGTCGGCTGCTGGATGCTGCATCTCCTTCGGCGTACTACCACAGATTCAGGTCCAACAGCTCGAGTCGGGGTCTCCGATTCCCACACTTGACCAGATCGGTTTGACCCGTTGGTTCCCCATTAAGCATACAGCCTGGGCCTCACCTCACACCTTTCCTGTGTCCCCGTGTGATGTTTTGTGCCTTGTGCCCTAGAAATAGCTTGTCCCGTATACTCCTTGTCCTTGTATTGCGATTTCCGTTGTGACCCCAGTTTCCGTTCTATGCTACGATCCCCATGCTGCCTGTCCTGACCTGCCTGCCTGGTCCCGACTAGATTCCATTACGCTCGCTTTGGGCGCCACCCGCAAACAAAGTGGCGTCTGTGGAGGCAACCTGGTGGTAGCACTCGCGCATACGTCCAAGTCACTCGCTTCGGCAAGCTATGAAAACTGAGTACCACTTAGACACTATAACGCCCCGTGTCGGCCTACGCCATTTCTTCGATGGTACAGTGGGTCGCGCCCACCCTAAGTGGGGGCTTTCAGATTCATCATGCACCTGGCATGGACTACTTGCCCTCTGGGACAGTAAAGACCCGGTCACAGCTGGCATCACCTCCTTTTTTCGCTGATTCCGGTCTGTTCTTTGAGGAACCTGACTGTGTCCCCTTCTCTGAGACAGCACTGCTGAACTTGCAATCAAGGGTCCTCATCTGTGACTATGTAGGTTCAGTTCCGTACCTGGCTTCTTAGCTAGCCGGAATAAAGCAGTGCTTGACGCAACCTGAGTCTCCTCTGAGGGGGGTGGTCTCATCTCTCTGGCTCTCAGATTGACATCCTGTTTACTGCATCTGTCTGGGAGTCAGTGCTTGAACAACTTCAAGTCAGAAACCAGTGCCTGCCCCACTTGGCTCCTGCTTCAACCTCCTCCTTTTCCTCCTCAGAGCCTTTTCTGTTCAGCTGGACGAGGAACGCCGTGCAGGCGGGAGGGGAGAGGGAAAGGGGGAGGGAAGAGGGCAGGAAGGGGGGGGGGGGGGGGGGGGAGGGAGGGAAAAGTAAGGGAAGGGAAAGAGAGAGAAAAAAAAAAGAAAAAGGAGGAAAGTGGAGAGGGGAGTAGGGTAGAGGGGAGAAAGAGGGGGGGGGAGGGGGGGAAAAGGAAAAAAACAAGAGGGGGGGGGCAATAGTGCCAACTTGAGATTACTTTTACTCTTTTGAACGTCTATGACCAATGATAATTGTGAATATTTTCGTTTCTTACTGCTGGTTTGCCCTAAGCATGTCGACCTGACATACTCCCAGGACATCCATCCCATTTTTCCCCTCTTCTTCCCCCATAGCTCCCAGCCCATATGTGGCCCCTTTTTAGGACCCTGTCACCTTTAAAAGGCTTCTCACTATAGTATAATACCTATTGTTTACTACTTTTCTCTCAGTACCAATTTAATGTCGTCTATTTCATGATTAACATTTAATTTATAACAGTTGCCTACATCTGCCGCATACCTCTCAAGTACACCTATTGTTATCATTTTTTCACTCCCTATCCTATGATACGGCCACTTCTTCGACCTGTCCTCAGGCATCAGCTGACATGCTTGCACCATCCCACTTTTGGCATGGGAAGTTTATACTTACGTGAGGTCGTCCGGTCATAACCTGCTCCCTTGACTGATTCGCGTATTTGTTTGATAACGCTACGTTGTCACCAATTGCGGCTAAAGTTATCATCACACGTCCTAATGTTCCTTTAATACTGTTTCTACCCTCAGTAAACTATTGTAGATTCCCTGACTTAGCCGATGACCCAGGCAGGTCCCTGGGCATTCCCTTTAAATATACTCTGCGAAGAAGTCTTTAAGGGTAAGCTATCCACCAGTCTACCCCTTACTACTAGCCCCTCCTCAGAAAGAGAGGAAAGTCCCTTTCGAGAATTCTGAGTCATGTGAATCTAATCCTACCTGTTTACCCTTACTATAAAATAGCCCCCAAAGAACATTCAAAATGACGCTACATCTCACTCTGATTTTCACTTGAGTATGATCAGTTTAGTCGTTGCAGTGCAATGCTCCTTGCAGAAAGCCCCCTATGTTCGTTCTATAACAAAGTAAAATGCTTTTGTGTCATATAAACGGATAAGGCATCCCTTCTAATCTTTCAGATACACATCACGGCTTATGGCTTTGTGATCAACAGATTAAACACTACTACTACCTACCCCGCCCACTGGCAGTTCAATAGGAATTATTTTCCTTATACATCAGTAATGCAAAAATGCAAATGTTTCACACAGCATAATCACCCATGTGATTTTTTGCAATAGTCCAGTCTGAAAATTCAGGGGACGGCTGATCACATGGCCCTACTCCATTGAGCAGACGGCAATCAGCACATCTTTACGTTCTCATGGCGTGTTCCCCTTCTTTAACTGACATGCTGGGATGCAATCTGACATTACCCTCACCTTTTTAATGTCACTTAAAACTCGACTCTCATTGAAATAGGCAAGAAAGTCATATTTGCCTGACTTTATAGTACAAAAGGTGAGAAGTTTACATCAAAGATGGGTTCTTAGAAAAACATTTCTTAACCTAACCTGAAGGGGGATGTTATTTTATTCGAGGTAAAACTCTGGTGACAGGTTCTCTTTACTCTTTCTGCCCTGGCGCATTCTAGGCTAAGACGACAATCCACTTCTTGCACCCCATGCCTAGACTTCGCCACCATTGGCCTAGATACGGAATTTTTTGATAAAATTCTCACAATTGTGGCTTTGGGTAAGTTCCTCTAACATAACTGTGTGGAACGAATACAATAAATAAATAGTTACATTATTGTAAAAAAATAACGTTAATAAATGCAAAAAGTAGATGCATATTGTCCATAGAAGTTACTTACACGCATGGTGACACTGCTTCTATTTGCAGTGATATAAACCCATTACCGAAACTGCTGACTCTTCTTCTTGATCTGTCAGGATAACGCCTCAGGATTTCTGTATGTTCCTGCTACTCTATATTCAACTCATTGTCCACTGTAACGAGTACAATTAGGTTTTACTGTGAAACACATAATTCTTCTTAATCATGGGACCTCATTCATGTACCATGTCTGAGGAACAGTACAGACATCACTTTTTTTGTATACAAGGGCCTGTGGTGACACCGGGGGCATACCTAATGCTTTAGAGGTAGGTCAGTTCACTACTATCCCATAGCCGGAATTCTTACTATAGAGCAGTAGACTATGGACCTGGCCTGTTTCTCCACCAGGCAGGCGATGCATCCTGGGTGTCAGCAGTGGAGGAAACCGGGAGAGGGGTGATTACAGCATCTGCAACACTGCACCGATCCCCCAAGTAAAAAAAAAATAAAGTAAGTATTAAGTACTCACCTGGATGGACGGCTGGGATCGAATGATATGACTTCATATGGGGTACTATTAACCATGGTAAACTGAGATGGGCCTGCACATATTTAAAAATTATTTGGGATGCACTGAATATGGTTGTATGTACAGGGACCTGAAAATGGTCCCTTGTCTGTGTTTCTGTGTTTCAAAGCTCATATTCAAGCTGCTAATTCAAGTACCAGTAGGTATGCATTAACATAATACTGTGCGGTATTTATGTACTTAGCTTTGTTCTGGTGAATAATATATGTATAGTCGCTATAATTTATGGAGAATAACGGATATCCCGGAAGGTGTCGTTGCTCTCCTATTGGAAATATTCTGTACAAGGATCGGCGCTTGGCTTGCTCAAAAGTTTCTTTTATTTAGCCAATTATGCAATAAAATAGAAACAGCAATTAAAATCAACCCTAGACGGAATGACCGTTTCGAGCTCGATGAATCTGATGAAGCGCTCAGCACGAGCGTGCATAAACGCGTCATTCCTATTTTATGTGTTTTAGAGTCTTTTTATATTTTATTGCCTAATTGGCTTAAATAAAAGACAACTTTTATGAGCAGCCAGCCGCCGATTCCCTTTACAAAACTTTCCAATAGGGAGCCACGCACCCTTCCCTGGATGCTTCCGTTTTTCTTAAAGTTACTGCACATGGAACCATTGGGGAGAGCAGCGGAACGTGGGCACGGCTTGAGTCTCCTAACCAAAAGCTTGTCGTATAGGAGTTGTCCCTACCTGACAACTCCAAGGTGAGTGTATCACTGGCACATCACCATAATCCTAATATAACGAGGTACACAACTATAGGGAGCGCCTCTTTGGCTCTCCCTTAGCTGCCCCCACATCTCTACTTTACTTTTAATAATCTATTTATAGACAGGACACAATAATTATAATTTCATTAACCCCTTCACGCTCATGCGACGCGGATCCGCGGCAATTTATGAAGGGTGTATGAGATGGCTGTCGACGAATGAGCCTCCTCATACCAGAGATGGGGCGTTGCTGCATATTGTCAGCAAAAACCCATCGCTCATCACCCGCCGGTCGTTTTCCTTGCACCGTTGCGGGTGTTAACCTCTTCTTTGGCTACCGCATAGCGCCGGCGCATTGAAAGCAGCGGCGCTTCTTTACCACCTCCTATCGTCGCTGGGGGGTGGCAATCATGGCCACTACAGCCTCACAGGTCTGACAAAATCGTTTTCGTGCAGTTCGTACATATTAGCCAAGTGTGGCTCTTGTAATGAATCATATGCAAAACTCCATATCCTGAACTACCGTAGCATTCCATATAGGTAGGAAACAGCGACCATCTAGGGTTTAAGTAACCCGAGATGGTCTAATAATTGGTGAAAAAAAATTTAAAAAAGGATGTAAAACTAGTATAATTATTAAAAATTCAATCACCCCCCCTTCACTAAACTGATCTGAAATATAATAAACAGTAAAAATCACAAACACCTTAGGTCTCGCCGCATCCCCAAAATCCCGATCGATCAAATATAAAACTGTTATAACACAGTGACTCCGAAACCGAAATGGCGCCCCAATTTCCGAAAGGCAACTTTTTACACCTTTTTACATGACTTTCGTCACCAAAGTATGAAAAAAGTTATTTATGGCATCAATAAGAATTGCAACAAGTGTTTTTTTTTTTCCTTTTTCGTACACATTCGGTTTAATTTTTGAAAATGTATTTAAAACGGCAATAAACCTGTATAAATTATGGTATCACACATCATACTGACCAAAGAATGAGTAGAGGTGTTATTTGGAGCTCAGAGTAAATTCGAAACTGAGCGCCACAAAGAACGTGACGCACATGCGTTTTTTAAAAAACGTTTTTCCACATTGGAATTTTTTCCTGCTTCTCCGTACACGGCAATGTTAATAATAAATAACATCACGGGAAGTAAATTTCTTCCGCACCAATAAGTCCCTCACACAAGCTCTGGAACACTGAAAATTGAAAAAGCTATTGATGTTTGAAGGTGGAAACGAGAAATTAGCGGAAAAAACCTGCGTCCGTAAGTGCATGTCATTAAAAAGGGGATTGCTGTATATGTTAGAATTAATTAATGTGGAGGAGTACGTTTTTAAAACTAACCTTAGTGGAAATAGTGGTACATACACTATACTCCATACCTAAATGCATGTCTCTAATATTTTTGGTGGCGGGTCTGTTTATGATAAAATTGGGGCACATTGTATAATTTTAAAGACCTTATAATGTACAACAAATTACCTATAAGCTGTCCTTACTTTGGAACTCTCTAAACACATTGCTGCATCAGTTATACTTTGTACATCTTTGAGAAGTGGCCTGGATGCCATCGTGAGAACAAAACTATCATTCATGGGAACAAACTTTGTTCATTTGATGTTCTCCCCGGGAGATAGCCATATTGGGGTCTGGAAACATTTCTCCTCCCTAATTTTTTTTTCCGCTTGACACGCTCCTTTTAAGCTGTTTAAGTTTTTTTTTTTGCTTTCGTCGTAGATCAACGTCCTATCACTCTCAGGGCCTTTTTTTTAGTTTTTTTATTTACTAAGCCTTATCTCCCATCTATACATACTGCATATCTAACATATCACTAATAAGACAAGAATCCATTGGGGCTCATTTACTAAGGGTCCGTGGAGCCGCATTTTTCATCGGTTTTATGCCCGACAATTTTGTTTTTGCCTCGAATTGCCCCAGTATTTTGCACACGTGATCGAATTTTTGCCAGGCAGCGATCGTGAATCTTGCTGCTGCATAGGCGCCGGCTTGGCATGCAACAGAAATCGGCGGCAGTGGGGTCCGTTCGGACATCCCTAACGGATTCGCTACGCGCAAGATTTAACATTTAAAATTGTGTCGCAACAGACAGTCCTTACAAGCATCCGGGAAAGACGAAGGTGAACTCCAGCAGACCTCTGGCGGGAATCGACGGACGCAGGATCCCGTGATTTATGATCACAGCCGAACGTCATCCCTACATTGGAACTGTCCCAAAATCGGAGATATGTGTGACAGGACTAGGTATCGTTAATTTGCCCCATTGTGATACAATCATAAGGCTCGGCCTTGCTATACCACCTCTCCAGTTATACAAAGGACAAGAGAAATAGAGCAAAAAATAAATTCCTAAAATTCCATCAAAAAACAGCAACAACAATTGAAAAGCTGTCTTTGTTTAGAGGCTGTGGAAATTTGAATGGACACAGTTGAGAAATTATCATCTTTCCCCTTCACACCTACACAGAACTGACAAGATGAATAAAAGAGAATATATCAGGAACAGGGTCAATTTCTGCACTTTTGAAAAAGTCTATACGCAGATGCCTTATATCTTGGCACTCCATTATCAACACATACTTTTTAGACACTTGAGTTGATGTAATTTTTACTAGACCCTTGGCAGTCTAGTTGAACGCATCTTGCAAAATCTGCAAAATGGAAGCACCTGGGTGGGAGCAGAGGTCCGCAGGGTGCCACAGTGCTTTGCTGATGCTCTGCTCCTCATACTCCCTGGACGCTTCAAAAACTCTGAGTGGCACCTCAGCCTCTGGAAATGGCATCTGCTTCGATGTGAAGTTAGTTCTGAAGAGATTTCACGCTGATCATTTTTCTTGCGGGAGTATTTCACTTTGGTTGGGATTTTACTTGGTGTCCTGTCTACTGCAGTTTCTACTGTCGGGTATGAGAAATCCATCTGGTGGCTTTTTATCCGGCAGCACTGAACATCCCCTAGTTCTGGACTGCTGAACTTTGCTCGGAACTAGCTGGGGTTAAGGCTCACGACACTTCAGAGCCCTTCCCTGCCTCTCTACACTTGGAGGACTCGATGTTAAACACCCTGTGTGGCACCATCCTCCTTTGTCAATAGTTTCTGCATTGCTAAGCCTTTTGTCAGTGCTCTTGTTACTCCCTAGTTATTCTGTTTTTTCGATATTAATTAACTTACATATATTTACTATTTCTTTTCCACAGTTTTCCATTCTATTTGTTTTATGCTATCGTTGAGATCTTGTTATGATTCGTATTGTCACCTCACCCTTGTGTTTTTCTTCTTTTCTCTTTCTTGTTACATTTCTCACTGTGGCACAGGGACAGACGCCAACACCCGTTTACTAGCCATAGTTCACTGTTTTACCACTTTTATACTGACCCAGTAAAGGCAAACAGGGACTGCTTAGGGAGCTCAGAATTAGAGCCCATTGCCTGGCTTCCCCGAACAATTGGTCCAAAAAGGAAGAGAAATGCTGTAAAGACTTCAGTGGAGTTGAGCCCAAAGTTATACTGGAAGGATATGTTCTGACGTGTATGTTTTACTCTACAAAAAGTCTTTCTGTTGTTATGCTCTAGGAGAACTTACCAGGATCATATACTCTGGTTCACATTTACTACGGTCGTTTGCGCCAGTTTTCTGGTGGACTTTGCACGTTATTTAAGTACAAATGCTTGGCTCATGGGTATTTAAGAAATGATCTGCACCACAACACACGCACCGGCCCCTTTATTAGGTACACCTGTCCAACTGCTCGTTACACGTACTTTCTAATCATGCCAATCACTGGAGCACTCAGTGCTTTAGGCATGTAGACCTGGTAAAGACAAATCTTCCTGCAGTTCAAACCAGCATCAGTAGGGAAGAAGGTGGATTTGAGTGTCCTTTGAACGTGGCATGGTTTTGGTGCCCCGAGGGCTGGTCTGATATTTCATAAAACTTAGCTTGATCGACTGGATTCTCAACGCACTATCATCTCTAGGGTTTTACGATGATGTGTCCGAAAGGAGAATAAGCACATCCAGTGCGCGGCAGTCTGTGGCTGAAATGCTTATGTTGATGCCAGAAGGGCAGAGTTCGCGGAGAAATCGCAGACTGTTCGCGAGCTGACGAAAGCAACAGTGACTCAAATATCACCACCTGTTACAACCAATGGTAGGCAGAAGAGCTCTCTGAACGCACAGTAACGTCGAACTTTGGGCCAGATTGTGGCTACACAGCATAAGACCACACCGGTGCACGCCTTTCAGCTAAGAACCGAACTGAGGCTACATGTGCACAAGCTCATCGAAATGGACAGTAAAGATTGGAAAACGTTGCCTGGTCTATGGTCCGATTTCTGCTGCAACCTTCGGATGTAGGGTCAGTATTTGGCCGTCAACAAGCAACATGAAGCATGGATCCATCCTTCCTTGTATGCACGGTTCTCGGCTGGTGTGGTTGTGCAATGGTGGTGTGGGGAATGTTATTCTTCTTCTGGGCACTCGTTGGGCCCCTGGTACCATTGAGCATCGTTGCAATGCCCACAGCCTACCTGAGTATTGTTTGCTGACCATGGCCATCCCTTTAGATGACCCCATGTACCCAACATCTGATGGCGACTTTCAGCAGATATTGGTCCATGTCCTAAAGCTGGAATCATCTCAACTGGGTTTCTTGAACATACATGAGTTCATTGTACTCCATGGCTTCCACAGTCACCAGAATCTCAAGCCAATAGAGCATATCGTTGATGTTGTGGAACAGGAGATTTCGCGTCATGGATGTGCAGCTGACAAATCTGCGGCAACTGTGTGATGCCATCATGTCAATATGGCCGAAATCTCAGAGGAATGCTTCCATAGGCACCTTGTTTGATCATTTGCCATAAGAATTGAGGCTGTACTGAGGCAAAAACAAGGGGGTCCAACCCCATTAACCTATCATGGTGTACCCCTAATAAAGTGGCCGGTGAGTGGTCTATGTCGCACACAATTGTTTTTGGCGTGCTGCCTAGGCATCATCAACACAATAAGGAGGCATGCTCTCTCCTTCCCACTCTCCAGATTGAACCGCGAACCGATCATAAGTGTCTATGCACGCTCTGTTTAAAGATCTACCAGGTTCGGGAGACGCCATAAATCATAATCGGGGCACACCTTGCATATCGTCCACAGGCAAGTCCATACTTAGTGAGTTAAAATCCATTCTAGTAATGTGCCTACTGAGTGTGGTAAGCAGAGCACAGGTTCATTTTTTTTAATTAAGTACATGTTTGCATTAAATAAATATGTCTCGCATCCCCCATGATAACTATATACGACCACTATAATTATTATATGGTCCCCACCCAGTAACACACATATATACAACACGGTCCCCCCCCCCAGTACAACTCTTATACAGACTCCACCACGTAAACAAACATACATACACTGTCTCACCATCCCATTAATGCCACTTATGTCACAGCCCCCACCCGTAGACACGTCCCCGCCCAGTAACAAACATACACATCCTATATACACCCAGCCCCCACCCCTCACATATTCTACAACCCTCGTAAAATAATGAATTTTACACTCTCCTTCCCCTGGTTCCTCCCCATGCGCGCCAACGTCACCCTATTCCTCTCCCCATTGCGGGTCATCACGTGCTGGCGGCCAGGTGTGTGTCGTCTATTGTTGAAGTCCAACGTTGTGTTATACACTTCACAGCACATATACCGTTATGCTAGAAGAATGAGAGACTTCTTATAAGCGCACACTTTAGAAGAAGCCAGGGAGCGAGGGTGCTGATTGTTTTATACATTCACACGCGTGCCTTGTTACTAGAAGTGAAGAAGACTACTTCTTATAAAATGGTACCTTTACACTGGAGGCTTTTCAGAATCATAAGTTTACGATAGCGAATATTAAAAGAGTGGCCACTTTTCCATAAATCTCTTATGGCATTCCCTCTGCATTATAGTCTATATACTCAATTATAAGCCGAGTTTCCACCTTATTCCCCCATGTGGCCCACCTGAGGCTGTCCCTTGACCTCTATAGGTAACAGGAAGAAAAGAGGCCGAAAAGAACAATCCCCACAGCCTCCTGCCAGTGTACTTTCTGTCCCTACAGCATTCAGGATAGAAGAGGTTTTTCTTCTCCGTTTTTCTCTCCACCTGTTTCCAGGCTAACTGGATAAACCAGTTAGTCAATCCCTAGAAAGCAGTACAACAACAAAGTCAAAACAGCACCCTATTACGAAAGAATCAATTCCTGAGTCTGGGTGGTGGCTCTCGCATGGACTCGACGTGCTTACCCTGAGGCTCCTCCTGCAACGGCGCGACCCACAGCGACTTGGCAGCTCTAACAACACCCCATGGACCCCATCGACCGTGCCTTGTCGAAGGGGAAGCACAGAAGACAAGCACAGAAACTGGCATGGCAGCAACACTCCCCTGGCCCGATATCTGCAGGCCGAACCAAGCCACGGAAGCCGCACTCCTTAAATGGCCGCCGTCACTCCTGCCTCACAGCAGGTGGTCCACACTAAGCCGCAGCATACAGGCAGTGAGGAGCAGCCGCAGACCCAGCGCGGCTACCGGACTCCTCTGCTGTACTGAGAAGGTAAGAGGACTCGGCCCCACGGAAGCCGTAACATCAGGAGGTGTCGTGATACCGGCACAGATAGCAGGTGCCAGCTTCCCCCACCTAGGTGCCAGTATGACTCCTGCCGAGCCCCGCTCCTGGCATGTCAAAAAGCTCCTCGGGGGGACATTAGAACACGTCAACGGGTGACATAACCCACCCTGGGGGCACAGGACACAGCCCACAAGACCCCCCCCCCTGAACAGCCAGCACACAATGAATTCTGGGCACCTACTATACTCACATTGACATCCATCCACGGCTTCTTTCTGACAACCACTCCACCCTGCTCCACTGAGAAGGCCCTTATCATCCCACCAGCACAGTCAACAGCTCTAGGGTCACAGGGGAGCGACGCCACTGCCAAACACTCCTATGCGGCTTCCAGAAGTTTAGGCCTCCCACCCAGCCACTAGTTAATCTCTTGGAAGGAAGGCCTTAAGTCCAGAAGGTCCCCAGAAGCAACATGAATGCGGTGAAAGAAGAACCCCCCCTGCCAGAACTGACCTTTAGACGGTCTGAGGGGTCTCCCTACCCAGAAGCTTCTTTGACTCTATTATCTCTCAGGATCAAAAAATCAACGTCAATGCCTGATAAGTCCACTAAACGGTGGAGCAACTCGGGTCCAGAGTGGGAAACCTAGAGAGACATCTTCTCCTATGACAACAGACTCAGCCTAACTGGACACCAGTATCCTCGCAACACATTACTGCATTCACTGCCTTGGAACATTGCTATCTTGAAAACAGAGGATGCCGGAACAACTCCGGGTGAGAGGCCTGTCTACAAACAGTCGGAGGAGAGACTTGAACTCAATTGGTCATTGCGATATTTAATAACATCTTAGTGCGATCCCCTGAATCTTCTTCATGATCTTCGACCATCGGTACATAGGGCACTGGGCCCAAAGTCAGCAGATCCTCAGGCCCCCACCCAGGTGGTGTCGTCCATTAATCCTAAAGACAGTGAGAGAAGAGAGGTCAATCAGACAAAAAAGTTTAACTTCTTGCATTGGCAGATACCTACCGAACTCTCTACCCGCTCCTTACAGAGATAACGGAGTTTCAATGAAAACCGTTATTTGACAAGATCAGAGACTAAAGCATGTAATCATGGGCTTCCCCTGTCATCTGATGTAACGCAAAGGATTGATCGCTTTGCAGTCGAGGTCCTATGTAACCAAGTTGACCTACCTGCTTTGTTTGGCCATCCTTGGGCACCCAACCTTGAAGTTCCAGACTGGCTGCAGGCAGCGATCATCCCACGTCAGTACGAAGGACGTGATCGTCCTCAGAACCACGACCGCCGCGAGCTCAATGTCCTAGTTCAATGAGCCCCTGAACATGGTAACTTCCTCTGACTTAGTGGTCGTCAAACTTCGAACTGCTTTTTAATACTGTTGCAGTGGCATGTCCCGGACTTTGGTTCTTGATCGGGGAAGGGATGATTGATGGGAGGGGTCGAGGTACAATGTACTGTTCACTGTTCACTCTTTTTTCTTTAGATCTCCTTACTTACTCCTCACACCTTTGACTAAATCTCCCTCACCTACTCCTCAGTGTGGGTTGGTATAGGTTGACGTTATTGGCCCTATCCTCACTCCCTATTTACAATTCCTGGGAAGGGCATCATGGGGATGTAGCTATTTTATACCACCGTCCTCTCTATCTTATTCTTTTGAAATGGCTGTCTTATACGCCCACGCACATTTAGCTGCGCCAAAGGGAGACCACAGTTCTCTCCTAACATAAGGCCCGGAATGAGAGGTCTGATCCCTTGACTATGCCGCAACCACCCCCCCACCTAGGGTTTCCCCCCAGGTTATGTGTTCCTGAAGACTGATATAACCTTGTGTAGTAATTGACTATGTTCACTATAAACTGAGTTTATAGAGCCGACTCACCCTTGTCCCTTAACCCCCCCGCCCCCCCTATGGCGCGGTCTCTGATCTCATATACATCCCCCCTATTTAGTTTCTCCTCTCCTGAGCTATCCTCTCTTTGCTCTCCCTTCTTTTTTTCCTCTCTTTTTCTTTCTCTTCCTTTCCCTTTCCCGCCCCGCTATTTGGGCCCCTTTACTCACCCACCAAGCAGACCCATGGATCTAAACCTCCGAATGGACCATATGTTAATATGGTTGTCCTCTAATGTTAAGATTGTTGTCCTTATGTTGAGGACTTCATACCTTAGAGAAGCGACAGATGCTCCTGAGAGGCTGTGCTGCCTGAGAGCACAGGTGGCCTTCCTTCAAGAAACACACTTTCGCAAAGACAAATCCGAGACGCTCCGCCGCAGCCACTTCCCGTACTGCTATCCATGGATCCTCTCAAAGGATTTCTGATTTAAAGAGGCTGTGAGTATTATAATTTCACAGACCGTTCCCCTGGGTCTTTTCGGAATCCAGGTTTGATCCGGAGGGCGAGACATGTTTTGCAAGGACCATATGCCCCGAGTGTCACCTTATGGCACAACCTTTAGCTAGCAAAACAGAGCAAGGCCGTCATCCTCCTGGCTAATTATCTTATCATCCTCGTTTTCCCTTTCCTTGTCCCTCACATACCAACACACTTTCTCAGATGCTTTCAATCACCCCCCAGAGAACGCCTCGTCTAGTGGGCATAAACTGTTCTACAACGATCCCCTTCGAGCTCATATAGTAGTAATCCCAGGAGGGCCAGGCCATCTGTGCAAGTTATAGAGGCAATCTTCCCTTCTTAACCTCGACTCAACTCTTCTCCACATCTAGCCAAGAGGATCACGACAAAATCACACCTGGCAACGGAAACTCTACCTCTAACCCGACGTTTACAGCAGACGCCGAAAGGCATTTACCGGGGGGTTGGCGTTTTCTTTGCACCCTGAAGACATCTGGGCTTGGGTTCTGGATGGCCTGGATAGAAGCACTTTACTCGAAACCATCTGCGGGGGGGGGGGGGGGGGGGGCATGGTTACGGGTCCATGGAGTCTACTCAGATTCACTAGAAATAAGAACTGAACAAGACAGGGTTGCCCTTTATCTCCACGAAATCGTTGCCCTTCACAATGGACCATCCATCCGTAGAATCAGAAGTAACCCTGACCTTCTGGTCTGAAAGCATGCTCTGCAAGAGTCAAGTCGCAGCTACCTCGACGACCTGTTATTTTTTTTCTCTACAATCACCACCTCATTACTCTTACCAAATTTATCACAGAACTTAGAGACATCAGTAGGCTCTCCAATTTTTCAGTTAATCAAAAAAAAAAAATGTAAGAAAGTCTGAAGGCCTGATGTTAAATATCCAAGCCGTGACTTGAGAGATCACCTTGGGAACAATTTACTAGATGGGCATCCTCATCACTTTAAAAATAGCTGGGCACCCACCATCCCTACAGATCTGAAGATACATTTCTCTTACTTTCTTCCCACCATTACTACAGACCCTTATAAGCTAGACATGAAAAGGTGTCTGCCGGCTACCTGTCGTGGTTTGGGCATGATGGGAGCATCAAAATGATGCCTCCCCTTCTGAGGTGGTTCACGAGGTGACAGGCAAGCATTACAAACAACCCCGGCCTGAGTCCTGGTACAGTCATCGCAGGTCCCCCCTTGCCATTTACAGGCGTTATCTGTTCGGACATTACTGAATCGCCAATCATGCTATCTAGCCTGCTGGCCTCCTCTACTGAACCACCCACAGTCTTTCAGTGGTTGAGGAGAGTGGGAGGAGATTAGTCGGAGAGTCTAACGTGAATTCAATTCTAAATAGCGCGGCACAGTGTTTTCAAGAAGACTTGCATACTGGTTTATCCTTATGCCTTCATCGGCCTATAATGCCTTGACTCACGTGTATGCCCACGGAGGGAGTAGGGAGACTGATTCTTAGGTGGGTTGTCTCAGCTGGGAGGTAAGGCGGGTTCTGGCTCCCCCTCCCTCTCTCTCCCCCTTCAGTGCTCATATCCTCTCCCTCCTTTCCCTAACCTACTCTAACCCCTATTTCCCACTCTTTATCTTTACCCCCCTCCCCCCATCATGTTTCTTACATATTCTTATATACAACACCTGTTAAAAGTGGCGCCTCCCTTGTCCTGAGGTAGCTCGGACTCTGTTAATTATTTTGATAATGTTTGATACCGGTCTCATACCCAGCTGTAACTGTTCGATTATTTTGTCTTCAAAACTCATTCTATGAGCGAAGAAAGGATTTCCTAGATCAAGCTGAAAGATCCAAGAAGTAACCGGCTCCTCGAGCTGTAGAAAAGAACAATTGGAATCCTGTTGGTTGGAAAGGTAAAACTGGGCACTGGAGTACCCCCAAAGCGGTAAACCCCATAGGGCGGGGGTTCCTCTTTAGCTCTAATGATAATGCCCAAAACCCAAGAAAACACATGACACCATAGTGAGTGTAAGACTGTCAAGATTATGTTTCTCGCAGGAACTGTATTACAACCAAACACCTGGTTGCTAATATTATATCCCACTGGATATTGTTTATCAAGTTTTTCTTTCTGACTTCCTCCCCAAAGTTTGTGATCACCCAGGCCTCTTCACTTTCTTCTCACCACCAGATATGGTACCAACTTCATCTCTTCACCAAATGATAGTCCCTCACCGGAAGTTCCCAGAAGACGGGGTGGCAAGCATCTATTACTCTACCCCTCCTCTTGGTGATGAATGCCAAGGCTCCCACAGTTTATCATCAATTCTGAGACATCTGAACCAGTCCATTATTCAGCCCCAGAACCTAACACGAGGTTGGACGGCGTCAAGCACGCAAGAAGGATGGGAACTCGGAGTTCGCTACATACACCTTTAATCAACAACAATTTTTTTCTATGCAATGCACAATAGACCTAAAAGATCGCCTGTATCATGGACATACATCCTTCCTCTCAAAAATACATAAGAATGGCCATCCATTCCCAGAGGGCAAGATTGCGCAAATTTTTCAATTTTTTTCTCATTCCCTCGGCATTTCTCTGCTCCTCGAACTTTCGCAAGAAAATGATAGCGGTAGTAGCTTCGACTGAGAAAGTCAAGAAATAACAAGTAAATTCCATATTAAGAAGATCTAGTAGCAATCGTCACTCATCAGAAACCAGTCCTTACTTCAACTTCCTTACATAGTACTCTGAATTTTTTATAAGATCTAGGCTGACTAATTTTCTAGAAACAAATTTAACCACAGACCAGACAAAGAAAGTTCAAGGTGTTTTATGTGACTTTTTGGAACAAATGGTCTTTTCCTACCACAGAAAAAAATGTCCAGAGCTGATCCAGCAATTCTAAAATTTATCAGAAAGAAAAAGCGTGTCTCAATAGACATCTATGAAGCTAACTAGGGAAATTGATTGCTTGCATTGAATATCCGCGCATGGGACCCAAGTCATTCAGGTCCTTCAAAACTGGATTCATATCACCCGAATAGAAGATCAGGTATCCATCCCTGTAAAAACATCCCTACAATGGTGGACATTCACAGAGAAGCCTCAAGAAAGGTACTTATTGGCTTTTCGTCAACAGATTACCATTCAGATGGACCAGCCAAACGGGATGGGGCGCCACAATGCCTTGACCAACTCGTGCAAGGTTCCTGGAGGAAGAAGACGTAGAATTGTTCATCCAACTTCAGGGTCTCAAAGCCGGCCTGGCAGAGTGTTGGTACCCAAATTCCAACTTACTTGCAGACATCATATACTGATAATGTTTGACAATACGACAATGGTCTCCAAAATACTGAAAATGCAAGGAGGCACAACGCTCAAATCAGCTTCTTCCAACTTTCCCAACACTTTTCCTTGGCAGAAGGAAACGTTCATTCATCTCGCAGCAACTCACCAAAGAGGGAGAAACCAGATGCCAGACTACTTAAGAGCATAGAAATCGAAAACTGAAACCAGACATGCATGTCTTTCACACCGGTAACCTTCAAAGGGTGCTTTGAAAGGTATTTAAAACAGCTGTCGCGCTGGATTGTGTTGCACTCGGCGCTTGGCTTCCATGCAACACAAATTGGGGTCAGTGCGAGCCATTCAGACGATCCGAACTGATTCCGACTGAGTGCGGGATTAACCTTTAATTGTTTTTGGTCAAGACAATGCACTTACAATGCACCAGGAAGAAGAAGGTGAACTCCGTCGGACCTGAGCAGGGAAGTGGACACATGCAGATATCGACAGCACATGCACTTTCGGTGAACTTTTGCAGACCTCGGGGAAGTACATGTTGCCCCATGTATATAAATACAAATAGTATATATACATGCATATACCTACAGTATCGATCACCATATATACACTCCATGTGCAGTATACAACACACTATATCCACATATACATAAGCACATACACACATATATAACACTGTATACAGCACATACACACATACGTATATTGCTCTCCTGTTAAATATATATAACCCCGTGTATAGCCCATGTTACTTGCTATTATAGACTGTGTAGATAGACATATGGAATTGCAAGCGATCTCCATTAAAGAACCCTAACTAAAATTAAGAGTATAGGATTCATTTTTGTTCTTGACCCAGCCTTTTCTCCAAACCTTTAAAATTCAATTTCCACGGGCACCAGGAGATTGGCCTACCATTTTTTGGCCTAACACGCAAAATCCAGAGATGAGATTGGCTACAATTTGATGTAAGGGAGCTGTTTGACACTACAAAAGAAGACTTGGAGGAAAACTCAACTTTTTTTGCTTCATTTTCAGGGCCAAACCAGGGTACGAAGCATCAGAAGCTACCATTGCCAGATGGTTAAAAACGACATATCCACCTGCTATGGAAATTCACAAAGCCACTCCCAAAGGAATGGCCGCATACTAGGCTAAAAATGATGGTGTCCCTAGCAGATATGCGGGCAGCTACGCTGGTACCTTCGCCAACCTTACCGTTTAGACCGGGCCGGCGCGCCATACCGCTGCTAACCCAGGCAATTGCGCCGGGTCCTGGGTACTAGATGGTCCCACTTAGGCCCACCCTCTGCAGGGGAAAAACTTCCTTCAACTCTTTCACATGATCTGTGTCCTCGGGACAACATCTATCCTGAGAGACATTTGTACTCCACTGCTTTTTCCCAGGCAGGATCTTTCTGCTGCACATTGAGGCTAAAGGACCTTTGATGATGTAATGGTCACATGACTCCGGTGAAAAGCAGTGACAACCGGAGACAGACGCCTGCATCAGTGGTGTCAAGGGTAAAACTTTGACCAGGTCCAGGGAAGGGCGAGAACATGGGGGAGCTGTTGTGGAGGAAATTACTACTGGTGGCGTGTGGGGGCACATTACTTACTGGGGGGCTTGTGTGGGCACATTACTTACTGGGGGGCGCACATTACTTACTGGGGGGGCACATTTACTTACTGGTGGGGCACATTACTTACTGGGGGGGCTGTGTGGGCACATTACTTACGGGGGGGTGTTGTGCACATTAACTACTTTCGTGGTGGGCTGTGTTGGCACCATTACTTACTGGGGGGCTGTGTTGAGGCACTTCTGTTACTGGGGGCTTGTGAAGGCACATTACTTACTGGGGGGCTGTGTGGGCACATACTTACTCTATCGGGGGCTGTGTGGGCACATACCTTACTGAGGGCTGTTGTGGGCACAATTACTTACTGGGGACTGTGTGGAGGACATTACTTACTGGGGCGCTCAGTTGCGTGATATACAGGGGTGTGTGGGGTCGCAGTGTGTATACAGGAGGAGGGGGGCATGTGTATACAGGTGGAGGGGTTGGCAGTGTGTATCATGGGGAGGGCAATGTAATTGCAGGGGAGGGGTGCATGTTATACAGGAGCAGGGGAGGAATGTGTACAAGGAGCAAGGGCGGGCGCAGTGTATACAGGGGAGGCGGATCGGAAGTGTACACGGGGATGGGGGGCAGTTGTTGTCCCGTGAGGGTGGGGGGCATGTGACTACGGCAAGCGGCGGCCCATATAAAGGGGCCACTAGGCTCTGTCTCCCAGGGGCCCACGAAACCTGGAGCCGTCCCTGGATTTAGACCTACAGATATCGTATGACCTAAATTCGGTTGAAAAGGTTCTGTCTCAGGCTGATTCCCACTCCATCAATATATCTCGTCATCTTTTATTCGCCAGGGCCGTCATGGGGTATTAGATGAAAACTGGGAATTAACCTACTCGGCAATTTGGTGTGTATTAATCCTTCGCCAATTTTGTTGATCCTTTCTCTGATGTAGTCTTTCCTTCTGTCCACACACACACTGCCAGGAGGCCTGTGGGAGGGACCTTTAACCTCTCTTCTTCTTCCTGCCTATAGCCAGGTCCGAGGGCCGTCAGTGAGGATATATAACCCAAATTACCGGTAGGTCTAACTCTCGGATTATCCTAGAGTCTATCAAAAAAGACTCTCTTGTATTCTACGTGAAGCTCCAGCTTTGGGTCCTTCGTGCTGCATCGCCACATACCCATGATGTCACGCCGCTGGCTGACATCATATTGCATATTTTGGTGGCGAACCTATGCACTTGGTGCCAGAGGCGCACCTCGGCGCCCCTCCTCTGTGGCACCTGGGCCTCGCCACATGCATGAAGTGCAGCAGACAGGACTCAAAGAATCTGCCTGCCGACCTTCCTAACACGACGGCTACTTTGCCCTGCTCCTTTCAACTGTGTTATGTGTCTTTAGGAGTCTGAACGATTGAAAGTTGTCAAAGAACAACAGGAGCAATAAATTACTGCTTAATTGCCTGTGCTGGCACTGTGGCACTTTGCAATAAATAAGTGGCTTTTGGTTGAAGTTTGGGCACTGAGGCTCTAAAAGGTTTGCCATCACTGTCATAGTGTATACACCGCCATTAGCACCTATATGACTGTTTGATAATTTTTTATTCAAATATTCATGAATGGAAAAATGGGGAAAAAAACAGAGATAGGTAGAAAGTTTGGATCAAGTCTGAGAGTGATTCTGTGCTCTGTGATTCGAAGATAGGGGTCTCTGATAAACAAGGCTTGTATCTCACAAAGCCTTCTGGCACAAGGCCTTTCACAAGAAAGACAGTTTCGAGTGTAAGAAAATTTACATTTGGCCCTGCGAGTTCAAAGGGATTCTCTGTCAAGGCATTTAGTACCAAAGATAAATCACACGTAGGAGAATTATCTTGATCGTGATTCGTGATGCAACCTAGGGTCCTTCGAATTCTCTTCGGGTTCTTCCGCTTCGGCTCCTCTTCGGGTTATACCTTTGTAATGCTATAACATATACAGGGTATTTTGAGATTTGTTTTCTAATCGCACATTGTACTTCAAATTAATAGAAAAATTTTGATGATATCTTTTGTATTTAGTTATGAAAAAACAAAAAGGGAGGGGAGAGGGAAAGGGGGAGGGAAGAGGGCAGGAAGGGGGGGGGGGGGGGGGGGGAGGGAGGGAAAAGTAAGGGAAGGGAAAGAGAGAGAAAAAAAAAAGAAAAAGGAGGAAAGTGGAGAGGGGAGTAGGGTAGAGGGGAGAAAGAGGGGGGGGGAGGGGGGGAAAAGGAAAAAAACAAGAGGGGGGGGGCAATAGTGCCAACTTGAGATTACTTTTACTCTTTTGAACGTCTATGACCAATGATAATTGTGAATATTTTCGTTTCTTACTGCTGGTTTGCCCTAAGCATGTCGACCTGACATACTCCCAGGACATCCATCCCATTTTTCCCCTCTTCTTCCCCCATAGCTCCCAGCCCATATGTGGCCCCTTTTTAGGACCCTGTCACCTTTAAAAGGCTTCTCACTATAGTATAATACCTATTGTTTACTACTTTTCTCTCAGTACCAATTTAATGTCGTCTATTTCATGATTAACATTTAATTTATAACAGTTGCCTACATCTGCCGCATACCTCTCAAGTACACCTATTGTTATCATTTTTTCACTCCCTATCCTATGATACGGCCACTTCTTCGACCTGTCCTCAGGCATCAGCTGACATGCTTGCACCATCCCACTTTTGGCATGGGAAGTTTATACTTACGTGAGGTCGTCCGGTCATAACCTGCTCCCTTGACTGATTCGCGTATTTGTTTGATAACGCTACGTTGTCACCAATTGCGGCTAAAGTTATCATCACACGTCCTAATGTTCCTTTAATACTGTTTCTACCCTCAGTAAACTATTGTAGATTCCCTGACTTAGCCGATGACCCAGGCAGGTCCCTGGGCATTCCCTTTAAATATACTCTGCGAAGAAGTCTTTAAGGGTAAGCTATCCACCAGTCTACCCCTTACTACTAGCCCCTCCTCAGAAAGAGAGGAAAGTCCCTTTCGAGAATTCTGAGTCATGTGAATCTAATCCTACCTGTTTACCCTTACTATAAAATAGCCCCCAAAGAACATTCAAAATGACGCTACATCTCACTCTGATTTTCACTTGAGTATGATCAGTTTAGTCGTTGCAGTGCAATGCTCCTTGCAGAAAGCCCCCTATGTTCGTTCTATAACAAAGTAAAATGCTTTTGTGTCATATAAACGGATAAGGCATCCCTTCTAATCTTTCAGATACACATCACGGCTTATGGCTTTGTGATCAACAGATTAAACACTACTACTACCTACCCCGCCCACTGGCAGTTCAATAGGAATTATTTTCCTTATACATCAGTAATGCAAAAATGCAAATGTTTCACACAGCATAATCACCCATGTGATTTTTTGCAATAGTCCAGTCTGAAAATTCAGGGGACGGCTGATCACATGGCCCTACTCCATTGAGCAGACGGCAATCAGCACATCTTTACGTTCTCATGGCGTGTTCCCCTTCTTTAACTGACATGCTGGGATGCAATCTGACATTACCCTCACCTTTTTAATGTCACTTAAAACTCGACTCTCATTGAAATAGGCAAGAAAGTCATATTTGCCTGACTTTATAGTACAAAAGGTGAGAAGTTTACATCAAAGATGGGTTCTTAGAAAAACATTTCTTAACCTAACCTGAAGGGGGATGTTATTTTATTCGAGGTAAAACTCTGGTGACAGGTTCTCTTTACTCTTTCTGCCCTGGCGCATTCTAGGCTAAGACGACAATCCACTTCTTGCACCCCATGCCTAGACTTCGCCACCATTGGCCTAGATACGGAATTTTTTGATAAAATTCTCACAATTGTGGCTTTGGGTAAGTTCCTCTAACATAACTGTGTGGAACGAATACAATAAATAAATAGTTACATTATTGTAAAAAAATAACGTTAATAAATGCAAAAAGTAGATGCATATTGTCCATAGAAGTTACTTACACGCATGGTGACACTGCTTCTATTTGCAGTGATATAAACCCATTACCGAAACTGCTGACTCTTCTTCTTGATCTGTCAGGATAACGCCTCAGGATTTCTGTATGTTCCTGCTACTCTATATTCAACTCATTGTCCACTGTAACGAGTACAATTAGGTTTTACTGTGAAACACATAATTCTTCTTAATCATGGGACCTCATTCATGTACCATGTCTGAGGAACAGTACAGACATCACTTTTTTTGTATACAAGGGCCTGTGGTGACACCGGGGGCATACCTAATGCTTTAGAGGTAGGTCAGTTCACTACTATCCCATAGCCGGAATTCTTACTATAGAGCAGTAGACTATGGACCTGGCCTGTTTCTCCACCAGGCAGGCGATGCATCCTGGGTGTCAGCAGTGGAGGAAACCGGGAGAGGGGTGATTACAGCATCTGCAACACTGCACCGATCCCCCAAGTAAAAAAAAAATAAAGTAAGTATTAAGTACTCACCTGGATGGACGGCTGGGATCGAATGATATGACTTCATATGGGGTACTATTAACCATGGTAAACTGAGATGGGCCTGCACATATTTAAAAATTATTTGGGATGCACTGAATATGGTTGTATGTACAGGGACCTGAAAATGGTCCCTTGTCTGTGTTTCTGTGTTTCAAAGCTCATATTCAAGCTGCTAATTCAAGTACCAGTAGGTATGCATTAACATAATACTGTGCGGTATTTATGTACTTAGCTTTGTTCTGGTGAATAATATATGTATAGTCGCTATAATTTATGGAGAATAACGGATATCCCGGAAGGTGTCGTTGCTCTCCTATTGGAAATATTCTGTACAAGGATCGGCGCTTGGCTTGCTCAAAAGTTTCTTTTATTTAGCCAATTATGCAATAAAATAGAAACAGCAATTAAAATCAACCCTAGACGGAATGACCGTTTCGAGCTCGATGAATCTGATGAAGCGCTCAGCACGAGCGTGCATAAACGCGTCATTCCTATTTTATGTGTTTTAGAGTCTTTTTATATTTTATTGCCTAATTGGCTTAAATAAAAGACAACTTTTATGAGCAGCCAGCCGCCGATTCCCTTTACAAAACTTTCCAATAGGGAGCCACGCACCCTTCCCTGGATGCTTCCGTTTTTCTTAAAGTTACTGCACATGGAACCATTGGGGAGAGCAGCGGAACGTGGGCACGGCTTGAGTCTCCTAACCAAAAGCTTGTCGTATAGGAGTTGTCCCTACCTGACAACTCCAAGGTGAGTGTATCACTGGCACATCACCATAATCCTAATATAACGAGGTACACAACTATAGGGAGCGCCTCTTTGGCTCTCCCTTAGCTGCCCCCACATCTCTACTTTACTTTTAATAATCTATTTATAGACAGGACACAATAATTATAATTTCATTAACCCCTTCACGCTCATGCGACGCGGATCCGCGGCAATTTATGAAGGGTGTATGAGATGGCTGTCGACGAATGAGCCTCCTCATACCAGAGATGGGGCGTTGCTGCATATTGTCAGCAAAAACCCATCGCTCATCACCCGCCGGTCGTTTTCCTTGCACCGTTGCGGGTGTTAACCTCTTCTTTGGCTACCGCATAGCGCCGGCGCATTGAAAGCAGCGGCGCTTCTTTACCACCTCCTATCGTCGCTGGGGGGTGGCAATCATGGCCACTACAGCCTCACAGGTCTGACAAAATCGTTTTCGTGCAGTTCGTACATATTAGCCAAGTGTGGCTCTTGTAATGAATCATATGCAAAACTCCATATCCTGAACTACCGTAGCATTCCATATAGGTAGGAAACAGCGACCATCTAGGGTTTAAGTAACCCGAGATGGTCTAATAATTGGTGAAAAAAAATTTAAAAAAGGATGTAAAACTAGTATAATTATTAAAAATTCAATCACCCCCCCTTCACTAAACTGATCTGAAATATAATAAACAGTAAAAATCACAAACACCTTAGGTCTCGCCGCATCCCCAAAATCCCGATCGATCAAATATAAAACTGTTATAACACAGTGACTCCGAAACCGAAATGGCGCCCCAATTTCCGAAAGGCAACTTTTTACACCTTTTTACATGACTTTCGTCACCAAAGTATGAAAAAAGTTATTTATGGCATCAATAAGAATTGCAACAAGTGTTTTTTTTTTTCCTTTTTCGTACACATTCGGTTTAATTTTTGAAAATGTATTTAAAACGGCAATAAACCTGTATAAATTATGGTATCACACATCATACTGACCAAAGAATGAGTAGAGGTGTTATTTGGAGCTCAGAGTAAATTCGAAACTGAGCGCCACAAAGAACGTGACGCACATGCGTTTTTTAAAAAACGTTTTTCCACATTGGAATTTTTTCCTGCTTCTCCGTACACGGCAATGTTAATAATAAATAACATCACGGGAAGTAAATTTCTTCCGCACCAATAAGTCCCTCACACAAGCTCTGGAACACTGAAAATTGAAAAAGCTATTGATGTTTGAAGGTGGAAACGAGAAATTAGCGGAAAAAACCTGCGTCCGTAAGTGCATGTCATTAAAAAGGGGATTGCTGTATATGTTAGAATTAATTAATGTGGAGGAGTACGTTTTTAAAACTAACCTTAGTGGAAATAGTGGTACATACACTATACTCCATACCTAAATGCATGTCTCTAATATTTTTGGTGGCGGGTCTGTTTATGATAAAATTGGGGCACATTGTATAATTTTAAAGACCTTATAATGTACAACAAATTACCTATAAGCTGTCCTTACTTTGGAACTCTCTAAACACATTGCTGCATCAGTTATACTTTGTACATCTTTGAGAAGTGGCCTGGATGCCATCGTGAGAACAAAACTATCATTCATGGGAACAAACTTTGTTCATTTGATGTTCTCCCCGGGAGATAGCCATATTGGGGTCTGGAAACATTTCTCCTCCCTAATTTTTTTTTCCGCTTGACACGCTCCTTTTAAGCTGTTTAAGTTTTTTTTTTTGCTTTCGTCGTAGATCAACGTCCTATCACTCTCAGGGCCTTTTTTTTAGTTTTTTTATTTACTAAGCCTTATCTCCCATCTATACATACTGCATATCTAACATATCACTAATAAGACAAGAATCCATTGGGGCTCATTTACTAAGGGTCCGTGGAGCCGCATTTTTCATCGGTTTTATGCCCGACAATTTTGTTTTTGCCTCGAATTGCCCCAGTATTTTGCACACGTGATCGAATTTTTGCCAGGCAGCGATCGTGAATCTTGCTGCTGCATAGGCGCCGGCTTGGCATGCAACAGAAATCGGCGGCAGTGGGGTCCGTTCGGACATCCCTAACGGATTCGCTACGCGCAAGATTTAACATTTAAAATTGTGTCGCAACAGACAGTCCTTACAAGCATCCGGGAAAGACGAAGGTGAACTCCAGCAGACCTCTGGCGGGAATCGACGGACGCAGGATCCCGTGATTTATGATCACAGCCGAACGTCATCCCTACATTGGAACTGTCCCAAAATCGGAGATATGTGTGACAGGACTAGGTATCGTTAATTTGCCCCATTGTGATACAATCATAAGGCTCGGCCTTGCTATACCACCTCTCCAGTTATACAAAGGACAAGAGAAATAGAGCAAAAAATAAATTCCTAAAATTCCATCAAAAAACAGCAACAACAATTGAAAAGCTGTCTTTGTTTAGAGGCTGTGGAAATTTGAATGGACACAGTTGAGAAATTATCATCTTTCCCCTTCACACCTACACAGAACTGACAAGATGAATAAAAGAGAATATATCAGGAACAGGGTCAATTTCTGCACTTTTGAAAAAGTCTATACGCAGATGCCTTATATCTTGGCACTCCATTATCAACACATACTTTTTAGACACTTGAGTTGATGTAATTTTTACTAGACCCTTGGCAGTCTAGTTGAACGCATCTTGCAAAATCTGCAAAATGGAAGCACCTGGGTGGGAGCAGAGGTCCGCAGGGTGCCACAGTGCTTTGCTGATGCTCTGCTCCTCATACTCCCTGGACGCTTCAAAAACTCTGAGTGGCACCTCAGCCTCTGGAAATGGCATCTGCTTCGATGTGAAGTTAGTTCTGAAGAGATTTCACGCTGATCATTTTTCTTGCGGGAGTATTTCACTTTGGTTGGGATTTTACTTGGTGTCCTGTCTACTGCAGTTTCTACTGTCGGGTATGAGAAATCCATCTGGTGGCTTTTTATCCGGCAGCACTGAACATCCCCTAGTTCTGGACTGCTGAACTTTGCTCGGAACTAGCTGGGGTTAAGGCTCACGACACTTCAGAGCCCTTCCCTGCCTCTCTACACTTGGAGGACTCGATGTTAAACACCCTGTGTGGCACCATCCTCCTTTGTCAATAGTTTCTGCATTGCTAAGCCTTTTGTCAGTGCTCTTGTTACTCCCTAGTTATTCTGTTTTTTCGATATTAATTAACTTACATATATTTACTATTTCTTTTCCACAGTTTTCCATTCTATTTGTTTTATGCTATCGTTGAGATCTTGTTATGATTCGTATTGTCACCTCACCCTTGTGTTTTTCTTCTTTTCTCTTTCTTGTTACATTTCTCACTGTGGCACAGGGACAGACGCCAACACCCGTTTACTAGCCATAGTTCACTGTTTTACCACTTTTATACTGACCCAGTAAAGGCAAACAGGGACTGCTTAGGGAGCTCAGAATTAGAGCCCATTGCCTGGCTTCCCCGAACAATTGGTCCAAAAAGGAAGAGAAATGCTGTAAAGACTTCAGTGGAGTTGAGCCCAAAGTTATACTGGAAGGATATGTTCTGACGTGTATGTTTTACTCTACAAAAAGTCTTTCTGTTGTTATGCTCTAGGAGAACTTACCAGGATCATATACTCTGGTTCACATTTACTACGGTCGTTTGCGCCAGTTTTCTGGTGGACTTTGCACGTTATTTAAGTACAAATGCTTGGCTCATGGGTATTTAAGAAATGATCTGCACCACAACACACGCACCGGCCCCTTTATTAGGTACACCTGTCCAACTGCTCGTTACACGTACTTTCTAATCATGCCAATCACTGGAGCACTCAGTGCTTTAGGCATGTAGACCTGGTAAAGACAAATCTTCCTGCAGTTCAAACCAGCATCAGTAGGGAAGAAGGTGGATTTGAGTGTCCTTTGAACGTGGCATGGTTTTGGTGCCCCGAGGGCTGGTCTGATATTTCATAAAACTTAGCTTGATCGACTGGATTCTCAACGCACTATCATCTCTAGGGTTTTACGATGATGTGTCCGAAAGGAGAATAAGCACATCCAGTGCGCGGCAGTCTGTGGCTGAAATGCTTATGTTGATGCCAGAAGGGCAGAGTTCGCGGAGAAATCGCAGACTGTTCGCGAGCTGACGAAAGCAACAGTGACTCAAATATCACCACCTGTTACAACCAATGGTAGGCAGAAGAGCTCTCTGAACGCACAGTAACGTCGAACTTTGGGCCAGATTGTGGCTACACAGCATAAGACCACACCGGTGCACGCCTTTCAGCTAAGAACCGAACTGAGGCTACATGTGCACAAGCTCATCGAAATGGACAGTAAAGATTGGAAAACGTTGCCTGGTCTATGGTCCGATTTCTGCTGCAACCTTCGGATGTAGGGTCAGTATTTGGCCGTCAACAAGCAACATGAAGCATGGATCCATCCTTCCTTGTATGCACGGTTCTCGGCTGGTGTGGTTGTGCAATGGTGGTGTGGGGAATGTTATTCTTCTTCTGGGCACTCGTTGGGCCCCTGGTACCATTGAGCATCGTTGCAATGCCCACAGCCTACCTGAGTATTGTTTGCTGACCATGGCCATCCCTTTAGATGACCCCATGTACCCAACATCTGATGGCGACTTTCAGCAGATATTGGTCCATGTCCTAAAGCTGGAATCATCTCAACTGGGTTTCTTGAACATACATGAGTTCATTGTACTCCATGGCTTCCACAGTCACCAGAATCTCAAGCCAATAGAGCATATCGTTGATGTTGTGGAACAGGAGATTTCGCGTCATGGATGTGCAGCTGACAAATCTGCGGCAACTGTGTGATGCCATCATGTCAATATGGCCGAAATCTCAGAGGAATGCTTCCATAGGCACCTTGTTTGATCATTTGCCATAAGAATTGAGGCTGTACTGAGGCAAAAACAAGGGGGTCCAACCCCATTAACCTATCATGGTGTACCCCTAATAAAGTGGCCGGTGAGTGGTCTATGTCGCACACAATTGTTTTTGGCGTGCTGCCTAGGCATCATCAACACAATAAGGAGGCATGCTCTCTCCTTCCCACTCTCCAGATTGAACCGCGAACCGATCATAAGTGTCTATGCACGCTCTGTTTAAAGATCTACCAGGTTCGGGAGACGCCATAAATCATAATCGGGGCACACCTTGCATATCGTCCACAGGCAAGTCCATACTTAGTGAGTTAAAATCCATTCTAGTAATGTGCCTACTGAGTGTGGTAAGCAGAGCACAGGTTCATTTTTTTTAATTAAGTACATGTTTGCATTAAATAAATATGTCTCGCATCCCCCATGATAACTATATACGACCACTATAATTATTATATGGTCCCCACCCAGTAACACACATATATACAACACGGTCCCCCCCCCCAGTACAACTCTTATACAGACTCCACCACGTAAACAAACATACATACACTGTCTCACCATCCCATTAATGCCACTTATGTCACAGCCCCCACCCGTAGACACGTCCCCGCCCAGTAACAAACATACACATCCTATATACACCCAGCCCCCACCCCTCACATATTCTACAACCCTCGTAAAATAATGAATTTTACACTCTCCTTCCCCTGGTTCCTCCCCATGCGCGCCAACGTCACCCTATTCCTCTCCCCATTGCGGGTCATCACGTGCTGGCGGCCAGGTGTGTGTCGTCTATTGTTGAAGTCCAACGTTGTGTTATACACTTCACAGCACATATACCGTTATGCTAGAAGAATGAGAGACTTCTTATAAGCGCACACTTTAGAAGAAGCCAGGGAGCGAGGGTGCTGATTGTTTTATACATTCACACGCGTGCCTTGTTACTAGAAGTGAAGAAGACTACTTCTTATAAAATGGTACCTTTACACTGGAGGCTTTTCAGAATCATAAGTTTACGATAGCGAATATTAAAAGAGTGGCCACTTTTCCATAAATCTCTTATGGCATTCCCTCTGCATTATAGTCTATATACTCAATTATAAGCCGAGTTTCCACCTTATTCCCCCATGTGGCCCACCTGAGGCTGTCCCTTGACCTCTATAGGTAACAGGAAGAAAAGAGGCCGAAAAGAACAATCCCCACAGCCTCCTGCCAGTGTACTTTCTGTCCCTACAGCATTCAGGATAGAAGAGGTTTTTCTTCTCCGTTTTTCTCTCCACCTGTTTCCAGGCTAACTGGATAAACCAGTTAGTCAATCCCTAGAAAGCAGTACAACAACAAAGTCAAAACAGCACCCTATTACGAAAGAATCAATTCCTGAGTCTGGGTGGTGGCTCTCGCATGGACTCGACGTGCTTACCCTGAGGCTCCTCCTGCAACGGCGCGACCCACAGCGACTTGGCAGCTCTAACAACACCCCATGGACCCCATCGACCGTGCCTTGTCGAAGGGGAAGCACAGAAGACAAGCACAGAAACTGGCATGGCAGCAACACTCCCCTGGCCCGATATCTGCAGGCCGAACCAAGCCACGGAAGCCGCACTCCTTAAATGGCCGCCGTCACTCCTGCCTCACAGCAGGTGGTCCACACTAAGCCGCAGCATACAGGCAGTGAGGAGCAGCCGCAGACCCAGCGCGGCTACCGGACTCCTCTGCTGTACTGAGAAGGTAAGAGGACTCGGCCCCACGGAAGCCGTAACATCAGGAGGTGTCGTGATACCGGCACAGATAGCAGGTGCCAGCTTCCCCCACCTAGGTGCCAGTATGACTCCTGCCGAGCCCCGCTCCTGGCATGTCAAAAAGCTCCTCGGGGGGACATTAGAACACGTCAACGGGTGACATAACCCACCCTGGGGGCACAGGACACAGCCCACAAGACCCCCCCCCCTGAACAGCCAGCACACAATGAATTCTGGGCACCTACTATACTCACATTGACATCCATCCACGGCTTCTTTCTGACAACCACTCCACCCTGCTCCACTGAGAAGGCCCTTATCATCCCACCAGCACAGTCAACAGCTCTAGGGTCACAGGGGAGCGACGCCACTGCCAAACACTCCTATGCGGCTTCCAGAAGTTTAGGCCTCCCACCCAGCCACTAGTTAATCTCTTGGAAGGAAGGCCTTAAGTCCAGAAGGTCCCCAGAAGCAACATGAATGCGGTGAAAGAAGAACCCCCCCTGCCAGAACTGACCTTTAGACGGTCTGAGGGGTCTCCCTACCCAGAAGCTTCTTTGACTCTATTATCTCTCAGGATCAAAAAATCAACGTCAATGCCTGATAAGTCCACTAAACGGTGGAGCAACTCGGGTCCAGAGTGGGAAACCTAGAGAGACATCTTCTCCTATGACAACAGACTCAGCCTAACTGGACACCAGTATCCTCGCAACACATTACTGCATTCACTGCCTTGGAACATTGCTATCTTGAAAACAGAGGATGCCGGAACAACTCCGGGTGAGAGGCCTGTCTACAAACAGTCGGAGGAGAGACTTGAACTCAATTGGTCATTGCGATATTTAATAACATCTTAGTGCGATCCCCTGAATCTTCTTCATGATCTTCGACCATCGGTACATAGGGCACTGGGCCCAAAGTCAGCAGATCCTCAGGCCCCCACCCAGGTGGTGTCGTCCATTAATCCTAAAGACAGTGAGAGAAGAGAGGTCAATCAGACAAAAAAGTTTAACTTCTTGCATTGGCAGATACCTACCGAACTCTCTACCCGCTCCTTACAGAGATAACGGAGTTTCAATGAAAACCGTTATTTGACAAGATCAGAGACTAAAGCATGTAATCATGGGCTTCCCCTGTCATCTGATGTAACGCAAAGGATTGATCGCTTTGCAGTCGAGGTCCTATGTAACCAAGTTGACCTACCTGCTTTGTTTGGCCATCCTTGGGCACCCAACCTTGAAGTTCCAGACTGGCTGCAGGCAGCGATCATCCCACGTCAGTACGAAGGACGTGATCGTCCTCAGAACCACGACCGCCGCGAGCTCAATGTCCTAGTTCAATGAGCCCCTGAACATGGTAACTTCCTCTGACTTAGTGGTCGTCAAACTTCGAACTGCTTTTTAATACTGTTGCAGTGGCATGTCCCGGACTTTGGTTCTTGATCGGGGAAGGGATGATTGATGGGAGGGGTCGAGGTACAATGTACTGTTCACTGTTCACTCTTTTTTCTTTAGATCTCCTTACTTACTCCTCACACCTTTGACTAAATCTCCCTCACCTACTCCTCAGTGTGGGTTGGTATAGGTTGACGTTATTGGCCCTATCCTCACTCCCTATTTACAATTCCTGGGAAGGGCATCATGGGGATGTAGCTATTTTATACCACCGTCCTCTCTATCTTATTCTTTTGAAATGGCTGTCTTATACGCCCACGCACATTTAGCTGCGCCAAAGGGAGACCACAGTTCTCTCCTAACATAAGGCCCGGAATGAGAGGTCTGATCCCTTGACTATGCCGCAACCACCCCCCCACCTAGGGTTTCCCCCCAGGTTATGTGTTCCTGAAGACTGATATAACCTTGTGTAGTAATTGACTATGTTCACTATAAACTGAGTTTATAGAGCCGACTCACCCTTGTCCCTTAACCCCCCCGCCCCCCCTATGGCGCGGTCTCTGATCTCATATACATCCCCCCTATTTAGTTTCTCCTCTCCTGAGCTATCCTCTCTTTGCTCTCCCTTCTTTTTTTCCTCTCTTTTTCTTTCTCTTCCTTTCCCTTTCCCGCCCCGCTATTTGGGCCCCTTTACTCACCCACCAAGCAGACCCATGGATCTAAACCTCCGAATGGACCATATGTTAATATGGTTGTCCTCTAATGTTAAGATTGTTGTCCTTATGTTGAGGACTTCATACCTTAGAGAAGCGACAGATGCTCCTGAGAGGCTGTGCTGCCTGAGAGCACAGGTGGCCTTCCTTCAAGAAACACACTTTCGCAAAGACAAATCCGAGACGCTCCGCCGCAGCCACTTCCCGTACTGCTATCCATGGATCCTCTCAAAGGATTTCTGATTTAAAGAGGCTGTGAGTATTATAATTTCACAGACCGTTCCCCTGGGTCTTTTCGGAATCCAGGTTTGATCCGGAGGGCGAGACATGTTTTGCAAGGACCATATGCCCCGAGTGTCACCTTATGGCACAACCTTTAGCTAGCAAAACAGAGCAAGGCCGTCATCCTCCTGGCTAATTATCTTATCATCCTCGTTTTCCCTTTCCTTGTCCCTCACATACCAACACACTTTCTCAGATGCTTTCAATCACCCCCCAGAGAACGCCTCGTCTAGTGGGCATAAACTGTTCTACAACGATCCCCTTCGAGCTCATATAGTAGTAATCCCAGGAGGGCCAGGCCATCTGTGCAAGTTATAGAGGCAATCTTCCCTTCTTAACCTCGACTCAACTCTTCTCCACATCTAGCCAAGAGGATCACGACAAAATCACACCTGGCAACGGAAACTCTACCTCTAACCCGACGTTTACAGCAGACGCCGAAAGGCATTTACCGGGGGGTTGGCGTTTTCTTTGCACCCTGAAGACATCTGGGCTTGGGTTCTGGATGGCCTGGATAGAAGCACTTTACTCGAAACCATCTGCGGGGGGGGGGGGGGGGGGGGCATGGTTACGGGTCCATGGAGTCTACTCAGATTCACTAGAAATAAGAACTGAACAAGACAGGGTTGCCCTTTATCTCCACGAAATCGTTGCCCTTCACAATGGACCATCCATCCGTAGAATCAGAAGTAACCCTGACCTTCTGGTCTGAAAGCATGCTCTGCAAGAGTCAAGTCGCAGCTACCTCGACGACCTGTTATTTTTTTTCTCTACAATCACCACCTCATTACTCTTACCAAATTTATCACAGAACTTAGAGACATCAGTAGGCTCTCCAATTTTTCAGTTAATCAAAAAAAAAAAATGTAAGAAAGTCTGAAGGCCTGATGTTAAATATCCAAGCCGTGACTTGAGAGATCACCTTGGGAACAATTTACTAGATGGGCATCCTCATCACTTTAAAAATAGCTGGGCACCCACCATCCCTACAGATCTGAAGATACATTTCTCTTACTTTCTTCCCACCATTACTACAGACCCTTATAAGCTAGACATGAAAAGGTGTCTGCCGGCTACCTGTCGTGGTTTGGGCATGATGGGAGCATCAAAATGATGCCTCCCCTTCTGAGGTGGTTCACGAGGTGACAGGCAAGCATTACAAACAACCCCGGCCTGAGTCCTGGTACAGTCATCGCAGGTCCCCCCTTGCCATTTACAGGCGTTATCTGTTCGGACATTACTGAATCGCCAATCATGCTATCTAGCCTGCTGGCCTCCTCTACTGAACCACCCACAGTCTTTCAGTGGTTGAGGAGAGTGGGAGGAGATTAGTCGGAGAGTCTAACGTGAATTCAATTCTAAATAGCGCGGCACAGTGTTTTCAAGAAGACTTGCATACTGGTTTATCCTTATGCCTTCATCGGCCTATAATGCCTTGACTCACGTGTATGCCCACGGAGGGAGTAGGGAGACTGATTCTTAGGTGGGTTGTCTCAGCTGGGAGGTAAGGCGGGTTCTGGCTCCCCCTCCCTCTCTCTCCCCCTTCAGTGCTCATATCCTCTCCCTCCTTTCCCTAACCTACTCTAACCCCTATTTCCCACTCTTTATCTTTACCCCCCTCCCCCCATCATGTTTCTTACATATTCTTATATACAACACCTGTTAAAAGTGGCGCCTCCCTTGTCCTGAGGTAGCTCGGACTCTGTTAATTATTTTGATAATGTTTGATACCGGTCTCATACCCAGCTGTAACTGTTCGATTATTTTGTCTTCAAAACTCATTCTATGAGCGAAGAAAGGATTTCCTAGATCAAGCTGAAAGATCCAAGAAGTAACCGGCTCCTCGAGCTGTAGAAAAGAACAATTGGAATCCTGTTGGTTGGAAAGGTAAAACTGGGCACTGGAGTACCCCCAAAGCGGTAAACCCCATAGGGCGGGGGTTCCTCTTTAGCTCTAATGATAATGCCCAAAACCCAAGAAAACACATGACACCATAGTGAGTGTAAGACTGTCAAGATTATGTTTCTCGCAGGAACTGTATTACAACCAAACACCTGGTTGCTAATATTATATCCCACTGGATATTGTTTATCAAGTTTTTCTTTCTGACTTCCTCCCCAAAGTTTGTGATCACCCAGGCCTCTTCACTTTCTTCTCACCACCAGATATGGTACCAACTTCATCTCTTCACCAAATGATAGTCCCTCACCGGAAGTTCCCAGAAGACGGGGTGGCAAGCATCTATTACTCTACCCCTCCTCTTGGTGATGAATGCCAAGGCTCCCACAGTTTATCATCAATTCTGAGACATCTGAACCAGTCCATTATTCAGCCCCAGAACCTAACACGAGGTTGGACGGCGTCAAGCACGCAAGAAGGATGGGAACTCGGAGTTCGCTACATACACCTTTAATCAACAACAATTTTTTTCTATGCAATGCACAATAGACCTAAAAGATCGCCTGTATCATGGACATACATCCTTCCTCTCAAAAATACATAAGAATGGCCATCCATTCCCAGAGGGCAAGATTGCGCAAATTTTTCAATTTTTTTCTCATTCCCTCGGCATTTCTCTGCTCCTCGAACTTTCGCAAGAAAATGATAGCGGTAGTAGCTTCGACTGAGAAAGTCAAGAAATAACAAGTAAATTCCATATTAAGAAGATCTAGTAGCAATCGTCACTCATCAGAAACCAGTCCTTACTTCAACTTCCTTACATAGTACTCTGAATTTTTTATAAGATCTAGGCTGACTAATTTTCTAGAAACAAATTTAACCACAGACCAGACAAAGAAAGTTCAAGGTGTTTTATGTGACTTTTTGGAACAAATGGTCTTTTCCTACCACAGAAAAAAATGTCCAGAGCTGATCCAGCAATTCTAAAATTTATCAGAAAGAAAAAGCGTGTCTCAATAGACATCTATGAAGCTAACTAGGGAAATTGATTGCTTGCATTGAATATCCGCGCATGGGACCCAAGTCATTCAGGTCCTTCAAAACTGGATTCATATCACCCGAATAGAAGATCAGGTATCCATCCCTGTAAAAACATCCCTACAATGGTGGACATTCACAGAGAAGCCTCAAGAAAGGTACTTATTGGCTTTTCGTCAACAGATTACCATTCAGATGGACCAGCCAAACGGGATGGGGCGCCACAATGCCTTGACCAACTCGTGCAAGGTTCCTGGAGGAAGAAGACGTAGAATTGTTCATCCAACTTCAGGGTCTCAAAGCCGGCCTGGCAGAGTGTTGGTACCCAAATTCCAACTTACTTGCAGACATCATATACTGATAATGTTTGACAATACGACAATGGTCTCCAAAATACTGAAAATGCAAGGAGGCACAACGCTCAAATCAGCTTCTTCCAACTTTCCCAACACTTTTCCTTGGCAGAAGGAAACGTTCATTCATCTCGCAGCAACTCACCAAAGAGGGAGAAACCAGATGCCAGACTACTTAAGAGCATAGAAATCGAAAACTGAAACCAGACATGCATGTCTTTCACACCGGTAACCTTCAAAGGGTGCTTTGAAAGGTATTTAAAACAGCTGTCGCGCTGGATTGTGTTGCACTCGGCGCTTGGCTTCCATGCAACACAAATTGGGGTCAGTGCGAGCCATTCAGACGATCCGAACTGATTCCGACTGAGTGCGGGATTAACCTTTAATTGTTTTTGGTCAAGACAATGCACTTACAATGCACCAGGAAGAAGAAGGTGAACTCCGTCGGACCTGAGCAGGGAAGTGGACACATGCAGATATCGACAGCACATGCACTTTCGGTGAACTTTTGCAGACCTCGGGGAAGTACATGTTGCCCCATGTATATAAATACAAATAGTATATATACATGCATATACCTACAGTATCGATCACCATATATACACTCCATGTGCAGTATACAACACACTATATCCACATATACATAAGCACATACACACATATATAACACTGTATACAGCACATACACACATACGTATATTGCTCTCCTGTTAAATATATATAACCCCGTGTATAGCCCATGTTACTTGCTATTATAGACTGTGTAGATAGACATATGGAATTGCAAGCGATCTCCATTAAAGAACCCTAACTAAAATTAAGAGTATAGGATTCATTTTTGTTCTTGACCCAGCCTTTTCTCCAAACCTTTAAAATTCAATTTCCACGGGCACCAGGAGATTGGCCTACCATTTTTTGGCCTAACACGCAAAATCCAGAGATGAGATTGGCTACAATTTGATGTAAGGGAGCTGTTTGACACTACAAAAGAAGACTTGGAGGAAAACTCAACTTTTTTTGCTTCATTTTCAGGGCCAAACCAGGGTACGAAGCATCAGAAGCTACCATTGCCAGATGGTTAAAAACGACATATCCACCTGCTATGGAAATTCACAAAGCCACTCCCAAAGGAATGGCCGCATACTAGGCTAAAAATGATGGTGTCCCTAGCAGATATGCGGGCAGCTACGCTGGTACCTTCGCCAACCTTACCGTTTAGACCGGGCCGGCGCGCCATACCGCTGCTAACCCAGGCAATTGCGCCGGGTCCTGGGTACTAGATGGTCCCACTTAGGCCCACCCTCTGCAGGGGAAAAACTTCCTTCAACTCTTTCACATGATCTGTGTCCTCGGGACAACATCTATCCTGAGAGACATTTGTACTCCACTGCTTTTTCCCAGGCAGGATCTTTCTGCTGCACATTGAGGCTAAAGGACCTTTGATGATGTAATGGTCACATGACTCCGGTGAAAAGCAGTGACAACCGGAGACAGACGCCTGCATCAGTGGTGTCAAGGGTAAAACTTTGACCAGGTCCAGGGAAGGGCGAGAACATGGGGGAGCTGTTGTGGAGGAAATTACTACTGGTGGCGTGTGGGGGCACATTACTTACTGGGGGGCTTGTGTGGGCACATTACTTACTGGGGGGCGCACATTACTTACTGGGGGGGCACATTTACTTACTGGTGGGGCACATTACTTACTGGGGGGGCTGTGTGGGCACATTACTTACGGGGGGGTGTTGTGCACATTAACTACTTTCGTGGTGGGCTGTGTTGGCACCATTACTTACTGGGGGGCTGTGTTGAGGCACTTCTGTTACTGGGGGCTTGTGAAGGCACATTACTTACTGGGGGGCTGTGTGGGCACATACTTACTCTATCGGGGGCTGTGTGGGCACATACCTTACTGAGGGCTGTTGTGGGCACAATTACTTACTGGGGACTGTGTGGAGGACATTACTTACTGGGGCGCTCAGTTGCGTGATATACAGGGGTGTGTGGGGTCGCAGTGTGTATACAGGAGGAGGGGGGCATGTGTATACAGGTGGAGGGGTTGGCAGTGTGTATCATGGGGAGGGCAATGTAATTGCAGGGGAGGGGTGCATGTTATACAGGAGCAGGGGAGGAATGTGTACAAGGAGCAAGGGCGGGCGCAGTGTATACAGGGGAGGCGGATCGGAAGTGTACACGGGGATGGGGGGCAGTTGTTGTCCCGTGAGGGTGGGGGGCATGTGACTACGGCAAGCGGCGGCCCATATAAAGGGGCCACTAGGCTCTGTCTCCCAGGGGCCCACGAAACCTGGAGCCGTCCCTGGATTTAGACCTACAGATATCGTATGACCTAAATTCGGTTGAAAAGGTTCTGTCTCAGGCTGATTCCCACTCCATCAATATATCTCGTCATCTTTTATTCGCCAGGGCCGTCATGGGGTATTAGATGAAAACTGGGAATTAACCTACTCGGCAATTTGGTGTGTATTAATCCTTCGCCAATTTTGTTGATCCTTTCTCTGATGTAGTCTTTCCTTCTGTCCACACACACACTGCCAGGAGGCCTGTGGGAGGGACCTTTAACCTCTCTTCTTCTTCCTGCCTATAGCCAGGTCCGAGGGCCGTCAGTGAGGATATATAACCCAAATTACCGGTAGGTCTAACTCTCGGATTATCCTAGAGTCTATCAAAAAAGACTCTCTTGTATTCTACGTGAAGCTCCAGCTTTGGGTCCTTCGTGCTGCATCGCCACATACCCATGATGTCACGCCGCTGGCTGACATCATATTGCATATTTTGGTGGCGAACCTATGCACTTGGTGCCAGAGGCGCACCTCGGCGCCCCTCCTCTGTGGCACCTGGGCCTCGCCACATGCATGAAGTGCAGCAGACAGGACTCAAAGAATCTGCCTGCCGACCTTCCTAACACGACGGCTACTTTGCCCTGCTCCTTTCAACTGTGTTATGTGTCTTTAGGAGTCTGAACGATTGAAAGTTGTCAAAGAACAACAGGAGCAATAAATTACTGCTTAATTGCCTGTGCTGGCACTGTTGCAATAGATAAGTGGCTTTTGGTTTGAGATTTGGGCAACTTATGCTCTAAAAGGTTTGGCCATCACTGTCATAGTGTATACACCACCATTAAGCACCTATTGACCTGCTTTGATCATTTTTTATTCAAATATTCATGAATGGAAAATGGGGAAAACCGACAGAGATTCTGACATTTGGGGCTATGAAAATTAAGACAACTACATAGATAGAAAGTTTGGATCAATCTGAGAGTGATTCTGTGCTCTGTGATTTCGAAGATCGGGGTCTCTGATAAACAAGGCTTGTATCTCATCAAAGCCTTCTTGCACAAGCCTTTTCCCAGAGACAGTTTCGAAGTGTAAGGAACATTTTACATTTGGCCTGCGATTCAAAGGGATTCGCTCGTCAGTGCAATTTTAGTAACCACAAGATAAATCACACCGTAGGAAGAATATCCTTGATCGTGATTCTTGCATGTCAAGCCTGGGGTCCTTCGAATCTGCCTCTCGGGTTCGCTTCCTCTTCCGCTTCGGTCCGGCTCCTCTTCGGTTTACCTTTGTAATGCTTAGACATAAGGTATTTTGAGATTTGTTTCTAATCGCACATTGGACTTCAAATTAATAGAAAATTTTGATGAATATCTGGTATTTAAGTTTATGAAAAAACAAAAACGTGGAAAAATGTCTAAAAATTTCATTCAAGTTCTAAATCTTTGCTTTTTCCTGCAGAGATTTTCCCCAAAGTTCAGCTTTATATTGGCATGGCTTTTTTGGGTGCAATTTATTCTCAATTTTATGAATATGACCAAAACCCATATTTTGAGGCACCTGTAACACCCGTGATCGGTGCTGGAGAAGTTGTCGACGGCTTCAAAAAGATGGCGGCGCCCATTCCGCATAGGCGGGGATCGCCACTCCCCGTGACATCATTTGGGGAGTGGCGTTGATTCCTCTCCATGACACGCCTCGGGGCGTCCTTAAGCTTGAGCTGCTTTCGGGTAACCCTATTCATTACAATGTGCTACATCACATGGTAATGAATGAGGAGTAAAATTCCCATATACGTGCCATACGGGTATGTACGATGTGCAGTATGGATAGGATCGTACGACAACCTAGGGTTAAGTACCCTAGGGAGTCTGAAATAGTAAAAATAAAATTTAAAAAATTATAATAAAAACCAAACCAAGAACTGATATAAATAGAATAAACAGTAAACATCCTAAAAGACATTAGTATCGACAAAGATGAGGCGACACCACTCGCCTACGCTTGATGCTCGTGTCGAGCATTAGTCGTACTCCTAACTGCTCGTTGCTCGGACGAATACTATCGCCAAGCATCGCAGAAAAATAGGTAATCTCACTCGCTCCGCGCCGTTTTGATTTTGCGCGGCCAGTAACAGAGGCCAACACAAGCCAGAGACTCTGCACTCCCCCAGCATGACGTGGTACCCCTTCTCACCTTCCATCGCAGTGGTTGGCCTGGCCGATCAGGTTGACTCCTGGAATAGACTGCCCCTGCCGCGCGCTGCTTGCATCATTCTCGGTCTGGCTGCGCCGTTACGGGAGAGAGCTGCTGCTTAGCTTGCAGGGCTAGCGTTGGGTGTTTATTTAGCTTACTGTTAGGCAGGAGTGAGTCTAACAAGACACCCAACTACCCTTTTTAGTGCTGATCAATAGCATTATATGCGTATCAATTCATTTTTTTGTTTGCTTGGGCGGGCCTTGCTGGCACTTAGCTAGTGCATGCTATCCATATGTGACGAATTTGCGGGAGACTTGGAACAGTCTATTTAGCTGTTTTTTTTTTTCTGTGACACACATATCCATCTCAAACACCTAAGTGGACAATTTATTAGGGGTTTGATTGAATTAGGCACAGTCTGACATTTTTTTTTTTTTTTCAAAACTTAAGTACTAAATCCAGTTGTGTGCTGTCAGTGTAGGTTAGAAAACTAGGCCATACCAGAACCCAACCGGCTTTCATTAGGCTTACAATAGCTTTTAAATATATATTTTGTTATTTGCTTGTGGCTCGCCTTGCGGGCACTATAGTGCCGCTTTACCATACTGTGAGGAATTTGCAGGGAGACTTCGAACGTTCTATTTTAGCTCTTATTGACCCACATATCCATCTCAACACCTAAGTGGGACAATTGATTAGGTGTTTTGATTGAATAAGGCCCAGTCTGACGATTTTTTTTTTTTTTCACACAACTTAAAGTGACTTCAAATCCAGTTTGTGTGCTGTCATTGTGGTTAGAAACTACTAGCCGACAGAACCCACCGCTTTCTAGGGCTACACTGCGTTAATCTATATCTTTTGTTGATTTGCTTAAGCTGCCTTGCTGGCGCTAGTACCCATCTTGTACTAATTGGCAGGGAGGAAACCACCCCTTCGAAGTTCTATTTAGCTCCTAGGGACACACATATCCATCGCAAAAACACCTAAGTGGACATTTATTAGGGTTTGATTGAATTCGGCCCAGTCCTGACGATTTTTTTTTTTTTTCCCAAAACTTAACGTGACTAAAATCCAGGTGTGTGCTGTCAGTGTAGGTTATGACATCCTAGCATACAAGACCCAAAACCGGCTTTCTTTAGGGCTACAATGCGTTATATATATATATAGATATTGTTGATTGGCTTGTGGCTGGCATTTGCTGGCATGGGGGGGGGGGGGGGGGGGGGGGGTTTCTAGTAGTTGCAGCTAGTACCATATCGTGACGAATTGACAGGGGAGACTTTGCGACACTCATATTGTAGCTCTTATGACACATATTCCATCTATACTAACACCAATGAGGACATTTATAGGTGTTTGATTGAATGAAGCAAAGTCTGTGACGATTTTTTTTTTTTAAAAACTTAAGTGAACTTCAACTCCCATTTGTGGTGCTGTCAGTGTAGTTAGAACTAGGCACACAAGAACCAACCGGTCTTTAATTAGGGCTCATAATAGCGTATAAAAATATCTATTTTGTTAATTGGCTTGTGGCTGGCCTGACTGGCACTAGTATTGCAGCTATACAATATCGTGGACATTTTGCAGGAGAGACTGGCGAACGTTCTAATTAGTCTCTTAGTGACCACATCCCTCTCAACACCTAAGTAGACATATTTATTAGGTGTTTTGATACGCAACATCTAAGCGACTACGCTGATGAGTTTTTTTTTTTTCAAAAAACTAAAGATACTTAATTAAAATCCCATTGGTTAGCGGTCAGTGTAAGGTTAGAAACTAGGCATACAAGAACCCAACCGGCTTTCTTAGGCTACAACAGCGTTAAATTATATATATATTTTGTTTTGTGCTTAAGGCTGGCCTGTGCTTGCTGCGCTAGTAACCGATATGTGATGACAATTTTGCAGGGAGACCTTGCAACGTTCTATTAGCGCTTCAATGACACCATATCCATCTCAAACACCCAATGGACAATTTATTCAGTGATGTTTGATTGATAGGGCACATCCTGACTGATTTTTTTTTTTGGTCAAAACTTAAAGTGACTAAATCCGTTGGGTGCTGTCAGTGTAGTTAGAACTAGGCATACAAGAAACCCACCGCTTTCTTAGGCGCTCAATAGCGTGATAGATATATATATATACTTATGTTATGCTTTAGAAGTTTTCTTGTGGCGCCTTGCTGCACTAAGTAGTGTGCCAGCTAGTACCCATAAATGATGACGCAATTTTGCAGGGAGACTTGCGAACGTATATTTTAGCCTTAGTGACACAAATATCGCTCTCAAACAACCATAAGTGGGACAAATTTTATTAGGGGTTTGAAGATTGAATTAGGCACAGTCCTTTGTTTTTGCCTTTTTTTTTTTTATTTTTTTTTTTTTTTTTTTTTTTTTTTTTCACTTTTTTTTATGACTCAAATCAAGCGCAAAGCACAAAATCCAGTGTGGGCCTTCAGTGAGGCAAAACTAGCCATACCAGAACCCAACACCTTTACGGGCTAACAATAGCGTTAATATTTAATGTTTTGGTTGATTTGCTTGTGGCTGGCCTTAGCTGGCCATATGTGCACCATGATACCAATTTGGTGACCAATTTGCAAGGAGACGAATGCGAACGTTATAATTTAGCTCTTATGACGCAACATATGCCATCTCAAGCCCCCTAAGTGGACAATTTATTATGAGGATTTAGTGATTATGGCATCGTACTGTTTTTCCTTTTTTTTGTACTTTTTCTTTTTTTTATACGCCCAAAAAGTCACAGGCACAGCACAAAATCCCTGGATGTGCTGGCAGTGAGGCGAAAACTAGCCAGACAGCGAACCCCACTGGCTCCTACTTAGCTACTAATAGCGTATATATACTTATATTTTGGAACTCACAAGAAAACAGAAGGACGGCCACAAGACAAAAAATATATGAGTGATACAAAACAACTGTTTATTAATGATACACCACAACACAAAAAACCAAAAAACTTTAAAAGTGAACACACCCAAACAAACAAGCCAGCAAGGGGACCTACAATATGATAGTGCGGTCACCCCCTAAACCACCACTCCCCCTCACCGGAAATACACCCCGCTAGCCGCACAAAAGCCAGAAAGTGAGCTTATGGGATTAAAAGGGAGGAAATATCCAATGTATAGTGGCAAGCTTCATAATACCGCGGAGGAACTCAACAAAAGACAAAACCAGCATCTCCAACCGAACAAGCTGCGTACAAGGACAATGAGTACAGATGGAGCCACTAGTCTACCTGGTCGTACAGCGCAAAAATCAGGGTGACGTCAAAGGAGTGAGGGAAGCTGGGGCAAACACAGCCCCAGCTAATCGCCTACGCACCACAACTGGCCCTCAGTGGGTCCCTCTTCCGCTAAGTTGGGACTCTGGCGCATATGGCAGATTATACAGGCTGCCACTATCCGCTTACCCTCGCTTCAAAGAATGTACTCCACGTTCAACAGCACACCGTTACTGGGTATTGCACTGCTGCCGCCACACGGACAAGCAAAATCTTTCCACCTCTCATCCCTGGAGAGGAAGAGAAGTGTAGAAATGCAACAATACAGCAGGCCTGGGGCACCAAAGCTGAAACAGTAATTTCCCTTCTGACACGCTAGCGGCAGAGGGGCGCACTTCTGCAAGGACAAGTGTGCGAGGAAGTGGCGACGGCAACTGTCCACACCGACGGGGACGCTTTACAAGACCTTTCCCAGTTTTAATAGTCACACCCAGCAAGACACTGATACCTGTCCCCCAGTCTCGGCAGAGTAGGCTGAACCTGTACAGAAAATGAGTGTAGGAGTACGTAACTCATCAGTACCACTCTCCTAAACGATCCCAAACAGCTCCCCAACAACTGCACTGGGTTTCACAAGCTGGACAACACGTGCACAATACTCGTGATGGGCATTTTGAGTATTTGGTAATGCCCTTTGGACTGAATTCCAAGAATTTGTCAACGATATCTTCAGAGGCTTGCCCTATACTTGTTTCGTTGTCTACTTGGACGATATTCTGGTGTTCTCTTTTGACCTACGGTCTCACCTGACCCATGTCTGGCAAGTTCTCAGGCGCCTAAGGGCCAATCGCTTGTATGCCAAACTCAAGAAATGCCAATCATTTCTAACAAAGGACTTCAGATGGATCCTGCCAAGTTGTCTGCTTTACTTCAGTGGCCTTACCCAGTGGGACTACGTGCCATACAGAGATTTCTAGGCTTTGCCAATTATTATCGGCAATTTATTCCACACTTCTCTCTTGTGGCTCCAATTGTGGAACTGACCAAGAAGAATGGCATTTCGAGACTCTGACCTCTGTAAGCTGAAGGAGCCTTCAATAGGATGAAGTCTGCCTTTGCCTCTGTGCCAGTTCTCACAAGGCCTGACAAGGAGAAGCCTTTCCAGTTGGAGAATGACACCTCATCCGCTGGGGCTGTCCTCACCCAGAAGGGGCCCAAAGGTCGTACCCTCACGTACAGTTTCTTCTCCAAGACCTTCTCAGCTACCGAGAGGAATTATTCCATTGGGAACTTCTGGCCATAAAGCTAACTTTGGAGGAATGGCGCTATCTTCTGGAAGGAGCTCATTACCCGGTCCATATCTACACTGACCACAAGAATATCCGGTATCTCCAGACTGCTCAGCATCTTAATCCTCGTCAGGCTCGCTGTTATCTTTTTCTCTCGATTCAACTTCCTGATTCACTTCCGAAGAATGTCAAGGCCGATGTGCTCTCTCGAGCCTCTGATGTCGTTGGGGAAGAATCGGCTCCTTGTCATATCGTTCCTTCAGAACAACTGGTTGTTGTTGCTGCTGTGGACCTATGACAGCTTCTTCCTGGCTTTTCGGAAGAGGACATTGATTTGGGGACATTGGTCTTGTGTGGCTGTACACCCGGCGTGCGCTGATAATTGGCCTCTGGCCAGTTGCCTGCCCTAATAAACTCCTGTGTCCCCTGCCAGATCTTTGTGCCTAGAGCCCTAAAGAAAGCGGTGTTTATGCCTTGTGCTGTTTCTGAGAATTCCCATTGTGACCCCCCCCCTTCCATTTCTGACTTCGCTTCTTTGCCACCTGCCCTGACCTGTTGCTACATCTCTGATCCTGTGCTGCCCATCCTGACCTCCTGCCTGTCCCCAACTACAAGATTGCCTGCCGTTCCTTTGCCTCGACCTTGGCTGCCACTGTGGATAAATCACGCCTGTGGAACGACCTGGTGGTACCACGCCGCAGCAAGTCCAACCCGCTTTGCGGGCTCTGGTGAAAACGGGTGCCACTTAGACGCTGGTCCCAGGTAGTGGCTTGTGTCATCATCCGCAGTGGTTCAGAGGATCCACAACCTTTGAGCCTGACACAGGCAATTGCATTTGCCTTAACTGTTGACAGCCTGTACCAGCCTCATGTAACTTTGTGACAAACACAGGTTATTTTTTTAAAAATGCAATGAAAATGCCATAAAAACATAAGTTTATACATAAAACTCACATCAAAGTGGAGGTTTATGCACAAATAGGCATTTAAAAATAATACAATGTGAGCAGATTTATATGTACCATAATACACAACATCAGCAAGAATTTACTCTTCCAAAAATGCTAAAACAAAAACCATGACATATTTGGTTGCAATCTACAAAACCATATAACAAATTCAAGAAACAATTACGACATGTGCCCTAGTACCGTGAGCCCCCAAAAGATGCAAAGACATAGGGTCCGTTCTTGATTATTCTGAAGGATTTCCTGCATTCTCCTCCTTGGGGAGTGCTGTGGACGAGGTGGTGCTGCATGGTCTGGAGGCACCAGCAAGGATGGAGACTCAGTAATCTCTGATGCTGAGATGTTACAAACTTGCCCCTGCTGCAGGGATGTGCGTAGGATGCTGTATTATATGGGTCTTACCAGATGTCTTATTTGTAGTCAAAATGGCCCCATGTATAATAAATGTTTCATTGATGTAAAACGTCGAGGAAGAATCTGAGCGCTTTCCTCTTAATCATGGTCAATCTTGAAAGATCTTGTCGTTGTCTGTAAGAGTGCCGTTTAACGTGCTCGAAACGTGTAGGTTGAAATTTGTAGTCTACAGTATGGACGCAATGCTTTTGTCTATGTGATGCTGTGTTATATACTTTGGAGTAAACATATGCGCTGGATTAGCTGTCCTCTTGGATTGTTCTATATCAAGCACGCTGGTCACGTAGATATCTGAGCTGCTGGGTGGAAGTCCTCCAAAGATATATCCTACCAGGTGATCGTTGCCAACATACATATCTTTATTAAGGACTAGTCTACAGGACGTTCCTGAGTCCAGTAAAGTTCAACGGGTGAGTCCGCTACCACCCCCTGCACCAGATTGAAAACAGAGCAAACCTTTTGAAGTTGTGAGGAGGGGACAGTTTGAGACAGGCCTCTGACACGGATGTTGTTCTGCCTTCCCCTATTCTCTGCGTCATCTAGTTGATCTGTCAGATGCTGTATTCCATAGGCGTGAGTAGATGGCAAGAACTTGTGAGAATTTGGGAGCTAGATTCTTTCTCCTACAAATCTATAGGGGAGAAACTGAATTATTCAGGCAGTGTACTTGAAAAAATGTTTTGGGGGGAGGACACATGTGTCATGCCTTTTGTCTCAACACAACAATATACATGTTTACAGTGGGCTGCCCGTCCTGACCTCCTGCCTGTCCCCGACTACAAGATTGCCTGCCGTTCCTTTGCCTCGACCTTGGCTGCCACTGTGGATAAATCACGCCTGTGGAACGACCTGGTGGTACCACGCCGCAGCAAGTCCAACCCGCTTTGCGGGCTCTGGTGAAAACGGGTGCCACTTAGACGCTGGTCCCAGGTAGTGGCTTGTGTCATCATCCGCAGTGGTTCGGAGGATCCACAACCTTTGAGCCTGACACAGGCGATTGCATTTGCCTTAACTGTTGACAGCCTGTACCAGCCTCATGTAACTTTGTGACAAACACAAGTTATTTTATAAAAAATGCAATGAAAATGCCATAAAAACATAAGTTTATACATAAAACTCACATCAAAGTGGAGGTTTATGCACAAATAGGCATTTAAAAATAATACAATGTGAGCAGATTTATATGTACCATAATACACAACATCAGCAAGAATTTACTCTTCCAAAAATGCTAAAACAAAAACCATGACATATTTGGTTGCAATCCACAACACCATATCGCAAATTCAAGAAACAATCACGACATGTGCCCTAGTACCGTGAGCCCCCAAAAGATGCAAAGACATAGAGTCCGTTCTTGATTATTCTGAGGGATTTCCTGCATTCTCCTCCTTGGGGAGTGCTGTGGACGAGGCGGTGCTGCATGGTCTGCAAGCACCAGGAAAGAAGGACACTCAGTAATCTCTGATGCTGAGATGTTACAAACTTGCCCCTGCTGCAGGGATGTGTGTAGGATGCTGTATTATATGGGTCTTACCAGATGTCTTATTTGTAGTCAAAATGGCCCCACGTATAAGAAATGTTCCATTGATGTAAAACGTCGAGGAAGGGTCTGAGCGCTTTCCTCTTAATCATGGTCAATCTTGAAAGATCTTGTCGTTGTCTGCAAGAGTGCCGTTTAACGTGCTTGAAACGTGTAGGTTGAAATTTGTAGTCTACAGTATGGACGCAATGCTTTTGTCTATGTGATGCTGTGTTATATACTTTGGAGTAAAAAAAAACTCGGAAGATTTCCAAACATATGCGCTGGATTAGCTGTCCTCTTAGATTGTTCTATATCAAGCACGCTGGTCACGTGGAGATCTGAGCTGCTGGGTGGAAGTCCTCCAAAGATATATCCTACCAGGTGAGCGTTGCCAACATACATATCTTTATTAAGGACTAGTCTACAGGACGTTCCTGAGTCCAGTTAAGTTCAACGGGTGAGTCCGCTACCACCCCCACCACCAGATTGAAAACAGAGCAAAGAACCTTATGTAGTTGTGAGGAGGGAACAGTTTGAGACAGGCCTCTGACACGGATGTTGTTCTGCCTTCCCCTATTCTCTGCGTCATCTAGTTGATCTGTCAGATGCTGTATTCCATAGGCGTGAGTAGATGACAAGAACTTGTGAGAATTTGGGAGCTGGATTCTTTCTCCTACAAATATATTGGGGAGAAACTGAATTATTCAGGCAATGTACTTGAATAAATGTTTTGGGGGGAGGACACACGTGTCATGCCTTTTGTCTCAACACAACAATATACATGTTTACAGTGGTGACTCTTTTTTGAGTATTAATAATACTTTTTAGTAGCACCTCAAAGGTTGAGGGGATCATATATCCCAATTTTAATAGTATTTATTAACAGTTAAGTATTATATGCACTGACATCTTTTCCTCTTCCCCTTTATAAAATATCAATTTTTAATGTCCTGTCTTGTAATCCTCCCTATCTCTATTGTCCTTATGGGTTTTGGGCTTTTTTATGGACCGTATCGAGTTCCAGTGTAGACATTCTTTTGCAATTATTTTAGTGCATCTAAGTATAGTCTTTCTGTGTTTTGAAATTACTCAAGTTCAACTTGATATAAGGCTACTCATAGGCTGCTATAGCACAGGCCTATTCTTACTGATAAAAGATGATAATACAGAAATATTTGGAAAGACCAGACAGGGATATTAGTATTTACTGCATCATCCATCAAGACCTTGAAGGTCCCGTAGATCATAATAATGATCTTCTCACTGAATATAGTGCAGTAATATCTGGATCACAAATGTGTTCCTGTCATTGAATAGCACACAGTAATACGTGGATCACAAAAGTACTCTGTCTGTGGATAGCAAGTAGTAATAGGTAGATCATAAAAGGGCTCTTCTTTGTGAAAAAGTGTACTAATAGATCATAAAAGTGCTTCTGTTATTGAATAGCATGCAGTAATGTATGGATAAGAAAAGTGAACCAGTCAGTGAATAGTGCACAGTAATATGTGGATCATTAAAGTGCTCTTCTTAGTGATTACTGCACAGTAATATGTAGATCATAAAAGTGCTCATGTCAGTGAATAGTTCTTCTGGTGCAACTAGGTGCCAGGGTGTGTGGATTGTACTGGTAGGCCACAATAGGCTACACAAAGTTGAGGCAATGATCAATTACATGACAAACAGTGCAACTTCCATGGGATTATCTCTGGTAATCATTGGTAAAACACAATACAGGCTGATCCAAAACAAGTCAAAATGAGGCTCAGTATTCTGTGTGGCCTCCACGTGCCTGTATGACCTCCCTACATGTTAAGGCTGCGGATGGTCTCGTTAGGGATATCCTCACAGACCTAGACTAAAGCATCCGCCAACTCCTGGACAGTCTATGGTGCAACGTGACGTTGGTGGATGGAGTGAGACATGATGTCCCAGGTGTGCTCAATCGGATTCAGGTCTGGGGAACATGTGGTCCAGTCCATAGCTTCAATGTCTTCATTTTGCATGAACTGCTGACACATTCCAGCCACAGGAGGTCTAGCATTAAAGGAAATCCAGTGCCAACCGCACCAGCACATGGTCACACAAGGGGTCTGAGGATCTCATCTTGGTAACTAATGGCAGTCAGGCTACCTATGGCAAGCACATGCCACACCGATCATGCTGAAGAATGTTGCAGGCATCAGATTGCTCTCCATTGTGTCTCGGTCAAGTCTGTCTGTCACATGTGCTCAGTGTGGACCTGGTTTCATTTGTGCAAAGCACAAGGCGCCAGTGGCAAATTTGCCAATCCTTGTGCCCTCTGGCAAATGCCAAGCCTCCTGCACGGTGCTGGGCTGTGGACGGCGGACCCTCATATTGTTTTCATGGAGCCAGTTTCTAACCGTTTGTGAAGACACATGCACAATGGGATAGATATGCGGAAGGTTACATAAAAGGGTTGATATCAGGGGATGGGAGACACACTGAACAAGAGACATCATGGAAAACAAGGAAAAACATATTGGCCCACATTTACTTAAACTAAATTTTGCGGGCGGGGTCACATCAGCCTTGTGGTAGACACAAAATCATGTTTAATAACCAAAATCTGAGATACCAGCATGGATTGTATGTACCCCACAGTGCACCCCCAGCAGCCACAGTGCCCCCACAGTGAACCAACCGTGTAGACACAGTGCCACCAATGAGCACCCCCAGCAGTCACAGTGCCCCCACAGTGCACTCCCAGCAGCCACAGTGCCCCCACAGTGGACTCCCAGCAGCCACAGTGCCCCCACAGTGCACTCCCAGAAGCCACAGTGGCCCCATAGCCACAGTGCTCCTAGTGCCCTCAGCAGCCACAATGCCACCAATATCCACAGTGCTTCCTCAGGAGCAACAGTGCTCACCCAATGCCGCCAGTAGCCACAGTGCTCCAAGTAGCTATAGTGCTCCCCAATGCTCCCAGTAGCCACTGTGCTCCTAGTGCCCCCAGTAGCCACAATTCTCCCCAATACCCCCATTAGCAACTATGCTCCCCCAGTAGCCACAATACTCCCTCAGTGCCCCCAGCAGCCACAGTGCTCCTAGTTCTCCCAGTAGCTACAATGCTCTCCCAATACCCCCAGTAGGTACAATGCTCTCACAATACCCCATTAGCCACTGTGCTCCAGCAGTAGCCACAAAGCTCTCCCAATACCCCCATTAGCCACAATGCTCCACAAATACCCCCATTAGCCACTGTACCCCCAGAAACCCCAGTAGCCACAATGCTCTCCCAATGCCCCCAGTAGCCACAGTGCTCCTTCTCCTCTCCCCTCCCCCACTGTTGTGGAAAAAAAAAACAATTTACATACCTTTCCTCGCTCCCTCAAGGCAGCAGCTGTCCTTTTCTTTGATCCAGTATGCCCCCACTGTACGCGCCGGCTCTGAAGTCTTCTGCTGCTTAGGTGTTGCAAGGAAAGGTATGCATTGGAGTTTCCCTGCAACTATGCTGCACTCCCAATGAGCGCAGCTTAGGGGCAGGGAAAGAAGATCCAGGTCTGTAAACATAAGGATACCTCCTGTTCACTTCCTATAGCTCCTTCAATCAAAGCTTTTATCACAAGCCGGAAATATACAACACCATGGTTAAGCAGCGAATCCAATCAAGCTCATGTAATATGCCTATTCAAAGTGTGGAATACTTTTTACCAACTCTAAAATCAAAAGCATGGGCAGATAGGGGATTTTCTACTTTTTTTCCCATTTTTAACCATTGTGCAAGAATTTGATATCCCGATCTCTCAGGTTTTCTATATAGCCCAAACAAGAGGCCACGCTTAACCTACACACAACATCATTATCAAAAGATAATATATGTTACTCTTATATGTTTGAGAAAAAGTTTTACAGATTTAAAGCCACTAAACATATGTATGACATATTGGCCAGAAACTTTGAAATGCAGTCTTAGATTTTCATATTCAGTCTGACCCCCCATTGGATCTGCTCATGCTAGGGATCACTGAGTTTCCTTATAAATACCGAAAATGTACTGTTCATACCCTACAAGCGGCCAATCTTTGAATGCTAGATGGTAGACGTCTTCTTCGTGCGGGCGAAACTGAGGTCCCTGGTGACAGGTTCCTTTTGTGGGATAAGAACCATATAATTAGAGTGCTTGCCTTTATTAAAGATGATGGATGGTGAACATGTGAACTGCACATGCGCGGCTTGGGGTGTGATATGACAGAAGTTCCAGATCACGTGATGCCACCAGCCTCCCTCACTAGCAGCATGGGGCGATAACAGATTATTATTATCCAGCCCTACTTATATATATTTTGTAGCCAGACCACTTGTCACATCACCCCTTGAGAGAGCTGAAGCCTAAACATGTGTCAGGGTTGTGTGATGAGTGTTCTGCCCACAGTTCTAGTCCGCCCCATCCTGCCACCATTTCTAGTCCCCCCCCTTCCTGCCCCCAGCTCTAGTACCTCCCTGCTGCACCCAGTTCTAGCCCCCTGCTGCCCCCAAGTTCTAGACCCCTCCTGCTGCCCACAGTTCTAGACCCCTCCTGCTGCCCCCATTTCTAGACCCCTCCTGCTGCCCCCAGTTCTACTACCCCCTTGCAATTCTAGTTACTCCTCCTCACTGTGAGCAGCCCTGTTCCACAGGAGGGTGTATAGAGTCGAAGCCAGAGGGTCATGTGATGATGACATCATCACAAGTCCTTCAGCTTCTCCTCTATACAGCAGGGAATAAAATTGTGGCTGCACTCCAGCTCCATAGAGTACGGTACTGATATATCTTTTCTGATTATAATTTATTTCTGCATATATTTTGTACTATTGGTACTCATTCCTGGAACTAGCTTGTGGACTATTTTGGCACGTTGCACACGATGGCGCACGGGCACACGTTGGCGCTCACCCCCACCCCTCTCCATAGAGGAACATGGCGCACGGCGCCGTATGCCGAGACAAGATAGAATGGGGTACGGAGCCCGTAGGGTGCCGTGCGCCCATTGCCGCTTTGGGGGACGTATACAGGCCATATATACGCCGCCCATATATACCGCCCCAAACGGCAGCGTGAACGTAGCCGTACATGGGAAAAGTATAAACTTTGTGACCTCTCTCATGTTTTTACAAATATAGATTGATCTATTTTGATAGTATGTACTTACAGGTATTCACTATGAGGCTTGTACTTTATTTGCCACCTAAATATTAGTAAATTGAATGTAACATAAATAGTCAAGGTTTAGTAAAATACTTGTTTTCTTAATATTGTATGAGGTTTCTAGCCCTCTATACAATTGACAACACATGCACCAGTTACTTTTATGAGATCCAGAAGCATAAGGTTTTGTTCATTGTATTGAGGTGGTGATGTAGTATAAAAGCTCAGCACCCATTCAAGTGATTAAGAACCAAGCTGACTTGGCTATACATTGGATTGTGCCTTCTGCTTCTGACTCCATCCACTTTAAAAGGTCTTGCCAGCAGGAAAATACCTTCAGCACACTTTCAAACCATTCAGATCTGTTCAGCATTATTCATTAGTATATTAAGCTAAAATGCTGAACAAATCTGCAACGTGTGAAAAAAGCCACACTATGTGAATACATAGCACAATAAACCAACAAGAACATTCTTTTGCAATTAAATAGGGTGGCTTTTGCCACACCTTCTTTGCAGCTTTCCCTGCAATCTTTAATTCTTTTCACTGTAAACAATTAAAAACACAAAGGAACATTTCTCATTCATCAGTTTTCTGGGTTAAAATGCATAAAAAGTCTTTCCTTTTTACCATTATGCCAACTTCATGCTAAGTGGGGTTTTGAGGCGCGGCATGGGGCCTAGTACATTTACTGCAAGTTGTGAAATTCTACACCAGGAGAGACTGTCTTCAACTCTGACCTAAAATATGGCTTAAGACAACTTAAGGTCATAAGAGAAAAGCAAATACCCTTCACTATTTATTAGACAAATCTAGAGTAAAATGCAGAAGCATTGTGTGGAAAATTAAGTACACAGATTTTCATAATAGGAATCAAAAGTCCTTTATTTGTTTACCATTAGAAACTATGACCAGCTCAATAAAAGCTGAAGTTTTGATTATTGTAATGATGTTTCCTGGAACCACGATGGCACCAACCAGGGAGATGGTTCCACCCCTAGGGACAGGAAACCTAAGCACATAAAAACAAGCTCCACCTATCTACCTTCAGTGGTTTTCAAAGACTTTGGAAGAGCCGTTAGTTTATCAATTTTTATATACATATATATTTTTTTTTCCAAGGCCTGTGACTAACACCAAAATGAAAGAAAAGAACACTTGGGTGGGAAAATACCAGGTGCCATTGTGGGTCGAGGAAATATCATTACGGGTAAGTTACTACTGTTTTCCACTTCATCACGACAGCACCAACCAGAGAGAATTTCAGAGAAAAGAATGGATTAAGGAGGGATGACAGAGGAAAGAACCTTCCTCCCAAAGGATAATTCTGAAGAACCCACCACATCAAGTATATAGGGCTTATAGAAAGTGTGGGAGGTGGGCCAGGTAGAAGCCTGACAGATTTGGTGAGTAGAGGCATTTCTTAGTTCTGCCCAGGATGTAGCAAAGGCTCTGGTGGAATGTGAATCTTTTCAGGAGCAGATTCTCTGGAAATTTCATATGCCAGTTGGATGGAGATTTTTCAATTGTAGTAGATGAAGCTTCTGGTCTGAGAATGACTCTATCCTGTAATCGTAAAAAATATGGAAGTCTACAGGAAAGTGCCGACAATTCTCCTTTTCTTCTTGCTAATGTAATAACTTCCTTGTTGCACGATTCGCATAATTTATGCAAAACTCACAATCCCTTGCCAAAGTCCAAAACAGTTGCAAAAATTGAGGTTTTCGGTGCGAGCCGGACAGCGCTGCTGCTGCTAGGATTCTCCTCGAGGAAGGTGCTGTGCTTTGGGGGAGCAGCAGGGGGTCCATCAAGTTGCGCATAGCCCGACATGCTCTCACTGCTTTCTTGCAGTAAAGAAATATGAACAATCCCGCAGGTTGCTAAGGAGCAGTCTGCCTCAGTCCAATGTTGACAGGGTCATTCTGTGTCAAGTGAGGAGTTTCCTGGCATACCGGATGGAATCCTAAAAGCAATCAATAAGGAACCAGGCCATGAGTGCCCTGAAAAAGTCCATAAAGTACCAGGTGGAAACACCATGGTGCTCCTGGGCATAGAGTCTGTGAATTCATGTTCCAGGGCATCCAGCAGGCTCTGAGCAAAGGTGCACTCCCAAAACAATTGCAGGAGTTTCCCCCTTCCAGGGGCACCTGTGGCTGTAGGGAGTGCTGCTCAGTCTTCGGCGTACATGACACATTGGTCCAAACAGTCTGGGTCGAGTCCTGGGCGACTCCCGGAACAGATTCCAACAAATCTTTGGCTACCACAGATCAGGTTTGAATCCCTCCAGTTGGTGGTCCCTCATTAAGCAGACAGCCTGGGCCTCACTCACCTTCCTGTGTCCCCTGTGGGATTTTTGTGCCTTGTGCCCTAGAAAATGCTTGTCCCGTATACTCCTTGTCTGTATTGCGATTTCCTGTTGTGACCCCAGTTCCGTTATTGACTACGATCCCATGCTGCCTGTCCTGACCTCCTGCCTGTCCCCGACTAGGATTCTCGCTTTGGGCGCCACCGCAAACAAAGTGGCGTCTGTGGAGCAACCTGGTGGTAGCACGCCGCAGCAAGTCCAACTCGCTTTGCGGCAAGCTAGTGAAAACTGAGTACCACTTAGACTACGCTCCCAGGTGTCGGCCTACGTCATTGCTCGCGATGGTACAGTGGGTCCCCCACCCTAAAGTGGCTTTCATCATCAGCCTGGCATGGACTACTGCCCTCTGGGACAGTAAAGACCCGGTCACAGCTGACATCACCTCCTTTTTCGCTGAGTTCCGGTCTGTCTTTGAGGAACCTGACTGGTGTCTTCTGCTGAGACAGCACTGCTGAACTTGCATCAAGGGTACTCATCTGTGACTATGTAGTTCAGTTCCGTATCCTGGCTTCTGAGCTAGCCTGGAATAAAGCAGTCTTGATCGCAACCTGAGTCTACTCTGAGTGGTCTCATCTCTCTGGCCGCTCAGATTGACATCCGGTTTACTGAGCTGTCTGAGGAGCAGTGTCTTGAACAACTTCAAGTCAGAACCCAGTGCCTGCCCCACTTGGCTCCTGTCTTCCAACCTCCTCCTCAGCCATTTTCTGTGTCAGCTGCCGAGGAACCCGTGCAGGTGGATATCGCTTGGGTGACTCCCCAGGAGCGTTCCAGGCGACGACAGGAGTGCCAGCCCGCAACACTTCCTTCAGACTTATCCACACTGTCCTCAGCGCCCAGTAATTGCAGGGAGCCATTGCAGCATCAGTGCCTAGGTGACAACAAAGCTTCACCACATTTGAACACACCTGTCCTACTCAGCCCTGGGACAGGTAATAAGTTTCAGGAAACTCTGCAGGAAACTTCATGGATGCTGCCCTGGACTCCCCATCTCGAGAAGTAAGTGGGCAGATGACCACACTGAGCCTCTATATCTGCTAGTAAGGGGGTTGCACAAGGAGAGACTTTCATCTTACGTCCTACCCCAGTCCACGTCTTCTGTTCTTCTGGGTCTTCCATGGTTGCAGTGCCACGCACCTGTGCTTAACTGGCAGAGTGGGGAGGTTCTTCGTTGGGGACCAGAATACCAGTCTTGCTGTCAACCTGTGGCCCCCGTCTCTTCTCTGATGTCTTCCAAGGCTCTGGTGGGTCTCCCAGCTTCTTATACAGACTTTGCTGACGTCTTCTCGGAGAAGCAAGCAGAGACTCTGTCACCACACCGTTCCTTCGACTGCCCCATTGAGCTGCTACCGGGCAGCTACCGGGCTCCACAGTTGGGATCAGGTGTCTCCATTGTCTGTGGCTGAAACAGAGGGGTTTTTTTTGGCCAAGAAAGATAGATCTCTGCATTGACTACCCTTAATTACAGAACTCTTTGGCCACCTCCTTGGAGCCAAGGTCTTCACTAAATTGGACTTTAGAGGGGCATCCACATTCGTGAAGGCGATGAATGGAAGGACACCTTCAACACTCGGGATGGGCATTTCAAATATTTGGTCATGCCTTTTGAACTCTGCAATGCACCTGCTGTGTTTCAAGAGTTTGTTAACATAATTAGAGACTTACTTTACACCTGTGTTGTGGTCTGCCTGGACGATATCTTGGTGTTCTCCACAGACCTAGAAGCCCATTGAGTCCATGTACGATAAGTCCTCAGATGTCTAAGGGCCAATCGCCTTTATGTCAAACTCAAGAAGTGCCAGCTCCACCAGAAGAGCCTTTTGTTCCTTGGGTACATCATCTCTGACAAGGGCCTACATGGATCCCACTGTCTGTGATAATCCAGTGGCCTCGCCCAGTAGGACTTCAAGATCGAACAGAGATTCCTGGGATCAATTACTACTGGCAGTTAAAACCACACTTCTCACCTGTGGGTTCTTCTCTAAGACTTTCTCAGCTGTGGAGAGAAATTACTCCATAGGAGTCCAAGAACTATTTGCCATTAGACTTGCTCTGGAACAGTGGCGCTATCTTCTGGAAGGTATATATTTTGCATATATATGGATTGCAAAAACCTCCTATATCTCCAGGCCGCTCTGCGTCTTAACCCACGACAATCTCGCTGGTCACTCTTCTTTTCTCGCCTCGATTTCTTGAACCACTTCCGTCCAGCAGAAAATAACGTCAATGCTGATGCTCTCTCTCGTGCCTCTGATGTCATTGGGGAAGAATCGGCTCCTCGTCATTCCTTATGAGCGACTGGTTCTTGCAGCTCCAGTGGACCTACAGCAACTTCCTCCTGGCAAGACCTACGGCTGACTGCCCCTCCGGAAAAGGATATCGACTTGGGGTCATTGCACTCGTGTGGCTGGGCACCCTGGGTGCAACACTCTGTCAGCCTCATTTCCCATTTCTACTGGTGGCCAGATCTGGTCAAGGATGTACAGGATTCTGTGGGCTCCTGCACTTCCAGTGCCCGAAACAATTTGTCTCATCTTAAACCCGCTGGTTTTCAAATGCCGTTACCGATACCCAGCTGCCCGTGGACCCAAGTGATTATGCACTTTGTCACTGATCTTCCCTCTTCCTGGGGTAAACCGTCATCTGTGTGGTACCGGTAACCAACCAATTCTCCAAGATGTCCCACTTTTTTCCTCTGCCAGGTCTGCCGTCAGCTCCATGCCTTGCCAGCTTCTTCTTCATCCACATCTTCCGGCTTCATGGACTCCCACTGCATAATGTATCGGAATGAGGGGTCCAGTTTGTTTCCCGGTTCTGGCGTTCTCTATGTAGCCAACTTCAAGTGAAACTAGACTTTACATCTGCGTACCATCTGCAGTCTAATGGCCAAGTGGAAAGAGTTAATCAGACTGTAGGCTGCTTTCTCCGTCATTTTGTCTTTGCCTGTCAGGACAACTGGTCCACTCTGTTCAGAGAAAAAGAACATTGAGACCGGCACTCCAATCTGCTTAAAAAATTCTTAGTCTTTTATTTCATATCCATTAAAAAAAAGAACGTAACAAAGTTAGTTCTTAATCATTTTTTAAGCAGATTGGAGTGCCGGTCTCAACATACTTTTTCTCTGGATTGTTTACGAGGCTTCCGACAAGTCTTCCTCTGATGACCTGTGCACCGGACTACACAGACGATACTGCCTCCTGGTTTTGTTAGTCCACGTGAGTGAGCGGCTTGCTCAAAATCTTTTTTATACTCTTGTGGTCCACTCTGTTGCCATGGGCAGAATTCTCCTACAACTCCTTGGATTCAGAATCAGCTGCCTCTCTGCCCCTTTCTTCATTGTCTATGGACAGCACCCACGCCCTCCTCTTCCTCTCTCTCTTCCGTCGGATGTTCCTGCCGTGGAGGAGTTGGTCCAAGACTTTAAGTCTATCTTGGAGCAGACTCAACTCTCCTTGCTTCGGGTGTCTGCTTGAACCAAGACCCAAGCAGACAAGAAGCGCAGGCCTCCTCCAGTCTTCTTTCCAGGTGATCACCAAGTGCTGCGCTCAGCAATTTCCTTCATCTCAATAGACATTAATGGAGCATAACGGTCATGCATAGCAAATAGCGGTTGACCTGCTTATTCATGCTCTTAGATAGATGAAATTAAGTCAGATTTGGTGGTCACCTGCTCTTCTTCCGAATCTGTGGGTATATTTGATACAGAGCAGAGGAATAAGGACCTGGGAGATCCAGACTTACTGTACTATTGGTCTCTGACCTTGAAAATCTCTATTTGACTTCTGAACCTCGTTTCTTGATAATTCCACGGAAAGATTCTAGCCATGTGGAGGATTCCTCCGACATAATTTCCCCAATACATTATGAAAATTAGGTATTTTCGTAATTAAAAGTCGATTTGCAATCATAAATTATACATTCCCTGTGGTGAGTTTTGCAAGTGGCTTTTTTAGACGCTTCTTCCCCCCTAAAATATCATAACCCCCTGGGGGGTTCCTTCATATCCTGTTTTTTAGATGCCATAGCTGTCAGAGGATCCGACTGGAGCATGCAGCTTTTTCCTTGTTTTACTTTAATAGACTGCGCAGTCTTTAACCCCTTAGTGAAGCAACTTGAAAAGGCTCCAGAGACCGGGCATTTTTAGTGATTTTATGCAAGCGCCGGTTCAAGGGCATAACTTTATTTTTTTGGCATGCTAACTTAAAATTTTTTGCTGTGTTTTTTTTGGGATACATAGAGCTAGTTAAAAAGGTAATAAAAGTTGAAACATTTTTATTTTTATTTGGGATTAAAAGTGGAAAAAAAGCTGACCGCGGCGTGTAGGGGTGTTTCCGCTATGGATCGGATCCCCCGTGCCGCTTACCGGGGGATCCGATCCACTTCTGGGCAGCCCCGAGGACTGCCAAGTGCCCCGGGACTGCCTGATCTTCTGTGCAGTCAGACCCCTTCCAGGTATGACTGTAAACTGTCTGCGCATGCTCTGCATGCTCAGACAGTTTACACTGCTCCACAATAAAATAGTATTGTAGAGCAATGTATTGAACTTGAACCAGCGATCAGAGCATCCATTATAAAAATGGAGGGGGTCTATATAAATGAGGTATTTTCGTAATAGTGGCATTTTCCTAAACATTGATGGTTTTTATTTCCTCCACTAACAAAGAGTTAATAAAATCTCACCAATTAGCTATAGATGCCCCAAAATTACGTACCAGAAAAGTGCATCTCATGTGGAAAAAGAAATAAGCCCCTATAGGTCCACATTAAAAAAAAGAAAATAATTAGAGCCTGTACAATGTGACATAGCAAATATAGGGTATTGGTGTACTCGAGGGATATTGGGTATCAAACTTTGTGGAGCTATTTTTCATTTCATCCATTGTAAATGTTTAATTTTCCACGCAAAATGAGTGTATTGTGAAGAAATATTACAATTTGTAGACTGCACCTCCATTTTCTGCCCCTTTCTTCATTGTCTATGGACAGCACCCACGCCCTCCTCTCCCTCTCTCTCTTCCTTCGGATGTTCCTGCCGTGGAGGAGTTGGTCCAAGACTTTGGGGGATATTTATCATACGCTGGCGCTTTTGCCTCTTCATGTATCGGGCTGCCAGTTGCGCAGCGTTTTCCCTGCCTGGCGTAGAAAAAAACGCAACCGGCGACTTTTCACAGTAACGCCCCGCGCCGGCCCACTCCAGTCCGGCCGTGCCCCCCCAGTGTATTGTGAAGAAATATTACAATTTGTAGACTGCACCTCCATTTAGTTTTAACCCTTATAAAACACCTAAAGGTTTAACAAACTTCTTAAAAATGATTTTTCATATGTTGAGGGGTGAAGTTTCCATAATGGGGTAATTTACGAGTCTAGCTATTATTTAGGCCTCTCAGTGTCAATTAGAAGATGAGCAGGTCCATCTAAATACGGGTTTTGGTGATTTTGCAAAAAATGTGAAAAACTATACCTAAATTCTGAGCCTCATAACATTCTAGTAAAATATGTGGAATCTTAAAAAAACCATACCAATATAAAGCAGACATTTGGGAAATGTAAGTTATGAATTTATTTGGGTGCTATGACTATCTGCATCAAAAGTAGAGAATTTAGAACTTTGAAAATAAAGAATTTTTCCAAATATTTGCCAAATTTAGTTTTTTTCTCATAACTAAACACAAAAGATTTCATCCAAATTTTTAAACTAATTTGAAGTACAATGTGTAAACTTTGCAGAGCGTTTCATCATTTTATTCATTATGAAACTGTCAGCTTTGGCCTAAATTAATGTATTTTCCCCAAAAATCACAAAGATTCTAAATCTAGTTCATATTGTTTGAACCCATGTGAAACACTTAAAGGGTTAATAGACGTAATAGAAGTTGTTTTACATACGTTGAGGGGTGAAGTTTCTAAAGTGGGGTAATTTATGGGGTTTTACAATTATTTAGTCCTTTCAGAGTGACTTAAAAGCGGAGTTGTCCCTCAAAATGTGAGTTTTGGCGATTTTCATGAAATTGAGAAAAGTCGGACCTAAAGTTCTAAGCCTCATAACATCCTAGAAAAAGGAAAGGACGCATAAAATATAATCTCAACATAAAGCAGACATTACGTAAATGTTAATTATCAAGCTTTTTGGGTAGTTTTATTTCCTGTCTGTAAAGCAGAACATTTTAAACTTTGAAAATGAAGACTTTTTACCCACTTTTGCCAAATTTTTTTTTTTTCAGAACAAAATGCAAAACTTATCATTTGAATTTTACAACTAACATGAAGTACAATGTGTCACAGGAAAATAATCTCAAAACAATCTCGAACAAGCGTTCGGAAGTTCTAACCAATTATCGTGATACATGTCAGATTCGAAAAATCAAGTTTGGTCATTGAGCTGAAAACTAGTGTCAGTGATAAGGGGTTAACAGAAAGTACATTGTCCAACTATAATGCACTCTGCAGCGATTAGTGCTAGGGCTTGCGACACAATTTAAGAGTTAAATACTGCGCTAAGTCCAGATCAGTCGGACCATCCGTCGACAAGCCTCCTAGTTTGTGACGCTTGGAAGCCAGCGCAGCTGCGCCAAGAACATATCGTGTGCGACACAATCCCAGTGCACACACTTCTTAAATACCTGTTTTAGCCCAGAAAAAGGTGCACAGTCCAACAAAAGTGTGCGCACAACCCTTAGTAAATGTGCCCTAATGTGTAATACCAGCAATTACTGTAAATCCAGCAACTCACACATGGCGGGATATTTATCAGGACCTCTGCGCAACGCCAGTGGCGCGGCCGGTCGGGCGGAGGGCGCGGCCGGACGGGAGTGGGCCGACGCGGGGCGTTACTGTCCCCGCGCCTGCGCACTTGCTGCTGCTGGCGACTTTTCATATGTGCCTGGTGTAGGATAAAGTCTTCGCAGCCTCTTTATGTATCGGGCTGCGAATTTGCAGCGGCGGGGCTATCATATGCTGGCGCACGAGCACCAGCGTATGATAAATATCCCCCATGACGTCTATAGTTGAAGGAATTCTCTGTACTTTCTCTATCCTTCTATCTGGAGGATATATCAGCAAAAAGGTAAGTTCCTCATTTTATCATCATCTCCCCTAGAGACTTTTCCCCTAAAGATCACAATTATTCTACTATAGTGGATATAGTCCTGTCCCCAAGTAGTCACAAGGCATTTCACCCTGCACCCCCACATAACATCCATGTCACCCTGCACCCCCACATAACATCCATGTCACGCTGCACCTCCACATCACATCCATGTCACCCTGCACCTTCACATTACATCCATGTCACCCTGCACCCCCACATAACATTCTTGTCATGCTGCACCTCCCCATCACATCCATGTCACCCTGCACAAACGGACCTCTGGATGTTGGTAATTTACTGTATTTTTGCTTTAGACTATAATAAACAGCTATACCAGTTATCAGAGGTGTTTGCAATGAAGCTTTATTGTTAATCCTGGTTCTTATAACAATCCAACATTTTTAAGATCCAATTGTCACAAAGACCCCCAAAAAATTGGCTTGGGCTACAATTGTAAAATATACAGATCCGACTTACATACAAATTCAACTTAAGAACAAACCTACAGACCCTATCATGTACGTAACCCGGGGACTGCCTGTACTTAGTTTTTCACACATGGCTTTTCTATGTCTGCTCCATTTCTACTGCAGGGCATTTCATTACCAGGGGCTCTGCTGCAGGGCATTTCATTTCTAGGGGCTCTGCTGCAGGGCATTTCATTTCTAGGGGCTCTGCTGCAAGGCATTTCATTAAGTACTAGGGGTCAGCTGCAGGGCTTTTTATTACTAGGGGGACTCATGCAGGGAATTTCATTACTCGGGAAGGCTGTGACCCAATAGATTGACTATAAAAAGTGCAGAAATTATATAAATTTATTTGCATTTTCCTGTGAGAAATAAGGGTTTGATCCCCCTAGCAAACAAGCTGTAATACTTTTTTGCCTTGTCTGTATGTTTGGGGCAGCCAGTTCCCCAACTTGGACAGACTACTTGCTTTAACAGGTAATTGACTGTACTGTTCAAGGCCTTCATGGTGAATTGAGTATTAATGATATGTTGTGATTTCTTGAGCACCTGCACTATGTGAATACTTTACTATCCCATCAATGTTTGGTCATTGTCCAGGTGGGGGAGCTGGACTGCTGGGTCTGCACACACTACCACATGTTCTGCTTTCCCAAAGCTGTCATTTTGGTGAGTTTTCACCTTTGTAATTGATTTTATTTATCTTCTATGTTGTCTTTTTGTATTGATAATGAATCTCCGGCGCCTCATAATAATGCTGTTAACCAATTAAATTGCAAACCAATTTACAGGATATTTAACCACTTAAGGACCAGGCCCTTTTTCCTTTTTGCGTCTTTATTTTTCACTCTCCACCTTCAAAAATCTATAACGTTTTTATTTTTCCATGTAAAGAGCTGTGTGAGGGCTTGTTTTTTACGTAACAAATTTTTATTTAATAGTCTGTGCCGTATACTTGGAAGCAGGAAAAAAATTCTGAATGCAGTAAAAATTATGAAAAAACACATTTGCGCCATTTCTTGTGGGCTTGGATTTTACGGCTTTCACTGTGTGCCCCAAATGACATGTCTACTTCATTCATCAGGCCGGTATGATCATGGGGATACCAAATTTGTATAGGGTTTATAAAGTTTTCATACATTTACAAAAATTAAAACCTCCTGTACAAAAAAAAAAAATTCTTCATTTTGCCATCTTCTGGCGCAAATAACTTTTTCATCCTTTGGTGTACAGAGCTGTGGTTGGTGTGTCAACCTGTGGCCCCCGTCTCTTCTCTGATGTCTTCCAAGGTTCTGGGTGGGTCTAAAGCTTCTCTATACAGACTTTGCTGATTGTCTTCTGGGCACGTGACGTAAGAGTAGCATGCTCAGTATAGCAAGTGCAGAGCACTCTGCCCTGACCCACACCGTTTCTTCGACTGGACCCAATTGAGCTGCTATCCGGGCAGCCTAGAGGACTCCCACAGTTTGGGGAGTCAAGGATGTCTTGTTATCCATTGTCTGTGGCTGAAAAGAGGGGGTTTTTTTTTGTTTGTTGGCCAAAGAAAAGTGATCTCTCTCCACCCCTGCATTGACTACCCTTAATTAAAAGAAACCTCTTTGACCACTCCTTGGAGCCAATCACCGTGGTTCTTCACTAAATTGGACTTTAGAGGAGTGGCACCATTCCACTGTTCGTGAAAGGCGATGTGAAGGAAGATAAGGACACCTCAAACACTACGGGATGGGACATTTCAAATATTTGGTCATGCCTTCTTGAAACTCCATTGCAATGCACCTGCTGCCTGTGTTTCGAAGAGTTTGTAACATAATTAGAAGAGACTGACTTTACACCTGTGGTTGTGTGGTCTTACCTGGGCCGCATAATTGTGTTCTCCACAGACCTAGAGGCCCAATGAGTCCATGTACGATAAGTCCTCAGGATTGTATAAGGGCCAATCGCCTGGTATGCCAAAATCAAGAAGTTGCCAAGCTCCACCAGAAGAGAGTATTCCGTCCTCGGGTACATCCATCTCTGCAAGGGGCACCTTATGGATCCCAATGTCTGTCGATAATTCCAGTGTGCCTCGCCCAGTAGGACTTCAACTTCAAGATCGAACAGAGATTCCTGGGATCAATATAATGGCAGTAAACCACACTTCTCACTGTGGGTTCTTCTCTAAGACTTCTCAGCTGGGGAGGAGAAATAGAGAAGAAATACTCCATAGGAGTCCAAGAACTATTTGCCATTTATAGATTTGCTCTGGCGATGGAACAGTTGGGGAGTATATCTTCTGGAAGGATTATATTATTTTGTGACTATAATATGGATCGCAAAAACCCTCCTATATCTCCAGCCGCTCTGCATTTCCTTAACCCACGACAATTCTCGCTGGGTCTCACTCTTTCTTTTCTCGCCTCGATTTCTTGAACCATTCCGTCCAGCAGAACAGAAAATAACGTCAATGATGATGCTCTCCTCTCGTGCCGCTGATGTCATTGGGGAAGAATCGGATCATCGTCATTCCTTATGAGAGACATGGTGGGTTCTTGCAGCTCCAGTGGACCTCCTACAGCCCGCAAATCCTCCTGGCAACAAGACCTACGGATGGAATGCCCCTCCGGGAAAAGGATATCGACATTTGGGGTCATTGCACTCGTGTGGCCTGGGCACCTGGGTTGCATTGCACACTGTCAGCCTCATTTCCAATTTGTTACTGGTGGCCAGATCTTGGCAAGGCATGTACAGGATTCTGTGGGCTCCCTGCACTTCCAGTGCCCGAAACATTTGTCTCATCTTAAACCCGTCTTGGTTTTCCAAAGGGCCTGTAGGTAACGATACCCAGCTGCCCCGTGGACCCAATGTGGGATATGCCCCCGACTTGTCCACTGATAGTCCTCTTAGCCCTGGGGTGTCTGAAAACCTCATCTTGTGGTGGGTACCGGTTGGGTAATCCCAACCCCAATTCTCAGATGTCCACCACATTTTCATCTGCAAGGTCTTGCGTCAGCTCCTATTGCCTTGCCCAGCTTATATTCATCCACATCCTTCCGGCTTCATGGGACTCCCCACTGCCATTTAATGCTATCGGACAGTGAGGGGAGTCCAGTTTGTTTCCCGTGGTTCATGGCCTTTCTATGTAGCCCAACTTCAAGGAAACATAGACTTTACTCTTCTGCGTACCATCAGTCTGCAGTCTAATGCACAGTGAAAGAGTTAAGACGAGTTAATCCAGACTGTAGGTTGTCTTTTCTCCGTCATTTTTTGTCTTTGCCTTGTCAGGACAACTGTCCACTCTGTTCAGAGGAAAAAGAACATTGAGACCGGCACTCCAATCTGCTTAAAAAATTCTTATGTCTTTTATTCAATCCATTAAAAAAAAGAACGTAACAAGTTAGTTGCCTTTTTCCTTAATCATTTTTAAGCAGGATTGGTCTGAGAGGGCCGGAGTACTCAAAATACTTTTTCTCTGGATTGTTTACGAGGCTTTCGACAAGGTCTTCTCTGATGACCTGTGCACCGGATCTAGCACAGACGATGAGACTGCATCCTTGGTTGCTGTGAAGTCCACCGTGAGTGAGCGGCTTGCCTCTCCCAAAATGTTGGTTTTTTATTACTCTGGGTGGTCCACTCTGGCTGAACTATGGCGCCAGGCAATTGTTCCCTACAAATCCTTGGATTCGCAGAAACAGCTGCCTCTCTGCCCCTCCCCTTTCGGTCATGAGTCTATGGGACAGGCACCCACGCCCTCCTCTTACTCGCTCTCTAGCCTCGGATGTTCCTGCCGTGGAGGCTGAGGAGGGTTGGTCCAAGACTGTAAGTCTATCTTGGGAGCAGAATCAAACTCTCCTTGCTTCGGGTTGTCTGCTGGAACAAGACCCACGCAGACAAGAAGCGCAGGCCTCCTCCAGTCTTCTTCCAGGTGATCACCATAGTGCCGTGCCGCTCAGCAATTTCACTCACTCAATAGAATTAATGAGAGCATAACGTCATGCATAGCAAATAGCGGGTTTGACCTGGCTCTTATTCAGGCTCTTAGATAGATGAAATTAAGCGCAGATGGGTGGTCACTGCTCTTCTTTCGAATCTGTGGGTATATTTGATACGGAGAAGAGGAATAGGACCTGGGAGATCCAGACTGACTGTTACTATGTGGTCTCTGACCTTGAAAAATCTCTATTTTGACTTTGAACCTCGTTTCTTGATAATTCCACGAAAGATTCTAGCCATGTGGAGGATTTCTCCGAAATATTTCCCAATCATTATGAAAATAGGGTATTTTCGTAATAAAAGTCGATTTGCAATCATAACTATACATTACCTGTGGTGAGTTTTGCAAGCTGGCTTTTTTTTTTTAGACGCTTCTTCCCCTAAATATCATAACCCCCTTGAGGGGGTTCCTTCATATCATGTTTTTATGCCATGGCTCGTCAGAGGATCCGACTGGAGCATGCAGCTTTTTCCTTTTTTTACTTAATAGACTGGGCAGCTTTAACCCCTAGGAAGTGAAGCCAGGTGAAAAGGCTACAGAGATCCGCGGCCATTTTTTTAGTGAATGTTATGCAAGCGCCGGTTCAAGGGTGTACATAACTTTATTTTTTTTGGCCATGCTAACTTAAATTATTTGCTGTGTCTTTTTTTGGTGATAATCGAGCAAGCAGTTAAACAAAGTGTTTAAATAAAGTTGAAAGCATTTTTATTTTTTAGCATTGGGGTAAAAGTGGAAAATGTGCTGACCCGCGGTTTGACTATGAACGGGTGGATTTCCCGCTGTATGGAACGGAGTCCCCCGATGACCGCCCGTACCGGGGGATCGTGGGATTCTGATCCACTCTGAGGCAGACCGAAGGACTAAGCCCAAGTGCCCCGGGATGCCTGATCATCTGTGCAAGTACAGACGCCCTTCAATGGTGATAGACTGTAACTGTCGGCGCATGCTCCTGATGCTCAGCAGTTTACACGGACTCCACAATAAAATAGTATTGTAGAGCAGTGTATGAAACTTGAGTTCAAGTATGGAAAAGTAAAAAATTGTAAAAACACTAACACTTACCACATAGAATAATAAAAAAATAAATACATAAAATTTATAAGCTCTTCTAAAATGTCACTTCCCATAGGAAACACTTTGGTAAGAAGTATAAAAAAAAAAACCAAAACACAAAGAAACCCCAAAGATGTTGTTGCATCCTTAACATCTGTATAATTAAAACAGATCCATATGGAACGCACGCGTAAACGCTGGAGAATGAAAAAAAAAAATGTTCAGAAAAAAAGATTAAAAAAAGATAATTTTTAATTAATAGTTTAAAACCAGCTGGTCTAAAAAGTGATGTAAAAAAAATGTTCCGCTCTCTAAAAAATAAGCCACTAAAAAGAAAAACTCTCTTGCAAAAAATAGCCCCTAACCAGATTTAGTCAGCCAAAAAATAAAAAAAGTTGATGACCTAGTGAAAAAATGGTGTCTGATGCTAAATATGAACAAGATGTTCTCCACTTTAGTTTTATTCAGTACAATTGAATAAAATAACACACGACCCCTGCATATTGGTATCCCTGCATCCGTCCAATCTGCCTAGTAAAAACAGAATTCGTTTTTAGATCGCAAAGTGAACCCCGTGTACAAAGAAACTTCAAAAAAACGCTCCAACAAAGCTATTTAATTAAATATCCTATTTAACAAAATGCTCTAAAAAGTGATTTTAATAAATGTTATGCACTCTAAAATAAGACCAATAAAAGAACCAATCCTTCTCACAAAAAAAAACCACTTATACAGATTGTGAGGCGAAACATAAAAAAGTTATGAATAAAAATTATGACATGATGCTAAATTAAAAACATTTTTGCAAATTCCTTTTTATTCAGTAAAAAATGGGGGGGGGGGGGGGGGGATCTATATTAAATGAGGTGGCCTTTGTCACGGTATTTTCGTAATAGTGGCATTTTCCTAAAATTGATGGTTTATTTCCTCCCACTAACAAAAGAGTTTAATAAATCTCACCAATAGCCTATGGACGCGCCCCAAAATTACGTACCAGAAAAGTGCATCTCATGTGAAAACAGAATAAGCCCCGATAGGTACCACATTAAAAAAGGTCGAAACTAATTAGAGCTGTAATATGTGACATATCAATAATATAGGCGTATCGGATGTACTCGAGGGATATGGGATGCAAACTTTGTGGAGCCTTTGTTTGTCGTTAATCCATTGATAAATGTTTAAGTTCCACGCAAAATGAGGTATGTGAGAAATAATTACAATTGTAGACTGCACCTCCAGTAGTTTTAACACCGTCATAAGACACCTAAAGCGTTAACAAATTCTTAAAAATGATTTTGCTATGTGAGGGGTTGTGAAGTAATTTCCATTAATCGGGGTCATTTAAGAGTCTAGCTTATTATTTAGGGCTCTCCCATCACAAATGTCACACTTAGAACGATGAGTCAGTGTCCTCTAAACTACGGGGATTGGTGATTTTACCAAAACAATTGTTGCGCCAAAAACTAGTAATACTAAATTCTCGAGCGATCATTGTACATTATGAAGTAGATTGGGAACTCTTATATAAAACACCTCGCAACATATTTAAAGCAGACTTTGGGAAATGTAAGTTATGTAGATTTCTTGGGTGGTATGTACTATCTGCCTCAAAAAGGAGAGAATTTAGAACTTTGAAAATAAAGAATTAAGACTTTTTCCACATGTTATTGCCAAATTTAGTTTTTTTTCTCATAAATACAGTACCATCACAACAAGATGTTCATCACATTGACTTCTCATATAAACTAATTTGAAGTAGCAATGCTGTCCGAGACACAAATCTCAAGAATCCACGCGGATATTCTCATAGCGTTACCAAAGCTATAACCGCACTATAGTGCATCACAGGCCAGTGATTTTAAAATGGTGGGCCAAAAGCGTCCCATCGGGTTAATTATGATGGCCATGTTGTATATATACTAGGACACATACAGAAGAATTGTATGGAATACATGAAAACAGAAAACAAACCAAAGCTCACCGTTGGATAATCCGTGTGAGATAATGGGCACATTTACTTACCCGCGTCACTGCAGTTACCCCTTTAACTGAACTGCGTCCCATTGTATGCTTTTTACGCGAGCGGCAATTAATGGTGATTCTATCTGACCCTACGCCTATTCGTACGGCCAGCCGTTTAGAATGAAGACTTTTGGGACACAGGGTCTTGCTGGTGTGTGTCGGGCTGTGAGTGTGTCACAGCCTCAGGATCGCGGCTACAAAACACCCGGAGACTGCGGCGAACACCTACACTTTACCGGGGGATCAGAAACAGTACCCCCCCTTTACTGACCAGGGGATGTCTGATCTCTCCCGCGCTGTGCCCCGGAGGTCCGGGAGAGTGAGTGCCCCGAGCTTCCCCTGGCTCTCATACTCGATGGGTTCGCCTTCCTAGCATGGACCCTGCTGTAAGAGTAACTGAGCATGCAGAAATGTGTATTGCCAGGTAAGGGATTGAACAAGCGATTGGGATTGAACGCTTGTTCAAGCCCAAATATGGATTGTTTAAAAAGTGTAAGGAAAAAAAAAGGAAAAATCATTTTATAATAATAACTAAATAAATAAATAAGTAAAATACAAGTCCCCATAATCTCACAGTTGCACATAAAGATGCATTATAAAGATATAAACACAAAAAATAAAACACCAAACAAAAGTACATATGTTGGTACCACTGGGTCGTCTTAAACTGATACAATTAATCTAAAATCAATATTGAACCCGCCAGTGTAAAAAAAAAAAAAAAAAAAAAAAAAACTTCCGATAAATCAATTTTTTTCACCAAACACCATCACAATACAATGTTCTAAAAATGTGATAAAATAAAAAGTTATGCACTTTGATTATGAACGAGGAAAAAGAGCAACTATTAGCAAAAAATAAGCCCTACACCAGATCTGACAACGAAAAATACAGAAGTTTCTGTGAGGCCTGCAAAAAGTTGTCCATAGTAAAAAACAACTGAGCAAAGATAAGAAAAACATATATAATATTATATTAGTTTGACATTACGAATCAGCAGGGGGGGGGGACGGAGTTGCTAAAAATCCCCCTTTAAAATGTTAATAAAATCTCATGAATAAGCTATCAGACCCCCAAAATTGTGTGTATTTTTACAAGGGTCTTCTAACCTCCCCACAAATAATAAGTCCGCATATGAGTCGCCATTACCAAAAAAATTTAAACTTTTTAATAGCGACATTGTGACAATACAAATCTGGGTGAATGGCGCTGCTTCCATCCTAGTCCGGCGTGCGCCAGCAGTACAGATGTTTACCCCCACACATGAAGTATCGCTACACTTGGAGAAATTGGGCATCAAAACTTTGCAGAGCGTTCATAATTTATGTCGAGTATGAAAGCTGTCAGCGGTGGCCTAAATTATGTGTTCCCCAAAAATCACAAAGATCTAAATCTAGTTCAATTGTTTGAACCCATGGAATAAACACTTAAAGGTGTTAATAGACGTAATAGAAGTTGTTGTACATACGCTTGAGGGTGTGAAGTTTCTAAAGTGCGGGTAATTATGGGGTTGTACAATTATTAGTCCTTTCAGAGTGACCTTAAAGCGGAGTTAGTCCCTCAAAATGGGAGTTTTGGCGATTAGTTCATGAATTGAGAAAAGTCGCGGACCTAAAGTTAAGCCTCATAACATTCCTAGAAAAAGGAAGGACAGCATAAAATATAATCCAAACATACAAGCAGACATTAGTAAAGTTAATTATCAAGCTTTGGGTAGTTTATTTCCTGTCTTAAAGGCAGAAACATTTTAAACTTTGAAAATGAAGACTTTTTACCCATTTGGCAAATTTTTTTTTTTTTCAGAACAAAATGCCAAAAACTTATCATTTGAATTTTACAAAACAACCTGACGGGACGATGGGTCTCAGGAAAGTAAGAATCTCCCAAAAAAACAATCTCGAACAAGCGTTCGGAAGGTCTAACCAATTATCGTGATACATGTCAGATTCGAAACAATCACAGTTTGGTCATTGCGCTGAAATCAGTGTCAGTGCTAAGGGGTTAACAGAAAGTACATTGTCAAAACCTATAATGCACTCTGCAGACGATTAGTGCTAGGGCTTGCGACACAATTTAAGAGTTAAATACTTGCGGCTAAAGTCAGATCAGTCGGACCATCAGTCGACAAGCATCATAGTTTGTGACGCTTGGAGCCAGCCGCAGCTGCCGCACAAGAACAATAATAGTGTTGCGACTGTCAATCCCAAGTGCACACACTCTTAAATACCTGTGTTTTTAGACCAGAAAAAGGTGGCCACAGTCCAACAAAAGTGTGCCGCACAACCCTTAGAAATGTGCACCTAATGTGTGTAATACCAGCAAATTACTGTAAATCCAGCAACTCACACCATGGGGATATTTATCAGGACCCTTTGCGACAACGCCAGTGGCCTGGCGACGTGATCGGGCGAAGCTGGGCCGCTAGGCCGGACGGGAGGGCCGACGCGCGGGCGTACTTGTCCCCGCGCCTGCGCACTTTGCTGTGCTGCTTTGGCGACTTTTCATATGTGCCTGGTGTAGATAAAGTCTTCGCAGCCTCTTATGTATCGGGGCTTGCGAATTTGCAGCGGCGGGGGCTATCTATACGTGATGAGCACGAGGCACAGCGCTATGATACATACTCCCCCAGACGTCTATAGTTGAAGGAATTCTCTGTACTTTCTCATACCTTCTATCTGCGAGGATATGATAACGCATCCAGCAAGCCAGAATTCTGCTCTAAAGATTTAGAAACACCAAAAGGTAAGTACTCATTTTATCATCATCTGCACCCCTAGAGACTTTTCCCTTAAAGATCACAATTATTCTACTATAAGTGGATATAGTCCGTCCCCAAGTAGTAACAAGGATTCACCGCACCCAAATAACATCCATGTCACCATGCACCCCACATAAAATCCATGTCACGCTGCACCTCCACATCACATCCATGTCACCTGCACCTTCACATTACATCATGTCACCATGCCACCCCCACATAACATTTTGTCAGGCTGCACCCCCCATCACTCATGGTCACCCTGCACAAAACGGACCTATGGATGTTGGTAATTTACTGGATTTTCTTTGCTTTAGGACTATAATAAACAAGCTTATACCATTACAGACGGTTGTTTGCCAATGAAGCTTTATTGTTAATCTGGTTTTATAACAATCCAAACATTTTTATAATCGGGCAATGTACAAAGAACCCAAAAAAATGGCTTGGCTCAATGGTTAAAATATTACAAGATCCGAACTCTACATACAAATCAACTTAAGAAAAACCGTACAGACCCTATCATGTACGTACCAGGGGGACTGCGTGTAATTAGTGTTTTTCACACATGGCTTTTCTATGTCTGCTCCATTTCTACTAAATAATAATGACACCGTGAGACAACTGTGTGTTGTTTTTTATCTGAGATTGTATCTTTTTTTAAGACGGTGTATGGACCTGATTTCCTTCTAAATGAAAATATAGAATTAAAATTAAACATTAAAAAAAAAAACCTGACCATTCGTGCATGGTTATCCGTCGTATGTATTACCTAAAATGCAAAAAAATATTGTTAATATAAAAAAAAAAAAGGAATATACAGTATTCTCAATACAAATGTACAAAATTGACATACAAGAATTATATAAGTAATACAAAAGTATGCAGATTCTAGTAAATGACCAATATTTTGAAATATTTGTTATATTAGTAATTTATTAGTAATAGCATATTAGTAATATTCACACTAAAAAGGACAGTTAGGTAATTTTGTAAAACAAATATTTCTATTGGCATGGTGTACCCTTTGTATGGCATTTCATCATTAGGGGCTGCACAGCATTTCGTCATTAGCTGGGCTGCATGGCGTTTCATCACTAGGGGGAATAAAGGGCGTTTCATTATTTGCGGGGCTGCATCAGCATTTTATTACTAGGGGCTCTGTGCAGGGCTTTATTATAGATTGCTCTGCTGCAGGGCATTCTTACAGGGGCTCTGCTGACAGGGCATGTTGATTACTAGGGGACTCTGCCTGCAGGGCATCTATACCAGGGCTCTGCTGCGGGCCACATTTCTTCTAGGGGTCTCGGCAAGGCATTTCATAAGTACTAGGGGTCGCTGACAGGGCTTTTATTAAGGGGGCCATGCAGGGAATTCTATTACTCGGGAAGGTGTGACCCAATAGATGACTATTTAAAAAGTGCAGAAATTATACAATTTATTTGCATTCCTCGTGAGAAATAAGGGTTGATCCCCCTAGCAAACAAGCTGTAATACTTTTGTGCCTTGTCTGTATGTGGGGCAAGCCGTTCTTCCCAACTGAGGATCAGACTACTTGCTTTAACAGTTAATTGATGTTAATGTTCAAGGCCTTCATGGTGAATGAGTATTACTGATAGTGTGTGATTTCTTGAGCCATGCCACTATGTGAACTTTACTATCTCAATATGTTGGTATGTCCAGTGGGGGGGAGCTGGACTGGGGTCTGCAACACACACCACATGTCTGCTTCCCAAAGCTGTCATTTTGGTGAGTTTTCACTAGACGATGAGCGAAACATGCTCGTCCGAGCTTGAATGCCGTCGAGCAAGCGACTCGAATATGCCAGCTGACGAATACTTCGCCCACTCGAGAAAATGGATCTCCCGCGTTTGGATTTTTGGGCAGAAACAGAGCCAATCACAAGCCAGGAGACTCTGCACTCCCACCGCATGAGTGGTACCTTACACGTATAGCAGTGGTGCTGGCAGATCAGGTGACCTGCGAAATAGACAGCCCCTGCCCGCGCTGCTCGTATCATTCTCTGTCTGGATGCCGCTAGGGAGAGAGCTGCTGCTCGGACGAGGAAAGCGTTAGGGTGTTCATTAGAATAGTGTTAGGCAGGAGTGATTCAACAAGAACCAACACCTTCTTAGGGCTACATAACGTTTTATTTACTTTTTTTGGTTTGCCTGTGGCGGGTTTGCTGCATTAGTAGTGCAGCTAGTACCATATTGTGAGTAATTTGCAGGGAGACTTGCTACCGTTGTGTTTAGCTCTAGGGACACACATATCCCCCTTAAACACCGAAGTGGGACAATTTATTAGGGTTGATTTGAATGAATAGGCAGAGTCTGCTGATTTATTTTTTTTTACCCTTTATTTCTTTTTATAGACTCAAAGGTGCTTCAGTGTAGGCTAAAAATAGCCATAGGAGAACCCAACGGCTACTTAGGCCTACAATAGGGTTATATTCCTTTTTTTTGTTGCTGTGCTGGGCTTTGCTGGCATTAGTAGTGCAGCTAGTACCATATTGTGAGGAATTTGCTGGGAACTTGCGACCGTTGTGTTTAGCTCTTAGTGACACACATAATCCACCTAAACACCGAAGTGGGACAATTTATTAGGGGTTGATTTGAATAGGCAAAGTCTGCTGAATTATATTTTTTTTTACCTTTATTCTTTTTATAGCTCAAAGTAATCTTGCAAAGCAGTGTGCTTTCAGTGAGGGCTAGAAATAGCCATAGGAGAACCCCAACGGCTTATTAGGCCTGCAATAGCGTTATATTTTCCTTTTTTTGTTGCTTGTGGCTGGCTGCTGGCATTATAGTAGTGCAGCTAGTACCAATGTGAGGAATTTTGCTGGGAGACTTGTGAACCGTTGTGTTTAGCTCTAGTGACATGCATATCCACCTCAAACACCGAATGTGGACAATTTAGTAGGGGTTTGATTGAATTAGGCAGAGGTCTGCTGATTTATTTTTTTACCTTATTTTTTATAGCTCAAAGTAATTTGCAAAGCAGGTGCTTTCAGTGTAGGCTAAAAATAGCCATAGGAGAACCCCAACGTCTTACTTAGGCCTGCAATAGCGTTATATTTTCCTTTTTTTGTTTGAAACACCAAAAAAAAAAATTAAAGTTTAACACTTAATTTGGAAAATGTTTAACCTGGAGGGTAGTGGTAGAGGACGAGGGCGTGGACGTGGGCATCCAACTACTGCAGGGGTCAGAGGCCGTGGTCCTGGGGGGGGTGAGACACCACCTGCTGATGGGGAGCAGGGGAACGCCGCAGAGGCTACAATCCCTAGGTTTATCATGTCTCAGTTACTGGGGACTCGTGGTAGAGCACTGTTGAGGCCAGAAACAGTGCGAAGAGGTGATGTCGTGGATTGCGGACAATGCTTCTAGCCATTGTCCACCCGTCAGTCTTCACGCAGTCCACCCCTGTCACCGAATCAGGACCCTCACTCCTCCAGCTCCTACACCTCAGCCTCCTTCCCCCAGTCTGCCCCCTCCCAGCAAATTTGGCATTTGAACTGGCATACTCTGAGGAGGAACTGTTTTCTGGACCTTCCCACAGTCACAAACCACTTGTCCGGTTGCTGCTGAGCTATTTCCGATGCCCAGGTTTTCCAAACGGTCGCAGTTCGTGGTGATGATGACATTATTGACGATAGTGGAGAAGTGTGTAAAGAGTGTCGGACGATGAGGAGACACGGTTGTCAGACAGTGGGAAGAGTTGTTCAGGGCAGGAAGTCCGAGGGGGGGGAGAAGACTGAGGGATCGGGGTGTGAGGTGACAGACTCAAGCTGGGTTGATAGGCCGGGTGAACACAGTGCTCTGAGACGGAGGCGAGTCCTATAGCAGAACAGGTTGGAAGAGGAGCAGTGGTGGAGCCAAGACAGGAGAGCAGGGCCAGTGTAGTGCATCAGCACCCAAATGTTTCCCGTAGTCAAGCTCCGTGGCGAGGGCTAGATTTTTCAGAAGTCTGGAGGGTCTTAAGAAACACCGGTATGACGAGGACTGTGGTGGCAACCAGTGCCAAACCAGGATTTCAGCAGGGGTTCCAAATACTAGCTTAACTACCACCCAGTATGCGCAGGCATATGATGCTCTAAAACCCACTCAATGGCACCAAGCCAGTTCACCTCCGGCGGGCACAACCATTCCTTCCCTGTGTCATTGCTAGTCAGCTCCGTGCCCAGGAGACCCCGGGCCCAAACACCTCCCGTGCGAAAACCCTCTTCGCCTCTACGATCCTCCACAGCATCCACCAGCGTCAGCTACTCCATCCCAGCGCTGGAGCGCAAAAGGAAGTATAGCGCGAACTCACCACACGCCCAAGCCCTCAACCTCCACATCTCCAGTTGCTTAGCCTGGAGATGTGCCGATAGGCTGTAGAGACCGAGGCCTTTCGAAACCTCATGGCGGCGGCCGCCCTTCGGTATTCGGTCCCTAGCGCGCCACTTTACTTCCTGATGTGCAGTCCCAGCCCTGCACAAGCAGTGTAGAGAACATCATCCGTGCCCTGACCAACGCCGTTTCTGACAAGGTCACCTGACCGACGCGGACACGTGGCGAGTGTGCCGGGCAGGCCACTATATGATCGCTGACGGCACATTGGGTTAACTGGTGGAGGCTGGGACGAGTTGAGCCTGGGGCTGCTCATATCTGCCGACGCCGAGAATTGCGGGCCTACCTCGTCCAGGTTCAAAGGCCTACTATGCCTCCTCCTCCTCCCACCCCTATCTCCACCTCCTCCTCCGAATTACACACCGTGGGCAATGGCGCCATCATCGGTTTGCTCTAGGCACAGCAGCAGTGCCGTACGCTAAGCGAGCAGCCGGCGGTGCTCAAACTGCTGAGCCTAGGCATAAAAGACACACAGCCCAAGGAGCTATTACAGGGCATCACGGCGCAGACCGATCTGTGGCCGGCACCGCTGAACCTGAAGCCAGACAGGTGTGTTGTGTGACAACGGCCGTAACCTGGTGGGGGCTCTGCAACTCGGCAGACTGACACATGTGGCCTTGCTTGACCCATGTGTTTAAATCTCATAGTTCAGTGTTCCTCAAGACAACCACCAATCTGTCTGATTTGCTCACGAAGGTGCCACCGCATCTGTGCGCATTCAGGAAGTCCAGCACAGATGCGCCACTCTCAGGGCAGCGCAGCGCCGCCTCCATCTGCCCGCCTACCGACTTGTGCGACGTACCACAAGGTGGAATTAACATTAACCATGTATCCAGAGTTACCAGCAGCGCAGAGCGATTGTAGACTGGCCGATGTCAACTTCCACCAGAAATGGTGTCAGGTCAGTCACGTTCCTCAAGTCTACAATAAGAGAGTGGACGTGGATGTCTGATATTCGTCAGTGCTGAGTAAATTTGAGGAGTCAACACAGATGGTCCGTGGCTGATGCCGCCATCATAGCCTCACCATCCCGCTGCTGGCCTGTTGAAAAACTCTCTGGTCAGCATGAAGTCAGAAGCTTTGCGCTCGTCCAAGAGATGGGGGAAGAAGATTCCCTTGTTGATAGCCAAAGCACCTAGGTCGTTTCTCAGCGCATTCGGAGGAGGAGGTGGAGGAGGATGAGGAGGAAGGAAGAGAATGTTGGCGAGACAGAAGAGGGGACCATTGTCATGTCCTTCACTGGTCAGGTGTATGGCAGAAGAAGAGGAGTTGGAGGAGGAGGAAATGGGCAGTCAGGCCAGTGAGGGGAGTGAATTCTTGCGCGTTGGGACTATTGCGCATCTAGCAGATTTATGCTAGGCTGGCCTATCCCGTGACCCTTGCGTTTCAAAGATTTATTCCAGCACCGATTACTGGGTATCACTCTCCGGACCCGGTACCAAGCAAAATCTTTCACTCTCATCCCTGTGAGAGGAAAGGAGTGTGAGAATGAATGAATACCAGCAGCCCTTGTGCACAAGCTGAAACAGTTATTTCCCTTCTGACAGCGCTAGCGGCAGAGGGCGTACTTCTGCAGGGACAAGTACGAGGGAGAGTAGGCGAGCAGGCCAGCGCTTTTCTAGCACTGGCAGGGGTATGCTTTACAAGGCCTATGATCACAACAGCTCCCTAACTAACTGGGTTTCAAAGCTGGACCTGTGGCAGAAACGAGTGTGGTTCTTGCTGCGCCCTGCCGCTCGAGCGTGTTGTCCGAGCAGGTTTTCAGTGCAGCTGGTGGATATCATCACCGATAAGCGTACAACGCCTGTCGACTGACAAGCGCTGACACGGCTGACGTTATAAGATGAATAAAGCTGGATTTCTCCGGATTTTCATTCTCCACACGGTGAAAGAAGCTCAACTGAATAATGTATGCACACTCCTCCTCCTCATTGTCCTCCTTCTCCTCCTCTTTGTACACTAAAGCAGAGGAAACTGGCTATTTTTTTGACAGGGCAACTGGCTCTAGATATAGTACTCTATGTATTAATTTTTCTGGAGGGCACCTACCGGTCCAATGGTTTGAAAACTTTTTTGGACTGCCCACATACAGGCACTCAATTTATTTAATTTTTCTGGAGGACCACTACCTGCTCCTTGGTTTTAAAACTTTTTTGGACTGCCACATACAGGCACTCCATTTATTTAATTTTCTGGAGGACCACCTACCTGCCTCTCGGTTTGAAAACTTTTTGGACTGCCACATACAGGCAACTATCCAAATTAAATTGTCTCCATAGAGCCTCCACATGTCGTCTTTTTAGCTGGCTCCACACGTTGTCTCCATTGCTACCTCCACACGTCATCGCCAAAGCTGCCTCAAAAGTGTCCATATAGCTGCCTCCTACATGGTCTCCTTATCAAACGAACTGTGTCAGGCAGAATTTTGGGTTGTTTTCAGGATTCCACATCAAACTTGTTACTTGTCGCCCCTGCTGTATTATCACAAATATTACAGGCGGTCCCCTACTTAAGAACACTCGACTTACATTGACCCATAGTTCAAACGGACCTCGGATATTGGTAATTTATTTTTACTTAGTCTAGCCTAAATAAACAGCTAACAGTTATCAAATGTGTCTGTAATGAAGCTTTAGTGGTATATTGATTCTTATGACAACCCAACATTTTAAAATCCAATTGCACAGAGACCAAAAAAGTTTGCTAGGAGTACAATGAATAAAATATACAGTTCTGACTACATACCAAACTCAATAAGAAAAACCTACAGACCTATCTTGATGTAAACCGGGGACTGCCTGTACTGGCAAACATATCATTTACCGATATTATTCAGCGCTCTGCGCATTTGTTTTATAATTCCCTTCACCCCAGCCACAACCCAAACTTATAAGAACGCTACACCCTGATCTTATACAAAAGGTTCTTAGAAGTGCTGTTTGGGGAGTAGTAGCCAGGGGCTTGGATTGGCGAAAGCTCGCCTGGGCAGCGGACGCGCAGCTCCATCTCAAGATCCAACTACATAGTTTTAACTGCAGTACTTAATCTACTACTAGTTCATGCCTCCATACATGGTCCCTTATCAAAAGAGCTGTGTCAGGCAGAATTTTCAGGTGTTTCACCAGGATACATAGTGGAACTCGGCCCATCTGTCGCCGCCATGCTGGAGACTGAAGTTGCAATCATAGCAGCGAAATATGATGCCCCATACTGTCGCTCTTAATCTGGAACCATTCGTAAAAACAATAAAAATAGAACCCACTCTCTATCCATAGTTTAGGTGAAATATTTCAAACGACCCGGCCTGCTTTGAAAATTATCATTTTTCAAAGTAAACGCTTCTGGCCCCCAGGTCATTTTGGGTGGGGGGGAGCGAGAGACAGGGGCTTGGACAGGGAAATCTGGCCTGGCAGTGGACCGCCAGCTCCTCCCAAGATTAGGCAGCCTCAGAGGCATCCATGCATGCTGCCCTCTGTATCCTAGTCCATTTGCCTCCACGATCCTTCCACAGCGTCCACAAATGTTCATTTCAACTCTCTATACCCCAGACACTGTAGCACGAGAGGAATATGCAGCACATATCCCCTTATAAACGAGCTGTGTAGGCAGATTTTAGGTGTTTCACCAGATACATAGTGGAACTCGGCCCATCGTCGCCGCCATGCTGGAGACTGAAGTTGCAATCTAGCAGCCGGCAATATGAATGCCCCATACTGTCGCTCTTATCATGGAAGTCGTCTCCATGGCTGCTCCACATGTCGTCCCCTTATCAAAAGAGCTGTGTCAGGACATTTTTCGGTGTGTTTCACCAGATACGTTTTGGAACTTGGCCACTATGTCGCCACCATGCTGTGTTATCCGACTAAATATACCGTCAACCTTTTGTTCAAATAGGAATCATTTCAGCGCTTCTTGCTCACCTCATTTGGTGAAGCCTGAGTATTAGGGTATGTCGCCATGACACTCTCTAGCCTGCCGCTGCTCTGCATGCGTCCCCTATAGTGTCAGAGGTCAATTAGTGCATGTTTTAGATGCTATCTAGCCTCATTGGTCACTCTGTCATGGCCATGCTGTTGCCCATAATTTTGGGCTAATGGTGCGATTTAAGCAAGACTCAGAGGACATCCATGTGGCTGCCCCTGCTGTTCCTGTCCATTTCCGTGGTTTTCCATCCTTTCTGAGGTTCCCAGTGTTGGCCAAGCTTCCCTGTGCAGCCTTGGTCCCCTTGAAAAATGCTCGAGTCTCCCATTGCTTCAATGGGGCTCGTATCGAGACGAGCACTCGAGCATTGGGAAAGTTTGTATCGAATAACGAGTACGCGAGCATTTAGTGCTCGCTCATCTCTAGTTTTCACCTTTGTAATTGATTTTATTTATTCTATGTATTGTCTTTTTGTATTGATAATGAATCTCCGGCGCCTCATAATAATGCTGTTAACCAATTAATTGCAAACCAATTTACAGGTATATTTAACCACTTAAGGACCAGCCTTTTTCATTTTTGCGTCTTTATTTTCTATCTCACCTTCAAAAATCTATAAAACGTTTTTATTTTTTCGTCCTTTTCCATGTAAAGAGTTGTGTGAGGGCTTGTTTTTTGCGTAACAAATTTTTATTTAATAGTCTGTGCCGTATACTTGGAAGAAGGAAAAAAATTCTGAATGGAGTAAAAATGATGAAAAAACACATTTGCGCCATTTCTTGTGGGCTTGGATTTTACGGTTTTCACTGTGTGCCCCAAATGACATGTCTACTTCATTCATCGGGCCAGTATGATCATGGGGATACCAAATTTGTATAGGGTTTATAATGTTTTCATACATTTACAAAAATTAAAACCTCCTGTACAAAAAAAAATTCTTCATTTTGCCATCTTCTGGCGCAAATAACTTTTTCATCCTTTGGTGTACAGAGCTGTGGTTGGTGTCATTTTTTGTGACTTTTGATGATGTTTTCAATGCTTCTATTTTTAGGACTCTACAACCTTTTGATAACTTTTAATAGAAATTTTTATATTTTTCAAAATGGCAAAAAATGCCTTTTGCGACTTTGGGCGCTATTTTCCGTTTCCGGATTAAACACAGTAAAAAACATGTTTTATATTTTGATCGGACATTTTCGAACACAGCGATACCTAATGTGTTTATGATTTTTACTTTTTATTTATATGACTTATAGGGAAAGGGGGGGGGGTGATTAGAATTTTTAGGGGTTCTTTTTAATATATATTTTTTTTACTTTTTATTTTTTACTATTTTTAAGACTCCCTAGGGTAATTTAACCCTAGGTTGTCTGATTGATCCTACCATTTACTGCCATACTACAGTGTGGCAGTATATGGGGATTTTGCACACCATCTATTATACTGTGCAAATCGCACATTGTAATAGATAGCCTAAAACATGATAGCCTGGGATCTATGTGTGACCCGAGGCTGTCAAGGCAACAGATCGCCGCTCCCCGATGACGTCACAGGGAGCGACGATCGGAGCCAACATTGTGGATCGTTAATATCGCCGTCAGCTTTGCTGGTGGTGATCAAAGAGTTGACACCCAGATCGCGAGTGTCAGCAACGGGCGTTTGCTTCATTGTGAAGCAAACGCCTGGTGAGTATGCAGAGGGCTCAGCCCGTGAGCCCTCTTCCTACTCCCCCATGCGGATCAAGACGTAAGGGTACGTCTTATTGTGCTATGGGGTTAAATATTGATTGCTATTGAGGCTTACTTGTTGGTTAGTATAATACCGGTAGGTGCGACTGAATCCCTCAAATCCCCTTTTTTTTCTCTTTGCTTCTTCTCTTTCATAATGGGGGGTAAGAAGCAGTTAAAAATGTTACTAAATCTAGACCAGTGGTGGCGAACCTATGGCACGGGTGCAAGAGGTGGCACTCAGAGCCCTTTCTGTGGGCACTCAGGCCATCACCCCAGGTGTTGACATAACATATCTTTGGAAGCCATCCTGCTGGACCCACCATTCTTCCTGCACAGAGAGACCCTGGAGAGAAGCTACAATGAGAGTCTGAATTTGTCCTCCTTCATTCAACTGTATTGGTGGCCTTAGGGACCGATATGTTTGAATGATGTGGAAGAACTGGTAGCAATAGGTTGCAGCTTAAAATGCCATGTTGGCACTTCACGGTAATGAAGTGGAATTTGGTTTGCAGCTTGGGCACTCTGTCTCTAAAAGGTTCACCATCACTGATCTAGACTCTCTGATGTGGGAAGCTCGCCTGGGGAAAAGAAAAAAGATGGCAAGATGGAAAGATTTTTGCAATACTACTGGGGGTGAAGAGGGCAAATCTCTTAAAGATGCAGGACCTGCGGCTGTTACAGGCGCCATTTCACGCCTCTGGTGGCCCAGAGTGTAGCTGACATCAGCCCAGCATCTATCCGAGCTGCATGCAGCTCCAGCACATAAACTTAGCCCTATCCTCTCCGGGTCTCTGAACAAGAAGAGGTAGGACCGTACCCTGCAATTGCCTAATCTATATCAGGGGCTCCCAAGCACTGTACATCTCCTCCATAAGCCCTGTGAACTCTCCTCTTGTTGGGGTCTGTTATATATTAACCCTTCCAGGCCGGGCCGGTTCTAGACAAAGTGGGCCCTGGGGAATCTGAAAGTGGGGCCCCCAAAATAAAACTATTTTATGGCCAGTCACAGTCAGTAAGAGGCTCCTTTAGTCTGGTAAAACAAACTGTAATATGGGAGAATTTTATAGGAGATAGATAGATGATAGGGAAATTGATGGGCAGCACAGTGGCACTACAGTTAGCACTACAGCCTTGCACCGCTGGTCAACATCTGCAAAGAGTTTGCATGTTCTCACGGTGTTTGCATGGGTTTCCTCAGGGGCCTCCGGTTTCCTCCCACACTCCAAAAAATTACTGGTAGGTTGAATAAATTATGAGCCCCATTAGGGACAGGGACTGATTTCTAGATGCAGAATTATAAAGTAGATTATACATACAGTAGATGGATATAAGATAAATACAGTAGAAGAGAAATAAAAGATTGATTAATAAAGAAAGCGAGATATATAAATGGTCAGATTATTAGGAGATAGATAACAGATAGATGATAGATATATAGTCAGGATATAGATGATAAGCATCTTCACCCGGGAATTTAACCAAGGGGTATTAATCCTTTCACCGCCTGGCATTTCTGGATATTTTGTTGCGATATTGGCCAGAGCAATTTTTACAATTTTTGACTATTAAAAATAAAATTTAAATTACAGCAAAAAGAATTTAAAGAAAATCCCAACAAACCAAATAATTTCTGAAAGCAGAAACTTGCCCCATTTTCAAAATTGCATTAAAGAGTTTATAGACACAGGCGCCTTCATGCAATTTTGATTCAAACAGAAACATTTATAAAAATACCTAAAATTTGACTTTGATGGAAAAAATTTTCACCAAACAGAAAATATTTACCTTCACATCTCCTAAATCTAATACATGAACATGTGAAGAGTTCACAAATGCCTTTTATTGATCTGTTCACATAAATGAATCATTATAATATCACTAAAACTGTAATAACAAGATATTTGCTCTTCAGCTAGAAACTTTAAGACAGTCACAACATGCAAAATATAGTAATAAAACAGATTAAAAAGTAAAGGCGCCATAAAACCTATATAATTTTGAAAGCAGACAACCAGGCAATTACATTTGGCAATTAACACTTAAAATTTCCTCTAAAATATGTACAAATCCAGAATACTTATATAAAGAAAATATATTTTCGACATGTGAAGAGATCATACATCCCCCACACCAATATATTAACCAAAACATGAATATTTGTTGATATTATCCCTTCTCAAAATGTAGTAACATATAAAGTGAATATTTCCATTATCTGTGAGGTGCAGCATCTTCTGTGTGCAGCAAAATCTCCCTGTGTAGGCTGATGGCTAAGAATCTGGAGTGGGGTACACTTCAGAGGGCTATATCTTTGGCTCTGTGAGACATAGAACCTCACTTCTTTTTTCCTTTGAAAGAAGAGTCTCCTCCTATATATGAATCTAAATTGTTTTTCTAAGTGACAGGAAAATGGAGATATTAACTGATAAACTGCCATCGGGAGTGATTTTTATATATAAAAATCGCACCTGATATTCTCACTTTAAACCTGAATATCTCTGGATCCAGGGAACCAACCTAGAAACAAAATTCAAGATTCATTTGAAAGAAGTGATTCTCCCCTTTCAGGGGGGCCCTGGGCAATTGCCCACTTTGAGTGTGCCCCGGATTCTATTTCTGCAAAATACTGGTGTCCAGTGCCTCTGGCTCGTGTTACTGCCAACTCCCTCTGCCCAGTCTATCACTATGGGTAACAGGAGGAAGACAGTTAAACTGCCCAAAGCGGTGTCAAGTGCTTCTGCACCTCCTTCAGATGATGAATCCATCCCGAAGGATCCCCTGTTCCAGTCTCCGGAGCCACTAGATGCTCAGGAATGTTCCACCTCCCAAGCTTTTCTGGCGCAGATACAGTCACAGCTAAAAAGCTGGGGAAATTCTCTCGCACACAGCCCACTCTCCTCAGGGGTCCCCGAACCCATCTGCCTCTCTTTTTGAAGGCTCAAAGAGTCTGCCGCAACTTGTGAGCTATGAGGCTACTACTGATTCGAGTGACCCAACCGCAGTGCTGGACCGCAAGTTCACGGAGGTGCTGGTGGCCATAAACATGTATCAATCTAAACTTGTTACCAAAATTGATGAGTTAAGGCAGTTATACTAAGACATGATGTGCACAAAGCCAAAGAACGAATTAAGGAAATGGAGGGCAGGATTTCTGAGGTAGAGGATGTGGTTCCCTCCACGACTCCATGCGAGAAGCCCTTATTGTAGTTCTCCCCACGCCAGGCAAAGATCCCCTACTTCCTGATTCATACCACCCAATTTCCCTGCTAAATTCTGATATTCAAATACTACCTAAAATTCTACCTAAATACTACCTAAAATTCCTAAAAGACTCAATAAGGTACTGTCCTTGGTACACCCAGATCAAACGGGCTTTAAGCCTGGAAGGGGAACCGACATTAACATACAAAGATTGTACTTAAACATTGCAGAGGCGGGCGGCTCGTCGGATCCTGGGCTCATACTTTCTTTAAATAATTGCAGGGCCTTTGACTCGGTCGAATGGCCCTACTTATGGGACCCTTATGCCGAGACTAGGTATAGGTCCCTGTTTTACAGCTCCAGTCAGACTTCTATATAAAGCACCTTAAGCCAGGTTTGGATTGTGGCGCAGCTGCACTGGCTTTCATGCGACAGAGTGCATTATTGTTGGACATTATTCATTGAACTCCCTGCAATGGGTAAGTGAGCCCCAATGTGTTATAGGCCAGAAGGCACATATACACACTAAAAATACAATCAGGGAATCTGAAACCTACCATAAGCCTGTATATTGCAAAATATAAGCCTAATGTAGTCCCCAAAGGGGAAGGTGAGTGGCACTAGACCTGCTAAACAGACAAAAAAGATGATAATTACCAAAGAGCCTGGACAGTGTGCAAAATTAGGGTCGAAAAGTACCCCACGCATTTCACTGAGAACCACAGCTCCCACAGGAGACCTTGAGACCCTGAGCTGAGGAAGCCACGGTTTGCAGCGCTATGCTATCAGGCTGAAGTAGGATGCTTCTTGCACTGTGTCTGGGCCTGCCATGGTTTAATGTTTTCTGGTCTGAAGTTCTGGAGTTTCTTAATCAACATTTTGAGTTCCAACGCTTATTGTCCCCTACCATGTGCCTCCTTGAATAAATAAATACTTAAAAAAAGATATTTCATCCCAGTTAACACAATGGGGCACATTTACTTACCTGTCCGAGTCGCAATCCCCGAGGTGCGTTCCCATGTAGTTCCACGTAGATCCTGCACCCGATATCCTGCATCTGTCGCTCCCCACTCAGGTCTTCTGGAGTTCACCTTCTTCTTTGGGCCGCCCCTGATTTGTGTTGCATGAAAGCCGGTGCGATTGCGACACAATCCGATCGCGTGCGACACAATCCCTAGCGCAATCCCCGAAAAGAAACCCAATAAAAATACGGCCACGGAACCCTTAGTAAATGAGCCACAATGTCTTACAACTGTGGGTAATGTATCAAAAGAGATTGGAGGATTCAAATGTGAATGTGTTTCATAAGAGAAGACATGAATAAACTCAGAGTTAGAACTGAGGAGGTAGAGGAGAGAGTGGGGAAAATGGAGGATTCGGATGTTGAAAGAAGAATTAAAGATCTCAAAAAGAAAGTCCTTGTGACCCAGTGTAAACTACTAGATTTAGAAAACCTCTCTAGAAGAAATAATCGCAGCATTGTGGGGTTTCCAGAAGGTTAAGAAGGAGAGGATACCACCAAGTTTATTTCAGATTGGTTGCTGGCCACCTTCCCTGAGGGGGTCCATATCACTGTGTTCCTGGTGGATGAGCGCACCAAGTACCAACCAGGAGCCCAGCCAAGGAATATGCTGGTGTGGCTTTTATTCCCGATAAATAGGGATAGTATATTACATAATATATTAGGATCTATGGATCATATGAAACATAATAACGCCCCGATTATCCCCAGGAAACCCAGAAAAAAATAAATAGCTATGCTTGTCTCAAAAAAGATTAAAGGGAAAAGGGATTGTGTATTCTCTATCTTATCCAGCCAAGCTTAAAGTGCTGTATGAGACCAAGTTAGTTTTCTTTTAAACGCCGAAGAAGCATACGAATGGGCAGAAACGTTATTGAAAATCTGAGGGTGCTGGGTGGGCACATCTGCACCAGCAACTAATTTTCTCCAAATTGAGTCTAGGGTTGTAATATCCTGGGTAATAGGAAGGAAGTTTTGGGATGTGGGGCAGAGGAGTGAGGCAGTTGACAGTCGGGCTGAATGGTGGAGATACTATAATTGTAATACATGTTTTATTTCTTTTTATCTATGAACCCATATGATTAAAGTGCTGGAATATGCGAGACCTAAATAATACATATAATACATTGAGGAAGGCGTGTTTTCAGTCTATGCCTCTCATCAACCAAAGGTGATTTGTTTTCAGGAAATACACCTCATGGGGGATACTTGCAGGACATTGATTAAGCTATGGTTAAGCCGTTATTATTATGCCACTATCTCTTCATATGCTCGTGAACTGAGTATTATAATTAGTAATAGGGTCTGTTTTCAAGAATTTGGAGTCTGATTTCAAGATTTTGGTGGGTATTTATCTTCCCCTTGAGATGCCATTGGAAGTGCTAGTGAATATTGTAAAACGAATGGGTAATTATGAAGGTGCACCTTTTTGCTGGGGGATTTTAATCATTTAATCAGTGAAGGACTCGATAAATTACAGGGGAGACATCTTTGTGCATCAATGTCTAAACATACTATTACAATATTTGGTAGATTGATTTCCGAACTGAGCTATAGGGATATTAAGAGGGAAAGGAATCCTGAAAACAGAGCTTATACTTGTTATTGTAAGTCACATGAATCCTTTTCAAGGATAGATTTGGTGTTTGGTGAATTTAGTGGAAGGGGTAGTGATCAGAGCAAGGGGCCTCTCAGATTATTCTCTGGTCTGATTCACAATAAGAAAGTCTAAAGCGATGGGAATTACTTTTTTTTAAACTTAAGCCCATCTGGTTTAATTTAGTAGTGATTTAAGTGGGGAGATCAATTTTTTTTTCTAAGTAAAAACTTGGGTGAGCAAGATATAAGGGTAGTATGCATTGAAGGCTTACATGAAAGGACTGATTCAGTATCAGATTAGTCTTTTCAAAAGAGCCGAAGAAAAGAGTCACAGATTTGGAAGGTAATGTTGTGGAAAACCCAACTGAGGAGAACAGGAGATTGTGGTTAGAGGCTCAAGAAATGCCTTAGGACAGTAATGGTGAACCTTTTGGAGACAGAGTGCCCAAGCTACAACCAAAACCCACTTATATGTCGCAAAGTGTCAACATGACAATTTAAGCAGTAACCTTTTGATCCCTGCTGTATCACATGTTTCAATCGTATTGGCATCCTGAGTTATATAATAGAAAGATGATGGAGAAATATGGATTGTGGCTTCCCTGAAATAATGGGTTGTATTGGACGGCAGGAAGAAGCTTGCCTGTCTGGCAAGCTCTGCACTGAGGTGAAATCCTGGGTGCCCACAGAAAGGGCTCCAAATGCCACCTCTGGCACCCGTGCCATAGGTTTGCCACCACTGCCATATTGCATGGAGAAAGCTACCTTTGAGTTAAGAAGGTAAAATTAAAAGTCGATTCTGGGGAAGTATACATGAATGGAAAAACTGGCAAATGTGTTAAAAGGTCGGAATTTGAGGAATTCTATTGGGCCATTTAGGGGGAAAATGGAATGTTGCTGGTATATCAAGAAGAGATCAGAGAAGAGTTTAGGCTCTTCTATGAGAATATTTACTCCTCAGAGTTGGGTGTGGGAGAAAAGGAGATGAATGATACCTTGTCTATGGTACCTGTTCCCAGTTTATGCTCAGATGAGAGGGAGTTTCTATAGCACCCATTGGGATAGGAAGAGCTCAGTGAGGCATTAAAGAGTCTTCCTAGGGGCAATCCATGGGTAAAAACGGGATTCCACCGGAGGTAATCTTGCAGTATGTCGAAATATTACTCCCTATTTTGTTGAGGGTCTCTAATTACCCCTGGTTTGAGGGTTTACTGCCCCAGTCAATGATAGAGGCAATTATTGTTTTGATTATTAAGGAGGGGAAATGTCTTTTGTTTATGTACAATCATGGGAGTATGGGATACCGGTGGATATGGATTTTATAGAAAAGTCTGGTCAACTGTAGGGTATTAGACTAAATTGGGGCAAGTCATCCTGTTTGCCGCTTGATAGAACTTCATGGTCTCTACCTTCCTTTGATCAACTTAATAGTGGACAAATTTCAAGACACTTATTTTGTACAAAAACAAGGCATGGCCATGGGATCCATTGACCCCCATTGACCCCCTGAACACATATCATATTTGTCATATTTTGAAGAAACATGTCATATTTTGAAGAAACTTTAATTTATCCAAACAGCTTTCACAGTCATTAATGAATTTGTAATCTTAACTCCATTTGGACTGAACTACAGTTCACACACCATTATCATACTAGTGAAATTCTGTTTCTGAAAGCCCTATTAATCAAAGGTCCTTGTGGAAAGATATCTACTCAAAACCAATGGACCAAAAAAAACAATCTTTCTCCACTATACCAGTTGCCACCCTAATGCCACTAAAATTCCTACCTATTTCACAGTAACATAGGGTAGAATGCATAGTCAGCCAACCAGAGATTAGGGACCGGCACCTTGATGAAATGTGTAGTAAATTTGTCGCAAGAGGTTATGCCAGTGACACTTGATTTAAGACTAGCACACACAAAAAAACAGAGAGACAACACATGCCACATACCTTTTGTACAAAAATATCATCAATTTGCTTTCAGATTAAGGTATCTGTCACAGGTTCCCCTCGCGATCCACGTCACGGGTCGTGTGCAAGCCCATGCCCCTTTCCATGGTGCTGCTGGGGTCCCCCCAACAACCTCACCTCTCCATGCCCCTGCTCCTGTCCAGCCCCCGTGCGTCCCTGCTCCCTAACCTAACCACAAGACTGTCACTTGCTAAGGTACCTCAACCTTGGCAGCCACAGCAGACTAGTAACACCTTTGGAACGACCTGGTGGCACCCTGCCGCAACAAGACCATCCCGATCCTGAACCCTAACAGTAAGATCCGGCCATGGATCCCGCCAAGGTGTCACGTCCGGTACTGGCTGATCTTTCCAGCGTTACACAGTGCTCACTGCACATAGAACTGATGCCATCTCAGTTTGTACCTGCATTTGACGGCAACCAAATCCTACCGTGATTCAGACGTCTTTTGGTGATGATGGGCTGGGTAAACAGGGACATATGGACCTATACTGTCCCTATAGACCCCCTCAAACTCCTGCCCTAACAAGGGCAGTCCTCAGCTGTCCTTAATATAAAGTACGCATGCCCCCTATATTGCGCCACCTTCCCTGACGCGTTTCGTCTTTTGACTCTTCAGAGGGATTTTAAGAGGACTCGCCGACTGTTTTAGGCTAAGGCTGAGTCCGGCATAAAGTGGCATGCACCTGGAACTACTTAGCTGTACGCTAAACCGTGGAAAGGTAAACCACGGTGGTTATCGGCTCAGTGCGATAACGTATCGCGTCAGAGAGAACTTGTCCGCTAACCGAAGAAATAACCAGAGGCTTGTCGAGTAGGACCACTGGAATTTGATACCGGGAAACCAGTGCGGCATCCATGAAATTCCCCACGGAGCCGGAGTCCAAGAAGGCGTAGACCTGGGTCTTGGTGCCAGTGCCAAAGCTGAGAACCCCCGGAATCAACAGGCTTAGAGAAGCACTGCTTACACCTAGGGATGCTTCTCCCAAAAACCCTAGGTGCTGGCATTTCCCGGATGCTGGGGACGGATAGGACACGACCCAAGAAAATGCTCAGGACTAGCACAATAAAGACAGAGGTTTCCCTCTGTCTTTATCTCCTGGGGAGATAGTCTGGCTCTATCCACCTCCATAGACTCCTCTGCAGGTGGTACGACTGGAGCGGTCTTTGTAAGGCAGGAGCCAGGCGTAGGCATCATGGACGGACTTCGGGTTGCTGGAGACATGACTCTTCGGCATGCTCCCTAAACAGCACGTCTAGTGGCCGGGTGGCCAGGGTGATGAGACCACTCAGAGTAGACGGCAGATCAAGAGCAGCCAGAGCGTCCTTAATGTGAGAGGAAAGTCCCTTTTTGAAAGCTGCGGACAGGGCCGCATCGTTCCGAGGCCAAGGTATGGAACTGGACTGCATAATCTCCCACGGAGGAATTCCCCTGCCGTAAATTCAATAGCGCAGTCTCAGCAGAGGAAGCCCAAAGCCTCTTCAAACACAGACCGAAACTCTCAGAAAGGCCGCGAGTGAAACCGTAACCGGGTCGTTTCTGTCACAAAGGGGGTAAGCCCAAGCCAGGGCTTTCCCGGAGAGGAGGCTGATTATGAAGGGAGCACTGAGTTATAAAGATCCTGCACATCTTGGAATCGCCATCATACTTGCTGGGCATGGACAGCCGTAGTCTAGGTTCAGCGGCAGGAGGACAAACTGGAACAGTAGAAGTCGCAGAGACAGGCTCATAAACCTGTTGCTCGGTAGCTAGCAGCTGTTGCAGCATGGTGGCGAGTTGCTCCAGCTGATCACGCTGTGCGTCAATCTGCCGAGATTGGTGGATCACGATGGTAGCAAGATCGGGATTGCTGGGAGACGAAACCTCGGCGGGATCCATGGCCGTGTCTTACTGTCAGACTCAGGGGTTTTGGATCCTCTGGACCACTGCACACAATGACACAAGCCACTACCGGGGACCGAAGTCTAAGTGGTACCCGGTTTTCACCAGAGCCCGCCGCTAAGAGGGTTTGACTAGCTGTGGTGTGGTACCACCAGGTTGTTCCACAGGCGTGACTTGTCGGCCAAGGTCGAGGTACAGAAACGGGAGACAATCTTGTGGTCAGGTCCAGGCACAAGCTCAGGGCAGGCGGCCTGGAGATGCAACGTCAGGAGATGGTTACGGGAACACGGGCACACAGGACACAGCAGCACGGAGGAACACTGGTAACACCGGAACACAGAGAGACTCAGGTAGCACAGGAACGCAGGAGACACTGGAACGCAGGGTTATCGCTATGGAGGTTTCTCCGAGGCTGTGAGGCACAAAGATCTGGCAAAACAGGAAGGAATGTGCCAGACTTAAAAAGGGGAAGTGTTGTACCAACCCACCAATCAGCGGTGCGCTGGCCCTTTAAATCTCCTGAAGACGCCGCCCGCGCACGCCCACGGAGCTGGGCCGAGGATCTGGAGTCGCGCGCACGGAGCTGGGCCGAGGATCTGGAGTCGCGCGCACGGAGCTGGGCCGAGGATCTGGAACAGGGAGAGGTGAGTGTCGCTGGCCCCGGGGAGCACGGCTGAGCCTGTGACCTGCGATATGGGTCGCGGGACCACCCGTGACAAAACTTAAATGCAGTATTATCAACTGGGCATTCACATTTAATTTAATTCATACAATTCTTGAACTGGATGTTATTAAAAAATGTACCTATGTGAAGATAACTTACAATGAATGTAGTCATATGGTCACTTAGAAATAAGGAGCAGGAAAGAAACAAGCTGTTTTCACATATGAAATGGCCAGGAGTTATTGCTTGTCCCACAGCTGACCAGTGGTAATAAACAGCAAACCAAAGGGACATGGCTACATTTATGGAAATTATCTATCGACAGGCACGTATTATGTATGCACAGATTTGAATATACCTTTAATAAATTAGCATTATAATGTTGTAACACATAAAAGAAAGTTGAACCAAATAGAAAATTGTGCTATTTTTATATACAATGATATACCAAAAATTCTGCCTAAAAATATATAATTATACACATCATATTAAAACTTACCCAAAATTGCCATCTGTGTTACCATCTTGTTTTGGTTCTCCTTTACTTTTAAGATGACTCACAATCCCATTATCAAACATTAGATGCAGTCGAAAACTTACAAGTTTAATAGCTGTAAACAGGATAGTAGTACACACACAGTAGAGGCAGAGTGCAAAACTTGTTGGTGGAAATCCCTGTAAAATGAATAAGCAATTAAGAAGTAATAGATTAAAAAAAAGAATCAAAACAGACAAAGCACTTCTTTAGGTAATAAATAAGACAATCTTAAAGGGAATCTGTCACCAGATTTTCACTAATAGGTCTAATAACAAGTTCTCAAAACATTATACTAACTTGTCCGCACAGTTTTTAGCTAAAAAAAAATGCATAGCAGGAGACTTATCAGTGCTTCTGCGTTTATTTTTGTGACCAAGCCAAGGAGTGGGCGCAGGTGCTTGGTGGAGATGACCTACTTGGAATGTTCCAGCCCTGTGCCAGTATACTTTCTAAAAACCTAGGATTGTATGTTTGCTGGTTTTTGTGCAAAAGTATGCCATGTCTTATGCCTCTTGTGTATCCATAGGAACCAGCGCATGAGCGCTTATGGTTCATAGTTATTCATGCTAGATAGTTTGTTTCTCATCTTATGTCTGCTCTTCACTCCTCCTTTTGCTCTGCAATGCAGAACACTGTCTTGCATGAACAACACATGCCTTTGGGACACCCTTCTCTTTCGGGTTTACAAACTTAATTTCCTGGGGATAGGAACTATGCATTTTTTATTACCTAAAAATAGTATGGGGATAAGATAGTATAATACTATGGGAACTTGTTGTTAGGCTTATTAGATAACCTGACGACAAGTTCCCTGTAAACAAATGTCATTAGAGAGTTTACATGCTTAGAAAAAAAGACATAGTAAAAAAGACATCCAATAGACATAGTAATTAATTAAAACTAAGAAATAGAAAATGACATCAAATAAGATACAGAGTATTGAAATTACATAAACATTGATGTTCTTTTATTTTGAAAAGGATCTTAGCATTTTTTTGAGGCTTTAACTTGTTATTGTTGCGAACAGCTCCAGAAATTCTCAGTACACAGTAAATTACAGCTAGTGGGAGAGTCCTGTTGTTTTTTAGGAGAATCTACATGGAACAGCTTCTTGCCATATTTTATGTACTGCTCATATATTGTATAAGTAAAGGGCATTTCCACTTAGTCAGAATTTTCCCCAAGTGTTTGTTGTTTGGAGACATAGAGAGTGGAGTATGGACAGGATCTGGGGAGGCAGGGGAGCGGGAAGCCAAATGTACAGTGTTATTATGTTTCTAGTCCCCAGTAAACCCCTTTAAGCCAAATATTATTTAGCTGAAAAATCCATTCCTCGTGTCCCCCTTAAAGGGGTTCTGTAATCTCAATCCCCTGGTGATGTTTACACAATTAAAGATCATTTTAAGCCCTTACAATTTTACTCAGTTTTATTGCTGTTTAGCTCATATCCCTTCCTAGGCTGGTCAGTGTAAAATTCCAGAGTGTGGGCAAGGACTCTCTAAGCAGAAACATTATGATACATCTAGTTTTGTGGGGTGACAGTGTGGTTAGATTACAGGTGTACACTTTCATCTGGCTTCTGACATTGTACTAACACACTGACACATACCCTATCTCCCTGAAAATAAGTCTGTATCTTATATTCATTTATGCTCCTAAAGGGGCACTGGGTCTTATTTTCAGGGGATGTCTTATTTTGTGAAGGACACCTCGTTTTTGTGATTTCCGGGGGTCTCAGCAATGTTCATGGGAAAACCATTTCGATGCATTTACAACATCTTGCAGTATCTAATTGATCTACTAATGCTAATGTATGGCGTGTGGGGAGCTGTAGTAATTGCTGCCACAAGGTATTATTTTCAGGGAAGGCCTTATATTTATAAGCTTGAAAAAAAAATTGTGCTAGGATTTTTTTTTTGGGGGGGGGGGTGTCCTATTTTCAGGGAAACAGGGTAGAAAGAGATGAGAAAGATCAGAAATGATGAGATGCATGAGATACCTTATACACAGAACCATGACAGACAGAGGCTGACAGACTTTCATACTGTCAGCAGAGTTCTATATCTGTTCTCACAGAACAGGTTGAGGGGGCTGCAGTTTTAGGGTACACTGTCGTATCTGTCATCCCTGAGTCCAGTGTCCCCATTACACACACTGTGTGGTACTCCCCTGAATAGATTATCATAGCGTAAGCCCACTAAATTGTACTCCACTAACAATACAGTACCTTATAACCGCCTTCCCCATAAATACCCCTGATTCTTCATTAACATACAGACCCTATATACATTCCCCATCCCCAGTTTAGTTATATTCAGTACCCAATATCAGCCCACCCCTTACAATAAATATCTTGCCCCATATGCAGATCCATACCCCCATTTTAACTGTTTACAGGTGCCCATATGCAACCCATCCACCATCAATTTAGTTATATAGAGATTGTTCAATAACAACCCCCCATTTTTTTCATATTCAGATCTGCCTCTCTGGTTTTATTATATACCGTACAGCCCCCTAAGATGATTATTTAGAAGGTGGCCAATTTAAAATAATAAAAGTTACTTGACTCCTCCCATGCCACTTTACTTCTTCTCCGAGCTCTTCTGCCAGGCCATTGCACTGTGCAGGGACGTGGGCAGCAAGACGTCAACATACAACATTTGTGTCCTCCAGAACATCACAGACAAACAGATGCTGCTCCGCACCACTCTACCACTTGCATCTGTGACTTAACCCTATCCCTGCCCAGCGTTTCTTGAAATCTTTTTCTGGAAATTACAGCATACAGTATTATCACAAAACCCCAACAAACTATAACTCTTCTGAAAGCAGAAACTTCCCCCATTTTCAAAATTACATTAAGGAGTTTATAGACATAGACACTTTCATGCAATTTTGATTCAAGGTGCAACATTTCATACAAAATTCATAAAAATCTACTTAAAACCACTAAAATTGAAATAACCAGACCACTTAAAAAGAAAAGGCAACCCTAAAACCTATTTCTGCTTTGAAACTTCTCGATTGCATTTGTCTTGATTAATAGTTGGCAGCCTATCATACATTTGTAAATAAAACTCACATCAAATAGGTATGCAAAAATAACAAGTCAAATTGAGTAGATTTATATATACCACAATACACAACATCAACATACACTCCCAAAAATGCTAAAACAGAAGCCGTGCAATATTTGGTTGCAATAAACAAATGTGTTTAAAAATATATATAACACACAAAGTAAAAAGGTCATATCACCTACCATGCATACAAAACATATTTTAATTAATACACAATTTAAAATTTCCACAACAAGATGTATACATCCAGACTTCCTCTGTAAAAAAAAACTGTACTTCCCTTAAAAAAAAAATAAGATGGGAGGTGTTTATACATAACTGACATGTATACAACAGACTTGTGTATAGACTCAACTATGAGAGACAAAACGAGAAAAAAAAATCCAGAAAATCACATTGTCTGATTTTTAAAGAAATTATTTGCAAATTATGGTGAAAAAAGTATTTTTTCAATAACAAAACTGCAATGCTTTGTTGGCAATGACAGAGGTGAAATATTTTCTGTAAGTCTTTACAAAATTGTCACATGCTGTTGCTGGTATGTTGGCCCATTCCACAATGCAGATCTCCTCTAGAAAAGCAATGTTTTGGGGTAACATGGACTTTCAACTTCCTTCAAAGGTTTTCTATGGGGTTGAGATCTGGAGACTGGCTAGGCCACTCCAGGAACCTTGATATGCTTCTTAAAAAGCCACTCCATTGTTGTGACAGTGTGCTTGGGATTTACAGTCATGCTGAAAGACCCATGCACATTTCAACTTCAATGCCCTTGCTGATGGACGGAGGTTTGCAGTTAAAATTTCACAATACATGGCCCCATTCATTCTTTCATGTACATGGATGAGTTGTCCTGGTCCCTTCCCAGAGAGTCAGCATTCACTCTCCTCCAAACATGACAAATTGACTTTCTACCAAACTTAGTTTGGTTTCATCTGACCATATGACATTCTCCCATTACGCTTCTAGACCATCTAAATGTTCTTTAGCAAATGTCAGATGGGCCCAAATATGTAGTGGCTTAAGCGTAGAGAGGTCATTAACTAGGACCCCACTGTGTGATCTTGCATGAAGCCTCTAATGGAGGGAGATCATCAGTGGTCATGTATGTCTTCCATTTTCTAATTATTGCTCCTAGAGTTTCTTCACACCCAGCTGCTTATGGTGTCCTTCAATAGCTCTTTGGTCTTCAGCATAGAGGAGTTTGGAATATGACTGAGGTTGTGGACAGGTGCAATTACTACAGGTAATGGTGGACATGTATTAATCCTATTGCTTTCTTTTTTTTGTGCAACTTTTTGCAGTTTGAGACTTTTTAGGTGCAGAATCATGCAGCGTACCAAAGTTATCTGCCTCTAGGATTTAATGCAGTGTGCCATATTTATCATTAAGCCCAGATGTTTTTTCAACTTGAGATATTTGGGCTCATTTGGTCCCATTCATACACTTAAGTCCCAAAAACATAGCTTGCTAGACCCAGACTTACATTTGGGTGCTACTATTTGGGACTAAAAACTTGCACACCACAAAAAGTTGCAAAAGTGAGACTAAACAGGCAACTCATCACATGTATCACAAAAGGGGAAAAAACCTAAGATATATTGCAATGATTAAGTAGGCAAACTTCAGAATCATTAAGAAATTGGCAGCTGAAAAACTATGATACAGTAATGTGTGTGTTTTTTGTGTAACATGCAACTTTTTGGACAAGTTCTGTGTTTTGGTGTTAATATACATTGGTGAAGAGGATTGTTTGTTTCATGGAGCAAGTGTTTTCTCTGATTGTTCTGGATAGTAGAGAGTTGATAAAATGGGCATTAGTTTATGTAAGTTCAGTTAATGAATGGGGGTTCAAGTTTTTCAGGAATCTAATGCCCCCTGCACTGCTCTGACAGAGTGCAGCAACTTTTTTTGGTGCACCCTTAAAATAGAGCAAAAGACACAATTCTGTTGGAAACTGCATGATAAATGCATTCCCTTACTGTGCACTGGAATGCCCCTTTCAGTGCAGAAATTTGTGGTGCATCAGGTATAGTGCAGTTGCAACACAGATGAGTCACGGACACTTTATAAATACAAGTGTAAGCTGTTTTAACTAAAAAAAAATGTGTAAAGTCAGACAGAAAACTGACATGGGGGATGTAGTAAATCTGGGGCATTAACTTTATCTGTGAGTTATAAGAAGTTCCTCTGTGCACCCGCCTCAAGCTTCACCATGCAGTCTGCCGACTAAGAAGCTGGGGGAGTCGCCTTTCAGAGGACTATAACTTAGGATCCCTGACACGTAGAATCTCAGGGTAGAATCTCTTTTCTTTTATTTGAGTTTTGGATTGTGGGGGAGATTTATTATCATTTCTATGGCAGTTTTTTGGCATAGAAGCACTGAAATAATCAAAATTTCTTGCACAATGCAAGAAATTGTTATTCATTCTGCGATTACGCCACCTCCAAGCCACGTGGGTGCCAGCACAGCACGGCCAGCAGATACATCAGGATGGTGGGGAGGGGGCGGTAATTCAGTGCTTATGTATGACATGCCTTCTGCTGTTTCAATTAACTTTTAAAATGACTGTCAGGAGTGAATTATCCCTGGCACCTAGGAACACAATTATAGATTTATATGAAAAAGCTCAAGAGAACTGTAAAAAATACAGAGAACGGTGATATTATCTGGCAGAAACTTATAGTTGTAGGTATGTGGTGCTCACCTGTTAAATACTTGTACAGTGCATATAGCTCCCTTAAAGAGTAATCCACAGTGTATTCCTGTAGTGGTGATTGGCACAAGCAGCTCTCACAAGTAGGGCCCATACCAAATAACCACTAGTAGGAGTGTCAGTATTCATTATGATGACTAGTTACACTCCTAAATAAGAAAAAGTGTTTTTATTGAGCAAAAAAAGAGGATGATTAACAGACATCATGAGGTATTTCGGTTGCTCGGACCCTTTCTAAAACAATGGGCAATTAAAAAGAAGGAAAACCATGTACACAGCAATAAGGATAGAAAATAGCAGTGTGCAAATACAATTAAATAATTACATAGGTTATTACAATATATATAGTTATATAAAAACATAGGTAAATAGATAGAAGTAAAAAACATTGGTGCAGATTTACTTACCCGACGAGGATTCGGGTCCGGCGCGATACATTAAGATCGTATGTCCGAGTTCCTGCATGTGTCACTTCTGCGGCGAGGTCCCCCGGAGTTCACCTGCTTCTTCCTGGTGCATGTGAGTGCATGATCTTGCGACACATTTCCTTTTTTAAATTTTGTGGTTAGTCCGAATCTGTGGGGTTGTCCGATGGCCACACCCCCCGATTTCTGTCGCATGCAAGCTGCTGCCAATGTGCCACAATCCAATCGTGTGCGCCAAAATCCCGGGGCAATTCAGCCCAAAATGGAAATAATCGCGAAACCCGACAAAAGTGCGGCGTTCCGACCATTAGTAAATAAATAAGCCCTATTGTGTGAAAAAAATATATAATAAATCTATATAATTTTAGCGCCTATAGGGAATTATAAGGTAGCATTGAGGTAGTAACTGGAATGTTATTTGTGTTGTTTATTTTGTGAAACACTGTTCATGCCTTGCCTGGAGTAATGATGCACAAAACAATTTCCCAACGGTATTAATCAAGTCTTATTCTATTGTATTATATATACACTTCTTCAAAGTAGTTTGTAAATAATTAGATAGATAAATCAATAAATGGATAAAAACATAAAAGAATCTGATATAGCAACCGATTAGAATAAATAAATGTGGTTAAATAAAAATATTGTTAAAATCGTAAACTTATAAATAGATAAATAAAATTATAAACATAACCTGGGTACATATGCATGATAATAAAACACTAACACTTGGAATTTAAAACAGACTTTTTAGGCTTTCATTAAGACCTGATGGAACTAAACAATGTAATTTACAAAATCCAGAACATTTCACACTGTTATAAGGTTTTATATCGCTGTGGCATGGACAGACAAAGGTATTCCATGATGGTGATGGTAAAATCCCTATAACTGCAATCGTGGTGTGTGGCCGCATGCCTGGAAACACTATGAAGAGGGAAGCCTTTCTCAATATTACTCCTGTGCTTATTTAAAGGAAACCTACCACCATGGATGTACCTATTAAGGTAGATCGGGTGGTAGGTGCCTCTATTGTCCGCGGAGTAGCCGGAGCTGAGGCTACACTGCCCAGTAGTCTCTTTGATCCTCCTGCCCGCATATCTTCTAGCAGCTGTGCGCCCTCGTCCGTGAAACTGGCGTTCTGCGCATGCGCAGAACACAGGCCCGTGGCTGTACGGAAACTGCTCCGAAGCCGGAGCTACTGCACATGCCAAAGATAAGCAGGTAGGAGGATCAAAGAGGCTACTGGGGCGTGGAGTAGCCGCACCGTGTAGCCTCAGCTCCGGCTACTCCTTTGCCCCAGTAGCTCCTTTAGAAAATTAGCATATCAGGGCAACAAAAGTTATAAAAAGTACAATGTACAATAGAGGCACCCACCGCCCAATCTACCTTAATAGGTACATCCGTGGTGATAGGTTTCCTTTAACATCTCTCTAAGGGGGCAGGTGGTGTGGCCCATGTGAGGGAATAGAATCCATTTTCTATTGTGTTCTCACACCATTTATCTTTACAAAAACCCTATGCATAGTACCATCCCCCGCGCACACACATCATTTTACACTGATATATCCTGTTCAAGGCAACTGGAATGCGAGCATGCTTAGTAATGTTTCTTTGTCCCAAGAACCTGTAAAAACTTTCTCTGCTACCTAAATAAATTGGAATGCTCAAACATGTGAAGGTCTGAGTGGTTCACCAAGCAGCTCGTACTATACAATGATTTGGACACACATCACATCAAAGATAAGAGATATTTTTCTAACACCCACATATTGTAGCTTGCATGTGCATTCAATTAAGTAGATAATATAATTAGAGCTACAGTTCATAAAGGTGTTTATGTCAAAAACCTCTCGAGTGACATTAGAACAGAAGGAGGTTTTTCTATGTGAAATTGACTCGCAGCATTTACAGCGACTGTGACCACACTTAAAACTACCAGTTGGAGTCTTAGTTTTAAGGTAACTAAGTGCCAGTATGTTCTTCAACATTTTGCATCTCCTAAAACCATGTTTTGGTTTAGCTGGGAGTATATCCTTTAGATCATGGATCATGGAGAAGAACACCCCAATGTTTGTGCAGTATTTTTCTGGTATTGTCCCTTGAAAAGGTGGAAATAAAGCTAAAATTGTGTTCCATAATTGGCCTAGATTGATTTATTTACTTTATGTATCTCAGTTGTGTGTTTCGTAGGCAGTTTGAGACAAGTGGCCTGATCAAGTTGTCCTGCCCTCATATAGGCATCCCTCACAAGAGACTTGTGATAGCCTTTAGTATTAGACCTGTTTGTCAGGATCTTACTCTGTTGAATAATCGGAGATGTCCGTGCAGTTCCGTCTAACCCTCTTGTATTGTCCAAACGGTGTATTTAAAAGACATTTCTTAAAAATGGTCACTTGTGAAGTTCAGGTAGCTATTACTGTTTACCTTTTTCAAATACATTCTCGTTTTGATGGTACCTTCCTTGGTGTGAAAGACTTCCACATCCAAGAACTCCATATTATTAGTAGTGATGTTACTACCGGTAGTAAACTCAAAGCCCCATGTATTGTTATTCAGGTCTTTGCCAAAATTGGTCGCCTCTCCCCGGGTACCATCCCAAATAATGAAGATATCATCTATGTGGCATTTATAGAGGATACACTTCTTGAATAGGTTATGTGTATAAACACATTGCTCTTCAAAAGATCCCACATATATATTTGGAAAACTCTGGGCAAATTTACTCCCCATTGCCGTACCCCTTTGCTGTAAATAGATAAAATTCAGAAAAGAAAAATAATTATAAGTATAAACTTAATAGTGTTTTTTGAATTCCAAGTGTTAATCTTTTATTATCATGCATATGTATCCAGGTTATGTTAGTAATTACGGTATATTTATCTATTTATAAAATGACGATACAATATTTTTATGTAACCACATTTATTCCATTACGTTGCTATATCAGATTCTTTTATGTTTTTATCCATTTATTGATTCAACTAATTTATTTATAAAACTACTTATGGAGAAGTATAGAAGTATATATTATATATTAGAATACATGTCATGGTTCGTAGAGACAAACCGTCAGAGAGTATCTGTGGGAAGAGTCTGTGGACTCCCTGGACCACCGCGTGGAAAGATGGTATTAGCCGCAAACAGGGACCGGAGTCTAAGTGGCCCCTGGTCTTCACAAGAGCCCGTCGCAAAGCGGGATGGTCTTGCTGCGGCAGGGAGCCACCAGTTCATTCCACGGGAGCGACTAGGCCCGCGGTGGAAGCCAAGGTAGAAGCAGGAAACAGGAACCACAGGATGGCACAGGAACCACAAGGATGGATCACCAGAGTAGGAACCGCTGGAAGGATCACAGAAACAGACCTCAGCTGGATGGCAGGACCTCAGGGATACCGGAACTCGGAGGAACACTGGAGCATGGAAATCTGGGAAAGCAGGAACACTAGGGAACACAGGAAGGCTTTCCCTTCAGGGAAATGACTTGAAGATCCGGCAGTGAATGAAGAGAAGGTGCCGGATTATAAGGACGAGCCGGATTAGCCAGCACCAATTAGCTCTTTAAATCTGGACAAGTCGGCTTGCGGCCGAGCGCGGAACACAACGTGCAGCCTGGACAGGGACAAGTCGCATTAGGAGCCAGGAGAGGCGAGTACAGGCCGGGGGAGCAGGGTCACCGCAGCACACAGGAGGACACGGGTGTAACCATGACAATAAAACTTTATTAATCCTTAGAAATAACATTATAGTTTCTACCTTAATTTTTTGGGGGTGGGGAATTGAAGGTGTGACTCAGTCCTTTTCTTTAGCCACCGTATGGTTAAATAGTTCAATTGCCTTCAGGATGAAGGAGTTGTGGAACCTTGTGGCACAGAAACACACCTGGCGGTAGAAATTACATATGTCGCTCCATTGCTGCAGTCATGTAGTGGGTGGGTGTCGTTTTTCGGAATGGTGTCAATTTTCCTTAGGCATCTGGTTTGCCAGACTTCCTCTAGCAGACTCCCCAATAGTGCTCTGGGCTCTCAGTATGACCTTGTTGAGCCGGTTCTTTTCTCTACTGATTAAGCCTCCTCTCCAACAGACAACTGAGTAGAACAATATGCTCGCCCTCATCGTTTTGTAAAATATTAAAAATATTAGGGTGGAGATTTGGAATGACATCCGCTTCCTCGAAAAGTACAACCTGGTCATCACCTTGCCACATACTCAGTCGATAATAGTCCTCCATTCAAGCCTGTCGTGAATGTGCACTCCCAGGTACTTGTAGGTGTTGACCTGATCTATTTCTCGCCCGTTGATCCTAATTGGTACTCCACTTTAGGTCGATGACCATCTCCCTTGTTGCTTTCACTCCACTTAACTAAGTCACTAATGGTATTTCTGTACTCCGCATAGTTGCCCTCGTTTTTTTTGTTTGTTTTTTAAAAATAATTTTTCTTTAAATGAAAAATATAAACAATATTTAACATAGTATTTCGATATCAGACTTTTTACATATCACTAAGTGGATAGCTTATCAAAGTATATTAAATTTTACATATTTATCCTTTTATCTCTTGTATCAGGCTGTAGCATCCCCTCATCAAAGCTTTATCCATATCTTAACCGATTTGAGCATTGTTTATATAATACCCCTCTATATTACTACTCAAAAACAAAAAAAAGAAAAAAAAAACACCAAACCCCGTTCCTTGCTCCTTCCCTTCTGTCACTCAAATCTAGACCTCTCCTTATCTACCCAATGACCTTACCCTGCCTTCACCACCTTGCCCTCCACTTTTCCAAAATACCTCCTTCTCAGGAAAATATCTATCATTGCATATCCTCCATATTTGATCAAATCTTTACATCCTCCTCCTACCTCTTTGATACATAGTGAACCTTTCCGTTTGCAACATTTTATTTGTCACACTAATCCACATTTCTTTTGTGGGCAGGTCCACCATAATCCAGTTTTTAACTATACAGTATCTTGCTGTCAATAGAAGTTTCTTTATTGCTATGTTATTATTGGCCGGTGCATTAATCTTCTCTAACAACCCCAGAATGCATGTTTCAAAATTGAAGATACCTTCTATGTTATATAAATCTATTATTTCCTGTACCACCTTCCCCAAAATCCTCTTATTTTCTCACATAGCCAAAATACGTGTATATCATCCGCCATGTTCATCTCACATCTATTACATCTATAGTTTTTTGATCTATAAAATTGAGATAATCTCTTGGGGGTATAATACAATCTATAGGAAATAAAAAATGGCATCTTTTTATGACTTGGGGTTAGAATAGCTTTTGAGTATTCTCTCTGGAGCATCACCCAATTATCTCTATCCATCTCCGGTAATTCCCTAACCCATTTTTTGTGCAACATGTCCACACTTATCTCTCTATTGATATTGTCCAAAATTTTATAGATCTTAGCAATTTTGATTTTAGAGAATATTATGCCATATATTCATTTTTTTTTAATATTGGAGGCTCTATGATATTACATTTATTACTTTTCTCTTTCAATATCTTTTGTAATTGGAGATAGTTATACCACATATTCTCTTCCAAACTGAATTCCTCTCTCAGTCTGGAGAAGGTTTTTAGCCTTCCATCTTCTTCGTTTAATATATCTTATATCATGGACAATCCACTTTCTCTGATTCACTTCTACAGGGATCTTTAAAATTCTATTTCCCCATAATGGCATAAACTCTAAGTTATCCTTTACCTGACACAACTTTCTTATTTCCGACCATACCATATACATCATTTTGACTGTCTCATTTGGATAATATAACCTATCATTACTCTCCACCCCCATTACTAGAATTTCTAGCATATTATAATCTACATTATTAACTCCCAATAATGTCCTCAACGTTTGACTATGTGGATTCTTATCCCAATTAAATAGATATTGAGTCTGTGCCACCAAATAATATAGTTTCATATCTGGAACTGCCATACCTCCATCTTGGAGGGGCAGTTTAAGTACCTCTAACTTTAACCTAGGCCGTTTCCCGCTCCACACAAGGTCCTGAAATAAACCCTTGATTATTTAAAAGAATTTCATATTTCGTACATACAACACTGCAGGTAGAATTACCATTTTTAATAGCACTATCCTCCCCATCATATTAAGTGAGATTGCTTTCCAGGTTTTTATTTTGTCCCTAAGTTTCTGTATCAGAGGAATAACATTACATTTATATAATCAGATACCTTCGTAGAAAAGCATTTCCCCAGGTACTTAATTGTTTACCCCACTCCATCACTATCACATCGCTTGGTTTACATCCTGTATCATGTAGCGGAATATAGACTGATTTTTTCCAATTTATACTTAGTCTGGACATTTGCCGAAATAAATGGAAGACCTCAAAAGTTCTGCTTTCAGATCGATGATTACCCAAAAATAACAGTAAGCCATCAGCATATAATGAGATTTTTTCTTCATTATTCCTTTGAATAAATCCCTCTATGCTTGTATCTTGCTGAATTCTAGATGCTAAAGGTTCAAGTGGAATTGCAAAGAGCAATGGTGAAAGGGGGCACCCTTGTCGTGTTCACCGAAACAAAGATATCGCTCTTGAGGTTCTTCCATTTATCAGCACCCTAGCAATAGGGTCCCTATATAATAATTTTATCCAGGCCAAGTAATTAGGCCCAAACTCCATAGCTTCTAAAGTTTGCCATAAAAATTGCCATTCAAGTGTATCAAACGCTTTTATGGTGTCCACAAAATAGATTGTTACCTTCCAAACCCGGCTAACAGCATGCCCGAAGTGTTCAGAACCAAATACAGACCTTTGGCATGGTCTATGGCAATGTGATCACTCGCAAAACTACTGGCAATCAATCAAAGAACATATCTATACTCACTGGAAAGTTAACTTACCCATGGACCCACTGCTTTTTCTCTTGCATATTGAAGAGGGAGGGGAGGATCAAGAAGAGGATTGCAACATCCGCTTAGACATACATGCCCTACTGTTAGTAGCAAAACGGTGCATAATGAACCATTGGATTCAATCGTCCATACCCACTGTTACAGAAGTAGTATCACAAATGAGAAATTTGGTTAGGTTAGACCGACTGGAAGCCCTACAACATAAAGAAAAGCAGGCCAAAGGTTTCTTCAGAAAATGGAAAACGTTTATAACCACACATATGTCAAGGGCAGAAATGATAGAATTAGTCTAACTGAATGGTACAACACACAATTTCTCAAAGGCACACTGGGAGCTCTACAAATATAATATTCAGAGTGATCATAGTACAGAGGAACAGTGCTCCCCCCCTCCAAGATAGACCAAGCAGTGGGTCCTAACAAAATAGTGATAAGCACAAATAACCCCCCCCCAGGGATAACCGCAGTCTTTACTTACAAGTCATTTCATGTACTATTCTGTATGATTTCTCCACCTGTAACACCGGTGAATGTTTCATGATAAACGATATTAGTGCATCAACTCTGCCTCCAGCAAAATACCTAATGTTTACGTTTTTCTTTTTCTGTTATATATTGAAAATCAAATAAAATGTTTAAAAAAAAAAAAAAAAAAAAGGAATAGATTGTTGCCCTCGTTGATGCAACCGACAACAACCAAGTCGTTCCAAAATTTTTGCACGTGGCAGGAGATAGGGTTATATCTGAAGTCCAAAGTGTACAGGGTGAAGAGAAATGGGGACAGTACAGTATGGCCACTTGTGGTGCTCTGCTGTTTCTGATGACTGTATTGGAGTGGAGGTTTCCTATTTGGACATACTTCAGTCAGTTCCTCAGGTAGTCATGGGTCCAGTTGGTTAGGGTGGTGTCCATTTGTAGTGCCCTAATTTTTTTCTCTCAGGCCACCTGGTTCTATTTTATTGAAGGCACTGGAAAAATCGGAGTACATAATTCTGACTAAGGTTATCCTGCGCAATAGGGGAGAGTATGTCCTGTGCAGCAGAAACAACACTACATTGTCCACGTCTATCCTGTCATTGTAGACGAACTGGAGTGCATCCAGACGCCCCTTAACTTCCCCTTTTAGGGGCTTAATCAGGACTCTTTCCAGGCCTATAAATGCATTCTGTGGATGTAGAGCCCTTTTTGAATATTGCCAATAAATTTGCCTTGTGCTATCACTTGGCACTGTACTAGTCATTTAGGGAAATATCTGGAGATTTTAAACAAAGGCAAAGCTACAACAGAAAGGAGTTCTTTTGAGGTGTAATCCATCTGATTGAGGAGCCTTGTACACATGTATTGTATTGAGCTTAGATTGGATCATATCTACATGTAGCCAGTCTAGTATACTACAGGAAGCCTCAACTCCACTAGAACAACCGACATCAGATCTTCTATCTTCAGAGCTAAAAACCATTTTATAACTTTCACCTTCTCATGATTGCCAGTTACCAATCCCCTATTATTTATATTATTATATAGCAATGCCATCTGACTTTCTTTTAAATACTTAAACTATGTTTTACTCATTGTTTAAATTTATAAATACACTTAAAAAAAACTATTTTTTTACCTCTTATTGCATACCACTTTAAAATGGACCTGTGGTTCAGTGTCTCAAATTGTTGTAACAAGAACTGCACGAGTGAGAGAGGCAGATCAGACTCACCTCTGAAGCCTTCGTCCCGGATGTACTCATGCAGGTGCCAAGAACTCCAAAACCAAGGTAAGTATAATTATTTTATTAATGTGATTACAGACACAGCTCATATAGGGCAATGGGCATGGTAGTCGCCATATAGGGCGTCGCCATGGTAGCTTCGGGTCTCACGAAGACCCGAAGCTACTTCGGGTTAACCCATACATTACAATGTGCTATCAGCACATTGTAATGTATGAGGAGTAAAATCCCCATATACTGCCATACTGTTGTATGGCAGTATATGGTAGGATCGATCAGACAACCTAGGGTTAAAGTACCCTAGGGAGTCTCAAAAATATTAAAAATAAAAAAAAAAGTTAAAAAAAAAATTATAATAAAAAAACCTAAAAATTCAAATCACCCCCCTTTCCCTAGAACTGATATAAATATAAATAAACAGTAAAAATCATAAACACATTAGGTATCGCCGCGTCCGAAAATGCCTGATCTATCAAAATATAATAACGTTTTTTCACTGTGTTTAACCCCCGTAACGGAAAATCGCGGCCAAAGTCAAAACTGGCACTTTTTTGCCATTTAAAAAAAAAATAAAAATTCTATAAAAAGTGATCAAAAGGTTTTACAGTCCTAAAAATAATATCATTGAAAACATCATCAAAAGCCGCAAAAGATGACACCACCCTCAACTCCATACAACGAAGTATGGAAAAGTTATAAGCACAAGAAGACGGCAAAATTAAAAAAAAATTTTGTTCATGAGGTTTTAATTTTTGTAAATGTATGAAAACATTATAAAACCTATACAAATTTGGTATCCCTGTAATCGTACTGACCCAAAGAATAAATTAGATGTGTCATTTGTGGCGTGAAGTGAAAGCCGTAATATCCAAGCCCACAAGAATACAACACAAATGCGTTTTTTCACCATTTTCACTGCATTTGGAATTTTTTTTCCCGCTTCCTAGTACATGGCATGGAATATTCAATGCGATCACTATGAAGTGCAATTTGTTACGCAAAAAACGAGCTGTCACATAGCTTTTTACATGTAAAAATAAAAAAGTTATAGATTTTTGAAGGTAGGGAGTGAAAAATGGAAATGAAAAAACGGGAAAGGGCCAGGTCCTTAACCGGTTAATGACTCAAATTGACATGACAGGTTACCTTTCAGGGGTTTGGGAGGTATTCTACCAAACTTGTTGGAGGTCGTGGCAAGAATTAAAAAAAAATATGTATCTGGTTCCTGATTCAAGCATTGTGGTTTGTCATAGGTTTGTCAAGACTAACTCAGTCCTGATCATGGGACTACTCCAGCCAACCTGTGATTACTACATTCAGCAGCCAAAGCAGACGGAGTATGATTGGTTTTTTATCTTACTCCTGCCTCGGTACCCTTTTAGATTAGCTCTTCAGGGTGTTCTTCTACCCTCAGGATTGTTTTTTTTTTTTCTATAGTTATATTATCTCTCCTTCTGTATTTTGCCGCTTGAATACTTAACCCTTTAAGGACCTCGCCCCTTTTTGTTTTTTCATGTCCATTTTTCACTCCTCACAATCAAAAATCTTTTTTATTTTTACACGTACAGAGCTGTGTTATGGCTTGTTTTCTGCGTAACAAATTGCACTTCATAGAGATGGTATTTATTATTCTATGCCGTGTACTGGGAAGCGGGAAAGAAAATTTTTAAAAATGCAGTGAAAAAACACATTTGCGCCATTTTGTGTGCTTGGATTTTACGGCTTTCACTGTGCACCCCAAATGACAGGTCTACTTTATTCTTTGGGTTGGTGCGATCAAGGGGATGACAAATTTGTATAGGTTTTATAATGTTTTCATACATTTACAAAAATTAAAATCTTCTGGCGCTAATAAATTTTTCATACTTTGGTGTAGGAGATGTGGGTGGTGTCATTTTTTGCGACTTCTGATGAAGTTTTCAATGCTATACATATTTAGGACTGTACCACCCTTTGATCACTTTTTATACTTTTTTTAATTTTTACTTTTAATATTTTTCAGACTCCTTAGGGTACTTTGTCCGATTGATCCTACCATATACTGCCATACTACTGTAATGTAAGGGGTAAAAACGAGACAGCCTCGGTTCGTGGTCACAGGAGAAGGGACCAGGCCCTCAAAGAGAGGAGGCCTGGAGCCAACACTGTTAAATAGCATGCTGACAGCAGAGGGCCCCCTGCGCACAAGTAAGATACAGGACAGGAGTAGAAGCTCCTATCCTGACTTGTGCACTGAATTGCAGAAAACATCTCCAGCGTCCCACTTTTGGAGGGGTCCCTGCTAGCTGATCTGGAGCACTGGGCCCCCTGCAGTATATATGGTAAATGAGTATAATGCTGTGTGTTTATGTGTGTGTAGCGTGTGTAGTGGGGGGGGGCAACAAGAGGTTAGTCATGGGCCCGGATTCAATGTTCGCCCCGAAGCCCACTGTTATCTTGTTACGCCACTGTGTATGGGAGGGCCAAGTCTATACATTTGGATATTTACAATGCTTCCAGAGTCATAATTGGAGAACGGCTGCACATTCATGCTCAACTCTGGCTGTGGAAAGGTGATAAGTCTAAGGATTTTACATAAATACAAAAGATGGAAATACCCTTATAAACATGGGGACCATGACAGACATTAGGGCAAAAAAGTTTACTTACTCTCTTCACAGACACTCAAAGCTAATGATTGCTAAAATCTTTTACATTATGTCCCCAAGGCCTGCCTGTAGACATATGACATCAGGGTTGGACTGGCCCACCAGTGGTTCTACCGTTGGGCCCCGCTACCTGTGCCGACAGTGAGCCATGTCAGAGGCATCTGCGCCCATAGGAGGCCCCTGCCATTGATAGTAATAGTACTCAATGCGTACAATCAATGAGTACTATCCCTGTGCAGAAATAGACAATGCTTTTATTAAATTATATGAACACTACAGCAGTCAATGATAATAACTGTTAAAAAGGTGAACAACCACCTACCCATGAGAAGTAGGGACTACACATACAATCGTTTTAGCACCACTGCACATGTACTAAATTCTCCCACTAGAAGTAGGTCAAGAAAAAGTACCTGGCAGCTGGTGAGAATAATAATAACATATAGATGTATGTATGGGTGTGAATGAGAAGTCCACCGAAACATACACTCAACAACAACAAGTCCTCAAACAATAATGGGGACAAATCTCAAAAAAAAAAAAAGAGATGACATGATAAACGGTCAGGAATGAGCTAAACTAGTACACACTACCTGAATACATGTGCCACCGAGATACAGACCTACAAAGACAGACAGTAAGCCCCATGTGTATCGGCACAAAAAGTGGCTTCTTCAGGGGTGTCTTGGCAATAGAGTAGTGCTCTTATATACTACTGTGAGGAGAAACTCATGGTGCATGCATATGCCATGATGCTGCACTGCGCATGGCCCAAGTCCTGAAACAAAGAAGACTGAGGCTGGCACATGTGCACAACAGGACCATGAAAGTTGGACAAGGTGACAATACGCCGGAAGCACACACCCAGAAAATAGTACCCATACTGGAGTTCCTAGGCTACTATCAACACCTTTGTATTTGATGTGTTAGGTGTTGGTGAGTTGTTATAGTAATTTCATATTGTAGTGCCATATTGTTTGCTTCTGAAATAGACAATGCATCTACGTCATTAAGACGCAAATGCATTGGCAGAGTGAGTGCAACGTGGCTGTGAGATTTTCCGGCGCACGTCATACTCTGAACCCAGATGCGTGCCAACGTGACGACATCATCAGGCGGCCACGCATCCTGTTCCCTTCCATCCTGCTGTAGCCAGGAGAAGACGGGAGAGAGAACTTGGGAGCCAACTGAGGTGAGCAAATGTTATTATTGTTTTTAACAGGCACAATTTGGAAGGGGAAAAAGGTGGTCTTGATTATAAATATAAATATGTGTTGCTGTGAATCTTAATAAATTGAAGGGGCCTAAATGTAAAGTAACAATTTGGGGGGCTACTTGTAATGAACTACATTGGGGTGTAGGACTATGTATGTATTACATTTAGCCCACCAATGTTAATACCAGACACCAAAACAACTTTTTGTGGCCTTATTTATAATGTAGCAATTTGGGGGCCTATACATAATGAACTAACCTGGGGGACTATATTTGTAGTGTATGAATTTAGGGGTGGACTATATATAATGTAACAATTTGGGAGGCTATACGTAACGTAACAATTTTTGGGGGGTCTTATTTATACTGTAAAGGTTTGGGGGGCGGGGGTATATGTAATGTACTAATTTGAATGGGACAGTATGTAATATAGTCATTTAGAGGGGCCAATATGTAATATACTAATTTGAGGGAATATGTTATATACTAAGTTGAGGGGCTCAATACGTAATGTAATTATTTGGGGGCCTATATCTAATGTAATAATTTGGAGGGACCTATATGTAATGTACTAATTTTTAGATGGGGCTGTGTATACAGTACAGACCAAAAGTTTGGACACATCTTCTCATTCAAAGAGTTTTCTATATTTTCATGACTATAAAAATTGTACATTCACACTGAAGGCATAACAATTATGAATTTACACATGTGGAATTATATGCTTAAAAAAGTGTGAAACAACTGAAAATATGTCTCATATTCTAGGTCCTCCAGGTTTTGCTTTGATTACTGCTTTGCACACCCTTGGCATTATCTTGAGCTTTAAGAGGTAGTCACATGAAATGGTCTTCCAGCAGTCTTGAAGGAGTTCCCAGAGATGCTTAGCACTTGTTGGACCTTTTGCCTTCACTCTGCGGTCCAGGTCACCCCAAATCATCTCTATTGGGTTCAGGTCTCACGGTTACTGTGGGGGTCAGGTCATCACTCTCCTTTTTGTTCAAATAGCCCTTACACAGCTTGGAGGTGTGTTTGGGATCATTGTCCTGTTGAAAAATAAATGATGGTCCAACTAAACGCAGTGGTTCAGTATACCTTCAATTTTGAATAAATCCCCAACAGTGTCACCAGCAAAGCACACCCAAACCATCTCACCTCCTCCTCCATGCTTCACGGTGGGAACCAGGCATGTAGAGTCCATTCGTTCACATTTTCTGCGTCGCACAAAGACGCGGTGGTTAGAACCTAAGATCTCAAATTTGGACTCCTCAGACCATAGCACAGATTTCCACTGGTCTAATGTCCATTCCTTGTGTTCTTTAGCCCAAACAAGTCTCTTCTGCTTCTTGTCTATCCTTAGCAGTGGTTTCCCATCAGCTACTTTACTATGAAGGCTGCTGCACAGTCTCCTATTAACAGTTGTTTTAGAAATGTGTCTGCTTGTAGAACTCTGTGGCATTGACCTGGTCTCTAAACTGAGCTACTGTTTACCTGCGATTTCTAAGGCTGTGTGCAACACAACTGATGGTTCCAACCCTTTTTATAAGGCAAGAAATCTCACTTATTACACCTGACAGGGTACACACCTGTGATGTGAAAACCTTTTCTGGTGACTACCTCTTGAAGCTCATCAAGAGAATGCAAAGATTGTGCAAAGCAGTAATCAAAGCAAAAGATGGCTACTTTGAAGAACCTAGAATATAAGACATATTCTAAGTTGTTTTACACTTTTTGTTAAGTATATAATTATTCATGTGTTAATTCATAGATTTGATGCCTTCAGTGTGAATTTACAATTTTTATAGTCATGAAAATACAGAAAACTCTTTGAATGAGAAGGTGTGTCCAAACTTTTGGTCTATAGTATAAATACAATATTCATTTACATATATTATGTAATTATTGGTGATACTGTATATATTGTAATATAATGAGGGTCACTGTGTCATGTTTTTTATGTGTGAGGCATAGTTTGTTCAGTTGTATTGTGGGGATAATTTTATTTATGTTGCGGGGCATATCTGTTATGCAATTGGCACTATGCTGTAAGTGACTGAGTTATTTTTAGTTGCAATGTGCTGACTGGAGCTGAAGACATCTACAGTGATAAGTTAGGCCACTTCTGGACCTAAATTCGTCATGAACTTCTTGACCCAATAGAGAAGACTCAGCATCTTTGAGGTACCAGATTTCTGGTAGAATACATTACTCAGAAAGTTTATTCAATAGGTCTGTAATGTATTGCAAATAGCTGGTTGTGGTTGAGAACACCTTCCACATATATTCAGAAATAGGTTGGGTGAACGTGTGCAGTGGATTTATGTCATTTTACGACTCTTAAGGAATCTGGTCCTCAGGCCTGATGGAAACATCACAGCCATGGACCAGATCTCAATCAAGGGACAATGCAACAAATCTCTTTCCCCAAGTGCTACAATATTTACTTTCTCCTTACATTGATTCCTTATCACTTGTCTCATCATTACTTTGTCTATTTGTGTATAAAATTGTTTTGTATTCAAATGTTGTCTTTTAGCATGCCTGATGAAGAGACCTGAATATTCTCAATAGCTTGTAATTGTCATCACCGTTTTCAGTTTGGCCATAAAAGGTATCAAGAACTTATGACTCAACTGTTATCCGTCTTACAGTCAGTCCCCTACTTACACCCGACTTACAAACGAACCCTAGTAACAAACGGACCTCTGGATGTTGGTAAGTTACTGTACTTTAGGCTACAATTAACAGTTGTAACAGTTACCAAATGTGTCTGCAATGAAGCTTTATTGTTAATCCTGGTTCTTATGACAATCCAACATTTTTAAAATCCAATTGTTACAGAAACCAAAAATAAGTTGGCTGGGGTTATAATTATAAAGTATACAAATTCAACTTAAGAACAAACCTACAGAACCTACAGATCTTGTACGTAACCCGAGGACTGCCTGTATTTATAAGCACTTGCTTTCTAGCTACCAGTTTTAGCTTATGGCCTATTTTAATTTATTTCTCCTTTGTCCTTGTTTTCCAATTAATATTTTAGGTCCAAACTTCAATGTACATTACAACAAATTTAACATACAATGCTTGTCTAAGAACCAAATAAGACTCTATGTTAAGTGACCACTACATATAGCAAAAGCTATCAGGAATGTTACTTTAGCAAATGAATGAAAACCTGTACCATTGTTCTCCTAGCATTCATTCTGTTTCTGCTAAGACAATGCACATGAATGAAGGTAGCATTAATCAAATTCTGTATGGATTCACATGTGCCAGTCCTGTAACTATAAAGCTCAGTTTACATGGTAAGTGGGGGATTAATTAACAAGCTACTTCACTCAAATACAACACAAAAGCCTGTTCTGGAGTAAATCATCCATCGCAAGAAGAATTTAGAGAGTACTTACCAAGTGCATTGCTAGAGGTAACAACAGCAGGAATATCCATAAATACAAGTGGCAGATGTTATTAAATTGACTGTCATGAGGGTCATGGTACCAACCTCCTGTCAATGCTGCCCAGACCCCTTGCCTAAATATCTGCAAGACATGGGATGCCATGTCCCACTGCAGACAGTACAGAAGAAGCAGGTGGTGAATGACTCCAGAAGAATGAATAAGATGCTGCAAGGGAATCACAGTGCGCATTCCCACACTATCGTACTCAGAGCTTGTATTTCATGCAGCAGCTTCCAGAAGCTGCCAGAATGCAGACTAAGCATATTCCAGGAGGCACTGTCACTGCTACTCTGCAGTACTGAAGAGCTGCATTTTTCAGACTT
>CM033643.1:159120282-159238060 GCA_019512145.1 Engystomops pustulosus
GGGGTGGCTGTATACTACGGGGGAGGCTGGGGGGGTGGCTGCATACTACGGGGGCAGGCTGGGGTGGCTGTATACTTATGGGGGCAGCTGGGCTGTATAACTACTGGGGGCAGGCTGTATATTATAGGGGGGGCTGGCTATATACTGGCTGGGTCTGGACAATGCATTTCCCACCCTCGACTTATACTCGAGTCAATAGGTTTCCCAGTTTGGTGGTTAAAATAGGGGTCTCGGCTTGAAATCGGGTCGGCTTATACTCGAGGATATACGGTAAGTTTTTCATTTTTGGTGAAATCTATTAAAAAACCTAATAAAACCTATTATAAATTTGGTAATTTTATTGTACAAACCAAAAATATATCAGATATGTATTGGAATGTACAGTGGAAAGATGTACAGTGAAAGAGTAAGAGCCCACAAATAAAACGGTGCAAATGCGGTTTCTTAATTTTACAGCATTTTGAATTCTATTTCCAGTACAAGGAATGGAAACATAAAATACCAAACTAGGAAGTAAAATTGGTTACGCAGAAATAAGCACTCAAACACCTCATGGAAAAATAGAAAAGTTATTGATTTTTTAATGTAGGGAGCAATAAACAGAAACCAATTGGAAAAAGCCCATCAGTGGCAAAGGGGTTAAAATCCCGATACACATGATTAAAAGTTTACAAATTCTCTGGGATAAGGTTGGGTAATGAGGCCACATTCACACGTGCCTTCGGTATGTTTGGAAAAAAAATCCGAGGCTCCACTTGTGATAACATATTTTGGTAACATGGGGCACATTTATCAAGCTGTCTGAAAGTTGAATTTCTAGGTCACATGGCAGCCCATCACAGCTCAGCTTCATTTACCAGTGTTCATGAATATTTTAAGGGGAGCTGTGATTGGTTGCCAGGGCGACAAGAAATATTCTAACTTTCATAAAGCTTGATAAATCTGCCATTGTGTTCCAACACTGTGTAACCAAAAGAAAAGTAAATGCAATCTTACCTCAATGTGTCGAGCGAGGTGGAGCTTTTGGATTTTGTTTCAAAACGCAACCAAAATGCCACGTGTGAAGTGGCTCCAGGGGCTCTACAAACAACGTCGGCACCTGAAAACTATCTGCCCTACAAAACTCAATGGCGCGCTTCCCTCGTGCATCGCCATGTGCCCCGAAACTGCACAAATTATTCCAGACTCATTTTCTACTTTATTCAGTTTAAGTGGGTAAATTTTGAGGCTAAATAAATGTACTAATGGTTAAATATTAGCTGCCCCATTAGCTTCTCCTAACCTTAGGCTACATTCACACACGCAAGGGGGACGTATATACTGTACATCCCACAAGCCAGCAATGGGCGTACGGGAGCGGTACGGTGCCGAGCATACCCTTCCGTAGTAGGAGAAGGATAGGACATGTCCCATCTTTCGGTGGAATACGGAGCGATGTGCCGTATATACTATGGAGAGACACTAACCCCCTCCTCCTCTCTCTGGCACCGCCGTGTGCACGCCGTGCTATGGTGCGGTGGGAACACGTCTATGTGAATGTAGCCTTACTCATGTCATACACGGCCAGAGCTTGGGCATACTTAGCTGATTGATTGCTTCCATAGGCACCAACCTATAACCTCACGGAATGTAAAGTTCTATTCTTTATCCCTTTTATTTTATCAACCTGTTTATTTTTCCATATATGTATAGCTCGGTTTATTTTATGTCATCCTTTACCCTAGTACGTGTAATATATAGTATTTAGGCTAGTCTAATGCAAGGAAAGACAAACTTGCCTGTCTAGTGTTTACTCTGTTATGTCTTTGTAATGAATTTTAATGAACATGCAATAAAAGAAGAAATTTATTTAATCAAGATGTGCTGTGGTGTTCCACTCGTGTTATTTGAAGTTTCATGTGAAGTCAGCCTAATCTAGCATCTTAATTTGCCGCACCTGCATTCTTCCTGGATGAGGTTTGGAAGCTATTCACATTTCTTTGTCAATCCTATATTAGGGTACATACACGCCCCTCTAGGGGATGATATGGGCCGCATATACATCCCCAAAGAACGCCAATGATGGCAGTATGGTGCCACGTGTGACACCGTTCTGTGCCAAGATGGAGCAGCTCTATCTTTCCCAGTTGTAGGCCCATGAGCCACTGGGGAGGGGTCACCACTCTCCTCTCCTCTCCAGCGCACACAGCGTATAAATGTACCTTACTCTGACATGGATGGCCTACACAGTTTGGCTCACTATGGGAAATAATTTTAGGCATTGGTACTCCTGGAAGTTCTGGCATGGTTCCCTATTGCAGAGCGTACATTGATAGATGGAGGCAGTGCACACTGGCTAAACCATTAAAGGCGCTGAGTGGAGCAGCGCTCTCTCTTCTGACTATATGAGGTACAGATGAGGACGCCCTCCCAGCATAGACTGTAAATCTCTCATGGTACCGTGATCACCGTGGCGCTCCAATGCTGGCAAGGATGTGTGTTGTCAAGGAAATATTCATCTTGAGGGTAAGATTGGGCATTGGCAACTTTTAAAGTGTCCAGGCAGCTTTATAGACATCTGGAGTTTTAAAACCTGATTAAACTCTGACCTGAAGAATGGTCTGTGCAGACCCCAAAGGATCCCCCTCCTGCATCAGGACTTGGAACAAAGAACTCTTTAAATATTCCCGATTCTCCTAGAACGTAGTTCTCAATCTTTCTAATGCTGTGACCCCGCAATACAGTTTCTCATGTTGGGGTGACCCCAAACCATGTACAAAGCACTATAACGATTATAATACTGCCCCCTACAGTAACAGGAGAATAACAATATAAACACTGCCCCCTATGTACAAGAATATAACTACATAATACTGCCCCATGTACAGGAATTCTAACTAACTATAATAACTGCCCCTATGACAGGAATACAACTACTATAATACTGCCCCTATGTACAGAAATAACTACTATAATACTGCCCTTATGTACAAGAATACACTAACTATAATACTGCCCCTGTTGTACAGGAATATAACTGCGTATAATACTGCCCCCTAGGTACAAGAAATAACTACTATAATTCTGCTCCCTATGTACAGAATATAACTACTATATTCTGCTCCCTATGTACAAGAATATAACTACTATAATATGCCCCCATGTAACTGTATACTACTTGGGGCACACTGTATACTACTGGGGGCACGCTGGGGTGGCTGTATACTACTGGGGGCAGGCTGGGGTGGCTGTATACTACTGGGGCAGGCTGGGGTGGCTGTATACTACTGGGGGCACGCTGTATACTACTCGGGGCAGGCTGTATACTACTAGGGGCAGGCTGTATACTATTGGGGGCAGGCTGGGGTGGCTGTATACTACTGGGGGCACGCTGTATACTACTGGGGGCAGGCTGGGGTGGCTGTATACTACTGGGGGCACGCTGTATACTACTGGGGGCAGGCTGTATACTACTTAGAGCAGAAGGGGCTTCGCGCTGCGCGCGACGTGCACGCGCAACCCCGCTATTTCCTATGTAGGGCGCGCGCACGTCGTGCGCACGCAGTGCCGAAGCTTCTCTGTCTATAGTTTAAACAACTAACGAAAGTAAGTACCGGCACCAGCTCACCCTGAGCTGGTGCTCGGTACTTACAGCTTACCCCTACATTCTAAATGGTAGGTTTCCTTTAAAGAAGACAGAAGACAGCGCGGAAGCAAGAAGAGGAGCCGGCAAGCCAGAGAGGAGCCGCAATGACATCGGGCCACCGGGAGGGTGAGTAAATAAGTTTTTTTTTTTTTTAATTCTGGCTGACTGTATACTACTGGGGCATGCTGTATACTACTGGGGGCACGCTGCATACTACTGTGGGGCAGGCGGGGTGTCTGTACACTACTGGGGGCAGGTGGGGGTGGCTGTATACTACTGGGGGCAGGCTGGGGTGGCTGTATACTACTGGGGGCAGGCTGGGGTGGCTGCATACTACTGGGGGCAGGCTGGGGTGGCTGTATACTACTGGGGGCAGGCTGTATACTACTGGGGGCAGGCTGTATATTATAGGGGGCTGGCTGGCTATATACTTGGCTGGGTCTGTGACCAATGCATTTCCCACCCTCGACTTATACTCGAGTCAATAGGTTTTCCCAGTTTTTGGTGGTAAAATTAGGGGTCTCGGCTTATACTCGGGTCGGCTTATACTCGAGGATATACGGTAAGTTTTTCATTTTTGGTGAAATCTATTAACACCTAATAAAACCTATTATAAATTTGGTAATTTATATTGTACAAACCAAAGAATATATCAGATATGCTATTTGGAATGTACAGTGAAAGATGTACAGTGAAAGATGTACAGAGCCCACAATAAAATGGTGCAAATGCGGTTTCTTGTTAATTTTACAGCATTTTGAATTCTATTTCCCAGTACAAGGAATGGAACATAAAATACCAACACTAGGAAGTAAAAAAAAAACAAAAAACTGAGATGCTTTCCAGGTTTTTATTTGTCCTAAGGTTCTGTTCAGAGGAATAACATTACATTTATATAATCAGATACCTTCGTAGAAAAGCATTCCCCAGTACTTAATGTTTACCCCACTCCTCACTATCACATCGCTTGGTTTACATCCTGTATATCATGTAGCGGAATATAGACTGATTTTTCCAATTTATACTTAGTCTGGACATTGCCGAATAAATGGAAGACCTCAAAAGTTCTGCTTTCAGATCGATGATTACCCAAAAATAACAGTAAGCCATCAGCATATAAAGATTTTTTCTCTCATTATTCCTTTGAATAATCCCTCTATGCTTGTATCTGCTGAATTCTAGATGTCTAAAGGTTCAAGTGGAATTGCAAAAGAGCAATGGTGAAAGGGGCGCACCCTTGTCGTGTTCACACGAAACAAAGATATCGCTCTTGAGGTTCTTCCATTTATCAGCACCCTAGCAAATAGGGTCCCTATATAATAATTTTATATCCAGGCCAATGAATTAGGCCCAAATCCATAGCTTCTAAAGTTTGCCATAAAAATTGCCATTCAAGTGTATCAACGCTGTTATGTGTCACAAAATAGATTGTTACCTTCCAAACCGGCTAACAGCATGCCCGAAGTGTTCAGAACCAATACAGCACCTTTGGAGTCTATGGCATTGTGATCTCTGCAAAACTACTGGCAATCAATCAAAGAACATATCTATACTCACTGGAAAGTTAACTTACCATGGACCCATGCTTTTTCTCTGCATATTGAAGAGGGAGGGAGGATCAAGAAGAGGATTGCAACATCCGCTGACATACATGCCCTACTGTTAGTAGCAAAACGCGTGCATAATGCACCATTGGATTCAATCGTCCATACCCACTGTTACAGACGTAGTATCACAAATGAGAAATTTGGTTAGGTTAGACCGACTGGAAGCCCTACAACATAAAGAAAAGCAGGCCAAAGTTTCTTCAGAAATGGAAAACGTTTATAACCACACATATGTCAAGGGCAGAAATTATAGAATTAGTCACACTGAAGAGGGAGGGGAGGATCAAGAAGAGGATTGCAACATCCGCTTAGACATACATGCCCTACTGTTAGTAGCAAAACGGTGTCATAATGAACATTGGATTCATCGTCCATACCCACTGTTACAGAGTAGAATCACAAATGAGAAATTTTGGTTAGGTTAGACCGACTGGAAGCCCTACAACATAAAGAAAAGCAGGCCAAAGGTTCTTCAGAAAATGGAAAACGTTTATAACCCAATATGTCAAGGGCGAAATGAAGAATTAGTCTAACTGAATGGTACAACACACAACTTTCTCAAAGGCACACTGGAGCTCTACAAATATAATATTCGAGTGATCATAGTACAGAGGAACAGTGCTCTTCCCCCACCCCCCTCCACGATAGACCAGCAGTGGGTCCTAACAATAGTGATAAGCACAAATAAAACACACCCCCCCCCCCCATGGATATCCGCAGTCTTTACTTACAGTCATAATGTACTATTCTGTATGATTTCTCCACCTGTAACAACGGTAGATGTTTCAGATAAACGTATTAGTGCATCAACTCTGCCTCCAGCAAATACCTAATGTTTGAAGTTTTCTTTTTCGTTATATATTGAAAATCAAATAAATGTTAAAAAAAAAAAAAAAAAAAGGATAGATTGTTGCCCTCGTTGATGCAACCGACAACAACCAAGTCGTTCCAAAATTTTTGCACGTGGCAGGAGATAGGGTTTATATCTGAAGTCCAAAGTGTACAGGGTGAAGAGAAATGGGGACAGTACAGTATGGCCACTTGTGTGCTCTGCTGTTTCTGATGACTGTATTGGAGTGAGGTTTCCTATTTGGACATACTTCAGTCAGTTCCTCAGTAGTCATGGGTCAGTTGGTTAGGGTGGTGTCCCATTTGTAGTGCCCTAATTTTTTTCTCTTCAGGCCACTGGTTCTATTTATTGAAGGCACTGGAAAATCGGAGTACATAATTCTGACTAAGGTTATCCTGCGCAATAGGGGAGAGTATGTCTGTGCAGCAGAAACAACACTACATTGCCAGTCGTATCCTGTCATTGTAGACGAACTGGAGTGCATCCAGACGCCCCTTAATTCCCCTTTTAGGGGCTTAATCAGGACTCTTCCAGGCCTATAAATGCATTCGTGGATGTAGAGACCTTTTTGAATATGCCAATAATTTGCATTGTGCTATCACTTGGCACTGTACTAGTCATTTAGGGAAATCTTGAGATTTTAAACAAAGGCAAGCTACAACAGAAAGGAGTTCTTTGAGGGTAATCCATTGATTGAGGAGCCTTGTACACATGTATTGTATTGAGCTTAGATTGGATCATATCTACATGTAGCCAGTCTAGTTATACACAGGAAGCCTCAACTCCACTAGAACAACCGACATCAGATCTTCTATCTTCAGAGCTTAAAAACCATTTTAATAACTTTCACCTTTCCTGATTGCCAGTTACCAATCCCCTTTATTTATATTATTATATAGCAATGCAATCTGACTTTCTTTTAATACTTAAACTATGTTTTACTCATTGTTTAAATTTATAAATACATTAAAAAAAACATTTTTTTACCTCTTATTGCGATACCACTTTAAAATGGACCTGTGGTTCAGTGTCTCAAATCGGTTGTAACAAGAACTGACGAGTGAGGAGGCGATCAGACTCCCTCTGAAGCCTTCGTCCCGGATGTATCTGCAGGTGCCAAGACTCCAAAACCAAGGTAAGTATAATTATTTTATTAATGTGATTAAAACACAGCTCATATAGGGCAATGGGCATGGTATCGCCATATAGGGCGTCGCCATGGTAGCTCGGGTCTCCGAGACCGAAGTCTACTTGGGTTAACCCATACATACAATGTGCTTCAGCACATTGTAATGTATGAGGAGTCAAATCCCCATATACGCCATACTGTTGTATGGCAGTATATGGTAGGATCGATCAGACAACCCTAGGGTTAAGTACCCTAGGAGTCTCAAAATATTAAAAATAAAAAAAAAAGTTAAAAAAAAATTATATATAAAAAAACCTAAAAATTCAAATCCCCCCCCTTTCCCTAGAACTGATATAAATATAAATAACAGTAAAAATCATAAACACATTAGGTATCGCCGCGTCCGAAATGCCTGATCTATCAAAATATAATAACGTTTTTTCACTGTGTTTACCCCGTAACGGAAAAGGCGGCAAAGTCAAACTTGCATTTTTTGCCATTTAAAAAAAAAAAAAAATTCTATAAAAAGTGATAAAAGGTTTTACAGTCTAAAAATAATATCATTGAAACATCATCAAAAGCCGCAAAGAATGACACCACCCTCAACTCCATACAACGAAGTATGGAAAATTTATAAGCACAAGAAAACGGCAAATTAAAAAAAAATTTTGTTCATGAGTTTTTAATTTTTTGTAAATGTATGAAAACATTATAAAACCTATACAATTTGGTATCCCTGTAATCGTACTGACCCAAAGAATATTAGATGTGTCATTTGTGGCGTGAAGTGAAAGCCGTATATCCAAAGCCCACAAGAATACAACACAAAATGCGTTTTTCACCATTTTTCACGCATTTGGAATTTTTTTCCCGCTTCCTAGTACATGCATGGAATATTCAATGACGATAACTATGAAGTGCAATTTGTTACGCAAAAAACGAGCTGTCACATAGCTTTTTACATGTAAAAAAAAAAGTTATGATGATTTTGAAGGTAGGGTGAAAAATGGAAATGAAAAAACGGAAGGGCCAGGTCCTTAACGGTTTCATGACTCAAATTGACATGACAGGTTACCTTTCAGGGGTTTGGGAGGTATTCTACCAAACTTGTTGGAGTCGTGGCAAGAATTAAAAAAAAATAATGTATCTGGTTCCTGATTCAAGCATTGTGGTTTGTCATAGGTTTGTCAAACTAACTCAGTCACTGATCATGGGACTACTACTCCAGCAACCTGATGCTACTACATTCAGCAGCCAAAGCAGACGGAGTATGATTGGTTTTTTATATTACCCTGCCTCGTACCCTTTAGATTAGCTTTCAGGGTGTTCTTCTACCCTCAGATTGTTTTTTTTTTCTATAGTTATATTATCTCTCCTTCTGTATTTTGCCGCTTGAAACTTAAACCCTTTAGGACCTCGCCCCTTTTTGTTTTTCATGTCCATTTTTCACTCCTCACAATCAAAATCTTTTTATTTTTACACGTACAGAGCGTGTTATGGCTTGTTTTCTGCGTAACAAATTGCACTTCATAGAGATGGTATTTATTATTCTATGCCGTGTACTGGGAAGCGGGAAAGAAAATTTTTAAAATGCAGTGAAAAACAATGTGCGCTTTTTGTGTGCTTGGATTTTACGGGCTTTCACTGGCACCCAAATGACAGGTCTCTTTTATTCTTTGGGTTGGTGCGATCAGGGATGACAAATTTGTATAGGTTTTATAATGTTTTCTACATTTACAAAATTAAAATCTTCTGGCGCTAATAAATTTTTCATACTTTGGTGTAGGAGATGTGGGTGGTGTCATTTTTGCGACTTCTGATGAAGTTTCAATGCTATACAGATTTAGGACTGTACCAACTTTTGATATTTTCAGACTTTTTTTTAATTTTTACTTTTAATATTTTTCAGACTCCTTAGGGTACTTGTCCGATTGATCCTACCATATACTGCCATACTACTGTAATGTAAGGGGTAAAAACGAACCTCCTCGGTTCGTGGTCACAGGAGAGGGACCAGGCCCTAAAGAGAGGAGGCCTGGAGCCAACACTGTTAAATAGCATGCTGACAGCAGAGGGCCCCCTGCGCACAAGTAAGATACAGGACAGGAGTGAAGCTCCTATCCTGACTGTGCACTGAATTGCAGAAAACATACTCCGCGTCCCACTTTTGGAGGGGTCCCTGCTAGCTGATCTGGAGCACTGGGCCCCTGCAGTTATATGGTAAATGAGGATAATAGTGTGTGTTTTGTGTGTGTAGCGTGTGTAGTGGGGGGGGGGGGGGCAACAAGAGGTTAGTCATGGGCCCGGATCAATGTTCGCCCCGAAGCCCACTGTTATCTTGTTACGCCACTGTGGTAGGGAGGGCCAAGTCTATACATTTGGATATTTACAATGCTTCCAGAGTCATAATTGGAGAACGGCTGCACATTCATGCTCAACCTGGCTGTGGAAGGTGATAAGTCTAAGGATTTACATAAATACAAAAGGGGAATACCCTTATAACATGAGGACCATGACAGACATTAGGGCAAAAAAGTTTACTACTCTCTTCACAGACACTCAAGAGAATGATTGCTAAAATCTTTTACATTATGTCCCCAAGGCCTGCCTGTAGCATATGACATCAGGGTTGGACTGGCCCACCAGTGGTTCTACCGTTGGGCCCCGCTACCTGTGCCGACAGTGAGCCATGTCAGAGGCATCTGCGCCCATAGGAGGCCCCTGCCATGATAGTAACATACTCAAGCGTACAATCAAGAGTACTCCCTGTGCAGAAATAGACAATGCTTTTATTAATATATGAGACAACTACAGCAGTCAATGATAATACTGTTAAAAGGTGAACAACCACCTCCCCATGAGAATAGGGACTACACATTACAATCGTTTTAGCACCACGGCACATGTACTAAATTCTCCCACTAGAGGTAGGTCAAGAAAAGTACCTGGCAGCTGGTGAGAATAATAATAACATATAGATGTATGTATGGGTGTGAATGAGAAGTCCACCGAAACATACATCACAAACAACAACAAGTCCTCAAACAATAATGGGGGACAGATCTCAAAAAAAAAAGAGATGACATGATAAACGGTCAGGAATGAGCTAAAACTAGTACACACTACCTGAATACAGGCCACCAAGATACGAACTACAAAGACAGACAGTAGCCCCATGTGTATCGCACAAAAAAGTGGCTTCTTCAGGGGTGTCTTGCAATAGAGTAGTGCTCTTATATACTACTGTGAGGAGAAAACTCATGGTGCATGCATACGCCATGATGCTGCACTGCGCATGGCCCAAGTTCCCTGAAACAAAGAAGACTGAGGCTGGCACATGTGCACCACAGGACCATGAAAGTTGGACAAGGTGACACATACGCCGGAAGCACACAACCCAGAAATAGTACCCTACTCGAGATCCTAGGCTCACTATCAACACCTTTGTATTTGATGTTAGGTGTTGGTGGTTGTTATAGTAATTTCATATTGTAGTGCCATATTGTTTGCTTCTGAAATAGACAATGCAATCTACGTCATTAGACGCAAATGATTGGCGAGTGAGTGCAACGTGGCTGTGAGATTTTCCGGCGCACAGTCATACTCTGAACCCAGATGCGTGCCACGTGACAACATCATCAGGCGGCCACGCATCCTGTTCCTTCCAGCCTGCTGCAGCCAGGAGAAGACGGGAGAGAGAACTGGGAGCCAACTGAGGTGGCAAAGTTATTATTGTTTTTAACAGGCACAATTTGGAAGGGGAAAAAGGTGGTCTTGATTATAAATATAAATATGTGTTGCTGTGAATCTTAGTAAATTGAAGGGCCTTAAATGTAAGTACAATTTGGGGGGCGACTTGTAATGAACTACATTGGGGTGTAGGACTATGTATGTATTACATTTAGCCCACCAATGTTAAACCAGACACCAAAACACTTTTTGTGCCTTATTATAATGTAGCAATTTGGGGGCCTATACATAATGACTAACCTGGGGGACTAATTTGTAGTGTAGCATTATGGGGGTGGCTATTATAATTTAACAATTTGGAGGCTATACGTAACGTAACAATTTTTGGGGGGTCTTATTTATACTGTAAAGGTTTGGGGGGCGGGGGTATATGTAATGTACTAATTTGAATGTGAGTATGTATATAGTCATTTAGAGGGGCCAATATGTAATATACTAATTTGAGGGATATGTTATATACTAAGTGAGGGGCTCAATACATAATGTAATTATTTGGGGCCTATATCTAATGTAATAATTTGGAGGGAAACCGATATATGTAATGTACGAATTTTTAGATGGGCTGTGTATACAGTACAGACCAAAAGTTTGGACACATCTTCTCATTCAAAGAGTCTATATTTCATGACTATAAAATTGTACATTCACACTGAAGGCATAACAATTAGGATTTACACATGTGGAATTATATACTTAAAAAAGTGTGAAACAACTGAAATATGTCTCATATTCTCGGTCCTCCAGGTTTTGCTTTGATTACTGTCTTTGCACACTCTTGGCATTACTTGAGCTTTAAGAGGTAGTCACATGAATGGTCTTCCAGCAGTCTTGAAGGAGTTCCAGAGATGCTTAGCACTTGTTGGACTTTGCCTTCACTCTGCGTCCAGGTCACCCCAAATCATCTCTATTGGGTTCAGGTCTCACGGTATGTGGGGTAGGTCATCACCTCTTTTTGTTCAAATAGCCTTACACAGCTGGAGGTGTGTTTGGGATCATTGTCCGTTGAAAAATAATGATGGTCCAACTAACGCAGTGGTTCGTTATACCTTCAATTTTGAATAAATCCCCACAGTGTCACCACAAAGCACACCCAACCATCTCACCTCATCCTCCATGCTTCATATATCGGTGGAACAGGCCTGTTAGATGTTTCTTCGTTCAATTTTCTGCGTCGCACAAGACGCGGTGGTTAGAACCTAAGATCTCAAATTTGGACTCCTCAGACCTAGCACAGCGTTTCCACTGGTCTAAGTCCATTCCTTGTGTTCTTTAGCCCAAAAAGTCTCTTCGGCTTTTTGTCTCCTTAGCAGTGGTTTCCCATCAGCTACTTTAACTATGAAGGCTGCTGCACAGTCTCCTATTAACGTGTGTTTAGAAGGTGTCTGCTTGTAGAACTCTGTGTGGCATTGACCTGGTCTCTAAACGAGCTACTGTTTACCTGCGATTTCTAAGGCGGTGTGCACACAACTATGGTTCCAACCCTTTTTATAAGGCAAGAAATCTCACTTATTCACACCTGACAGGGTACACACCTGTGATGTGAAAACCTTTTTGGTGACTACCTCTTGAAGCTCATCAAGAGAATGCAAAGATTGTGCAAAGCAGTATCAAAGCAAAGATGGTTACTTTGAAGAACCTAGAATAAGACATATTCTAATTGTTTTACACTTTTTGTTAAGTATAATTATTCATGTGGTTAATTCATAGATTTTGATGCTCAGTGTGAATTTACAATTTTTATAGTCATGAAATACAGAAACTCTTTGAAATGAGAAGGTGTGTCCAAACTTTTGGTCTATAGTATAAATACAATATTCATTTACATATATTATGTAATTATTGGTGATACTGTATATATTGTAATATAATGAGGGTCACTGTGTCATGTTTTTTATGTGTGAGGCATAGTTTGTTCAGTTGTATTGTGGGGAATTTTATTTATGCGGGGCATATCTGTTATGCAATTGGCACTATGCTGTGAAGTGACTGAATATTTTTAGTTGCAATGTGCTGACTGGAGCTGAAGACATTACAGTGATAAGTTAGGCCACTTCTGGCCTAAATTCGTCATGAACTTCTTGACCCAATAGAGAAGACTCAGCACTTTGAGGTACCAAAGGAGCGATTTCTGGTAGAATACATTCCTCAGAAAGTTTATTCATAGGTCTGTAAATTGCAATAGCTGGTGTGGTTGAGAACACCTTCACATATATTCAGAAATAGGTTGGTGAACGTGTGCAGTGGTTTATTGTCATTTACGACTCTTAAGAATCTGGTCCTCAGGCCTGATGAAACATCACAAGCCATGGACCGATCTCAATCAGGGACAATGCAACAAATCTCTTCCCCAAGTGCTACACATTTACTTTCTCCTTAATTGATTCCTATTACACTTGTCTCATCATTACTTTGTCTATTTGTGTATAAAATTGTTTTGTATTCAAGTTGTTTTTTAGCATGCCTGATGAAGAGACCTGAATATTCTCAATAGCTTTAATTGTCATCACCGCTTTTCAGTTGGCCATAAAAGGTATCAAGAACTTATGACTCAACTGTTTATCCGTCTTACAATCAGTCACCTACTTACACCGACTTACAAGACGAACCGTTCGTAACAAACGGAACCTCTGGATGTGGTAAGTTACTGTACTTTAGCCCTAGGCTACAATTAACAGTTGTAACAGTTATCAAATGTGTCTGCAATGATGCTTTATTGTTAATCTGGTTTATGACATCCAACATTTTTAAAATCCAATTGTTACGAAACCAAAATAAGTTGGCTGGGGTTTTAATTATAAAGTATACAAATTCACTTAAGAACAACCTACAGAACTACAGTCTTGTACGTAACCCGAGGAGCCTGGACTGTTATAAGCACTTGCTTTCTAGCTACCAGTTTAGCTTATGGCACTATGATAATTTATTTCTCTTTTGTCCTTGTTTTCAATTAATATTTTAGGTCCAAACTTCAATGTAATTACAACAAATTTAACATACAATGCTTGTCTAAGAACCAAATAAGACTCTAGTTAAGTGACCACTACATATAGCAAAGCTATCAGGAATGTTACTTTAGCAAATGAATGAAAACTCGTACCATTGTTCTCCTAGCATTCATTCTGTTTCTGCTAAGAATGCACATGAATGAAGGTAGCATAATCAAATTCTGTAGGATTCACATGTGCCCGTCCTGTAACTATAAAGCTCAGTTTACATGTAAGGGGGGATTAATTAACAAGCTACTTCACTCAAATACAACCCAAAAGCCTGTTCTGGAGTAAATCATCCATCGCAAGAAGAATTTAGAGAGTACTTACAAGTGCATTGCTAGAGGTACAACAGCAGGAATATCCATAAATACAAGTGGCAGATGTTATTAAATTGACTGTCATGAGGTCATGGTATCAACCTCCTGTCAATGCTGCCCAGACCCCTTGCCTAATATCTGCAAGACATGGGATGCCATGTCCCACTGCGACAGTACAGAAAGCAGGTGGTGAATGACTCCAGAAGAATGAATAAGATGCTGCAAGGGAATCACAGTGCGCATTCACCTATCGTACTCAGAGCTTGATTTCATGCAGCAGCTTCCAGAAGCTGCCAGAATGCAGACTAAGCATATTCCAGGAGGCACTGTCACTGCTACTCTGCAGTACTGAAGAGCTGCATTTTTCAGACTTACCTCTAGATGGGGCTAAGCTTACCTCTAGAATTGCAATTAGAATAGTTACATGATGTAATTTGTAAATACCCCACAATGATTTGGATCATGAATGTAGCCCTTGAGAAAGCTTTTTAGAAAATAAATAACAGGGTACTTCTAACAAAGCATATTACAATTCATGGAAACATACTTTGTCAAAATCACAGAATATCTTGTTAAAATGCAAGGACAACCACCCACTAAAAACCACAAATGGTTAAATAAAAGGTTATTATACCGATTACGTTGAGTAGGTAAGCCGACCCCAGTATAGAAGCCGAGATCCCTTAATTTTAACCAAAAACTGTGAAAAACCTAGTGTCAAGTATAAGCCGAGGGTGTAGTTATGCAGCAGCCAGCCACCCATGTAGTTTGCAGCAGCCAGCCCCCCATGTAGTTTGAGCAGCCAGCCCCCTATAGTATACAGCCAGGCACCCATGCTAAGTGCATAAACAAATAACAACTTAACTACTAACCATCAGGTCCAAGATCATAGGCGCGGGTCCTGTTCTTCGGCATGAGGCTCACGATCTTCGACGCGGTTCCCGACGGCTCCTCTTCTTTCTTCTCTGGCCAGCAGTCACTGAAGGTCCCCGGGTCTGCCATCGGCATCTGCCTGCACGCTGCAGCCAGGAGCTGATGCATAGGCTGACACTTCTAATGCACTGCAATACATGGTCATTGCAGTGCATTAGTGTGAACTAGTGATCACATGATCACCAGTCCAGTTCATGTGTTAAGTCCCAAAAGCCCCTAACACATATAAAACAATAAATAATTAAAAAGTGGAGAAAAAAAAAACCACAACATGTCACTGCGTCCCAAAATGTGCAATCTATAAAGATATAAAAACAGTTATTCCCCGTGGTGAACCCCATAACAGAAAAATGTGCTCAAATGTCCGAATCTACACTTTTGTCCTTTTGAAACACATAAAAAAATGTAATAAAAAGTGATCTAAAGGTCGCACAGTCCCGGAAGTGGTAGCAATGAAAACTTCAGCTTGTCCCGGAATAAAATGACACCTTTCCATATTCCTTTTCATTTCCATATTCCTAAGCTTGAAAAAGTTATTGGAGTCAGAATATGGTAAAGGTAATAATTTTTTTTGGTACATACCGTATATACTCGTGTATAAGCCGAGTTTTTCAGCACAAAAAATGTGCTGAAAAACGTCCCCTCGGCTTACACATGAGTCATTACTTGTAAAAAATAATTAAAAATGGACAAAAAAAAAATAAACTTATTTACTCACCCTCTGGTGGCCCCGATGCGCAGCGCTGCTCCCCTGATGTCATTGCGGCTCCTCTTCTGGCTTCCCGGCTCCTCTTCTTGCTTCCGCGCCATCTTCTGTCTTCTTTAACATCGTGTTGGGCGCCACCATTGTTCTTCTCCCGTGCGGCGCCTAGTATAACATCAGCAGCGGCGCGTCATACTAGGCGCCGCACGGGAGAAGGACAAAGGCGGCGCCCGACACGATGTTATAGGAAACCTACCATTTAGAATGGTAGGGGTAAGCTGTAAGTACCGAGCACCAGGTCAGGGTGAGCTGGTGCCGGTACTTACTTTCGTTAGTGTTATAAACTGCGATATCGCGGTTTTAACACTTTTTAAACTTTAGAGCAGAAGGGGCTTCGGCGCTGCGCGCGACCGTGCACGCGCAACATCTCCGCTATTTCCTATGTAGGCGCGCGCACGATCGTGCGCACGCAGTGCCGAAGCTTCTTCTGCTCTATAGTTTATAACACTAACGAAAGTAAGTACCGGCACCAGCTCACCCTGAGCTGGTGCTCGGTACTTACAGCTTACCCCTACTATTCTAAATGGTAGGTTTCCTTTAAAGAAGACAGAAGACAGCGCGGAAGCAAGAAGAGGAGCCGGCAAGCCAGAAGAGGAGCCGCAATGACATCGGGGCCACCGGAGGGTGAGTAAATAAGTTTTTTTTTTTTTTTAATTCTGGGCTGACTGTATACTACTGGGGGCATGCTGTATACTACTGGGGGCACGCTGCATACTACTGTGGGGCAGGCTGGGGTGTCTGTACACTACTGGGGGCAGGCTGGGGTGGCTGTATACTACTGGGGGCAGGCTGGGGTGGCGTATACTACTGGGGGGAGGCTGGGTGGCTGCATACTACTGGGGGGCAGGCTGGGGTGGCTGTATACTACTGGGGGCAGCTGTATACTACTGGGGGCAGGCTGTATATTATAGGGGGCTGGCTGGCTATATACTTGTGCTGGGTCTGTGACCAATGCATTTCCCACCTCGACTTATACTCGAGTCAATGGTTTTCCCAGTTTTGGTGGTAAATTAGGGGTCTCGTCTTATACTCGGGTCGCTTTACTCGAGATATACGTAAGTTTTTCATTTTTGGTGAATCTATTAACCCTAATAAAACCTTTTTAATTTGGTAATTTATTTGTACAAACCAAAGATATATCAGATATGCTATTTGGAATGTACAGTGAAAGATGTACAGTGAAAGGTAAGAGCCCACAATAAAATGGTGCAAATCGGTTTCTTGTTAATTTTACAGCATTTTGAATTCTATTTCCCAGTACAAGGAATGGAACATAAAATACCAACACTAGGAAGTAAAATTGGTTACGCAGAAAATAAGCCCTCAAACACCTCATGGAAAAATAGAAAAGTTATTGATTTTTTAATGTAGGGAGCAATAAACAGAAACCAAATTGGAAAAAGCCTATCAGTGGCAAAGGGGTTAAAATACCCCGTTACACATGATAAAAAGTTTACAAATTCTCTGGGATAAAGGTTTGTGGTACCTGAGGCCACATTCACACGTGGCATTTCGGTTATGTTTGGAAACAAAATCCGAAGGCTCCACTTGTGATAACATATTTTGGTAACATTGGGGCACATTTATCAAGCTGTCTGAAAGTCTGAATATTTCTAGGTACCCATGGCAGCCAATCACAGCTCAGCTTTCATTTTACCAGTGTTCATGAATATTTTAAAGGGGAGCTGTGATTGGTTGCCATGGGCGACAAGAAATATTCTAACTTTCATAAAGCTTGATAAATCTGCCCCATTGTGTTTCCAACACGTTAACAAAAAGAAAAGTAAATGCAATCTTACCTCAATGTGCGATCGCAGGTGGAGCTTTTGGATTTTGTTTCAAAACGCAACCAAAATGCCACGTGTGAACGTGGCTCCAGGGGCTCTACAAACACGTCATGGCACCTGAAAACTATTCTGCCCTACAAAAGCTCAATGGCGCTGCTTCCCCTCCGTGCATCGCCATGTGCCCCGAAACTGCACAAATTATTCCAAGACTCATTTTCTACTTTTATTCAGTTTAAGTGGGTAAATTTTGAGGCTAAATAAATGTACTAATGTTAAATATTAGCTGCCCCATTAGCTTCTCCTAACCTTAGGCTACATTCACACACGCAAGGGGGACGTATATACTGTACATCCCACACAGCCAGCAATGGGCGTACGGGAGCGGTACGGTGCCGAGCATACCCTTCCGTAGCTAGGAGAAGGATAGGACATGTCCCATCTTTCGGTGGAATACGGAGCGATGTGCCGTATATTACTATGGAGAGACACTAACCCCCTCCTCCTCTCTCTGGCACCGCCGTGTGCACGCCGTGCTATGGTGCGGTGGGAACACGTCTATGTGAATGTAGCCTTACTCATGTCATCACAGGCAGGAGAGCTTTGGGCATACTTAGCTGATTGATTGCTTCCATAGGCACCAGACCTATAACCTCACGGAATGTAAAGTTCTATTCTTTATCCCTTTTATTTTATCAACCTGTTTATTTTTCCATTATATGTATAGCTCGGTTTATTTTATGTCATCCTTTTTACCCTAGTACGTGTAATATATAGTATTTAGGCGTAGTCTAATGCAAGGAAAGACAAACTTTGCCTGTCTAGTGTTTACCTCTGTTATGTCTTTGTAAATGAATTTTAATGAACATGCAATAAAAGAAGAAATTTTATTTAATCAAGATGTGCTGTGGTGTTCCACTCGTGTTATTTGAAGTTTCATGTGAAGTCAGCCTACATCTAGCACTCTTAATTTGCCGCACCTGCATTCTTCCTGGATGAGGTTTGGAAGCTATTCACATTTCTTTGTCAATCCTATATTAGGGTACATACACGCCCCTCTAGGGGGATGTATATGCGGCCGCATATACATCCCCAAAGAACGCCAATGATGGCAGTATGGTGCCACATGTGTGACACCGTTCTGTGCCAAAGATGGAGCATGCTCTATCTTTCCCAGTTTGTAGGCCCATGAGCCACTGGGGGAGGGGTCACCACCTCCTCCTCCTCCTCCTCTCCAGCGCACACAGCTGTATAAATGTACCCTTACTCTGACATGGATGGGCCTACACAGTTTGGCTCACTATGGGAAATAATTTTAGGACATTGGTACTCCTGGAAGTTCCTGGCATGGTTCCCTATTGCAGAGCGTACATTGATAGATGGAGGCATATGGCACACTGGCTAAACCATTAAAGGCGCTGAGTGGAGCAGCGCTCTCTCTTCTGACTATATGAGGTTACAGATGAGGACGCCCTCCCAGCATAGACTGTAAATCTCTCATGGTACCGTGATCACCGTGGCGCTCCAATGCTGGCAAAGGATGTTGGTTGTCAAGGAAATATTCATCTTGAAGGTGTAAGATTTAGGGCAATTGGCAACTTTTAAAGTGTCCAGGCAGCTTTATATGACATCCTGGAGTTTTTAAAACCTGATAAACTCTGACCTGAAGAATGGTCTGTGCAGACCCCAAAGGATCACCCCTCCTGCATCAGGACTTGGAAACAAAGAACTCTTTAAATATTCCCGGATTCTCCTAGAACAGTAGTTCTCAATCTTTCTAATGCTGTGACCCCGCAATACAGTTTCTCATGTTGGGGTGACCCCAAACCATGTACAAGACTATAACGACTATAATACTGCCCCCTACGTACAAGGATATAACTACTATAACACTGCCCCCTATGTACAAGAATATAACTACTATAATACTGCCCCTATGTACAGGAATATAACTACTATAATACTGCCCCCTATGTACAGGAATAAAAGTGATGATGAATCACAGTGAAACGCGTAACATCCAAAACCCAAACAAGAAAACGACACAAATGCGGTTTTTCACCATTTTCTTGCATTTGGTGTTTTTCCCCGCTTCCCAGTACACGACATGGAAATTCAATACATCACATGAAGTGCATTTGTATGCAGCCAAACAAGCCGTCACAGAGCTCTTTACGTGTAAAAAAGTTATAGATTTTGAAGGTGGGGAGTGAAAAATGGAAATGAAAAAACAAAGGTGCAGGACGTTAAGGGGTTAAGTGTTTCACATGGGTTTTTAAACAAAATGATGCCGCGGTTTAGAAACTTTTGATTTTTTTTGGAAAATGCATTCATTTAGGCCAAAAATTACACTTTCTAATGAATAAATGATGAAATGCTCTGCAAAGTTGATGCCTAACTTCTCCTGAGTGGCAGACGGCACGGGCATAGAATAAAAGCTTGTTGCACTGTACAGTCTATTAAATGTCTTTTTTTTTTTTTTATTGATAATGCGAACATATGAGGGCTTATTATTTGCGAAGTGAAATAAAATTTATAAATAATAATTTTGGAGGTCTATAGCTTATTCATGCAATTTTATTAACTATTTCAAGGGGGGATACAAACAAAATTATCAATTTTATTTTGGATTTTTGGACACCTTTATTTCCCCCCGCTCGCTATAAACATAAAGATTAATTTATCTTATTCTCTTGTTCACTAATTATGGTGATTACCTCATTTATATAGTTTTTCTTATCTTTGCTCAATTTTACTGAGCAAAACCAACTGACAACTTTTCAGGGCATAACTTCTGTATTTTTATGTTGACAGGTCTGGTTGAGGGCTGTGTTTTTTGCGGTTGTTCTTTTCAGTCATATCATATTGGTGCACGTAACTTTTTTGATCATTTTAGAACATTTTTTGTGAGGGTTGTGAAGAAAATAGATGTAGCACTTTCAATGTGAGTGGCATTTCTGTGGTGCACATACTTCCATCACTTGCTTTGCTTCATCTTCGCCCTGCCTCATCAGCATTGACCGCCACCACCAGCTTCAGCACAGCCATGGGGCAAATGTAGCAGGCCGTGTGCTGAAACTCTCTATTGGCAAAGATCACACAACACCCAAAGAGGGAAAAATTCCCTCCTCAATCTTTTGAAAAACATTTTTTAAAACCATTAACTTAGTGTTTTCAAAAGTTTTTCTGTACAAAAACCGAAACTTTTAAAATACCAACTTCCACAAGCCTCTTTTTGTTTGATTGATAACAGACAAAAAATTCGGCTGATACAATTGCGTCTTGTATAGCAATGACATGAAGGGCCAGGTTTTTCCAATAGCCACCCGTGGCAATTACTCAGAGGCCACCCTGCTATTCTGCTCTTTAAAGAGAGGTTGCCCTAGTGATGGAATTTCATCCGACATTGATGCTCTGTGGCGGGTAAAGATGACATTGTAGTTACCAGTACTCATCCCAGCTACTGGAAAATATAGTTGTTGAGAATTTGCCAATGTATTTGTGATTCTATGCTGCCACCTATGGCTAATCGACATAGGTTCAGAGTTTGGTCACATGACTCCCTCAGTCAGGCCTCTGGGGAAACCTCTAGACAGGTGGTCTTCAACCTGTGGGTCGGGACCCCAGCGGGGGTCTACAACCAAAACGGGGGGTCGCCTAAAGCCATCAGAAGCCGAATTAACCACGCTCTAGAATCTTCTGATGGAGGACTCTTCAAAGTCAAACCTGTGAACTAGAGAAGGAGCCAGTTGAGACTGGATGTGAGGAGATTTTCAGTCAGGATTTGAGAAACAGCTCCCTTAGGCTACTCTTACATTCAGCATAGGCCCAAACTTCCAATCCCTGATCTAGATAGAGAGCTGTATTAAACAACACCAATGTCACGTCGAGGACGCCCCTGTCTCTCACGTGACTTGGCTGAACTGTTAAGGTATTTAGCTACTCAACTTGTGCTCACTATCATAAGGACACAATTGAGCATAATACTTCAAAAAGCTCCAGCACACACAAATATGATCACTGACACTTACTTATTGCATGTATACTGGGACCAATCAGCAGTAACCTGTTACACCACTAGACATGCACACTCAGCTCTCTAGCAGTCCCCACAGCTAGCACCACTTCACAAGGCTATGCGTTCAAGTTCATCAGGGCCACCAATTAGGTAAAGGCTTAGTTTCAAGGGTGATCGTGCGTAAACATGTTACGGAACAGAATTACAAAATTAAATGACAAACAACACGGCAAACAGTTATAAAAAAAAGGGAGAAAAAATAACAAACTTACAAAATTAAGTGAATCTGATTCCCTGGAGGTGGGAGAAATATGGAACACATCGGCTTGTCAAGCAGCAACCCAAAGATGTGAAACACAATTCCTGTATCTCATATCTAGGACAGCGGTCTAACGACCACAAAACACAGGGGTCGCGATCCTATTACGTTTTTACAGCTATTTGCGCTAAAAAACGAATGAACGTGTGTAATAGAAACTCACTGCTTGAGGAACCTGTGGCTGCTGTGTAACAGGGGAAGATTGAGGATCTGTGGGTATGTCATCATCGCATGACCCCTCGCTTTCCTCTATACCAGTGGTGGCGAACCTATGGCAACTGGTGCAGAGGTGGCATCGGAGCCCTTTCAGTGGGCACCCAGCACAGAATTACCAAGAGAGACTCAAGGCTTCCTCCTGCAGTCAAAGAAGCCCAGGGCGCGCCACTCTCAGTGCTATTTAAAGTAACACCTACTGGCTGCCAGGACCACAGGAGGAGTGAAAAGGGGGCAGAGTGGATAATCGATGGTAGTTCTTGCTTTTTGTGACCTCAGGGCGCCAAACGTTTGAGACTTTTTGGCATATTGGCACTTTGGACATTAAAGTGGGTGTAGTTCTTGGCACTCTGTATCAAAAGGTTCGCCATCAGCCTATACAGACCCGTGGAAACAGAGATGCTCTGATCACAGTGAGGAGAAACCAGAACTGAAGCAGCAGGGGGGCAAGGAGGGGGGGGCACTAGACCTGGGGCAGGAGGGGAAACACTAGAACTGGGGGCAAGAAGGGGGGAACTAGAACTGGGGCATCAAATGAGGAACAAAAAAAACTGGGGTCAGCAGGGGAAATGAAAACTGGGGTCAGCAGGGGGGACCAGAATGGGGGGCAGCAAGGGGGGACCAGAAATGGGGGCGCAAGGGGGGACCAGAACTGGGGGCAGCAGGGGGGGGATCAGAACATGGGGCAGCAAGGGGACCAGAAACTGGGGGCAGCAAGGCAGGGGGGGTAAGAACTGGGAGGCAGCAGAAGGGGGACCAGAAACTGGGGGCCAGCAAGGGGGGACCAGAACTGGGGGCAGCAGTGGGGACCAGAACTGGAGCAGCAAGGGTGGACCAGAAATGGGGGACAGCAAGGGGGACAAACTGGGGGCAGCAAGGGGGGGCCAGAACTGGGGGGCTGCAGGGAGGGCTAGAACTGGGGGCGCAGGAGGGGAGGGCTAGAACTGGGGGCTGCAGGGGAGGGGAGGGCTTAGAACTGGGGCAGGAGGGAGGGGGAAACTAGTGGGCAGTGTTTATAGTAGTATTATCCCTGTACATAGGGGGCCAGATATAGTTGTTTATCCTTGTACTAGGGGAAATTCTAGTAGTTTTCTGTACATAGGGGGTATTATTATAAGTATTGTTATCCTGTACATAGGGGCAGTATTATAGTAGTTATATTCCTGTTACTAGGGGGCAGTATTATGTAGTTTATTCCTGTACATAGGGGGTATTATAGTAGGTATTCTGTATATGGGGGGTGGAGGGGACAGTATATTAGTTATATTCCTGGTACATAGGGGGCAGATTATAGTAGTTATATGTCTGTACATGGGGGCAGTATATAGAGTTATACTGTGCATAGGGGCAGTATTAGTAGTTATATCTTGTACATAGGGGCAGTTATTATAGTAGTTATATTCTTGTACATAGGGGGCAGTATTATAGTAGTTATATTCTTGTACTAGGGGGCAATATTATAGTAGTTATATTTGTCATAGGAGCATATATAGTAGTTTATCCCTGTACATAGGGGGCAGTATTATAGTAGTTATATTCCTGTACACTAGGGGGAGTATTATAGCAGTATATCTTGTACATAGGGGGCAGTATTATAGTATTAGTTTTATTCTGTACATAGGGGCAGTATTATAGTAGTATATTCTTGTACATAGGGAGCAGAATTATAGTAGTTATATTCTTTCATAGGGAGCAGAATTATAGTGTTATATTTCTTGTACTAGGGGGCAGTATTATAGCAGTTATATTCCTGTACAACAGGGGCAGTATTATAGTAGTGTATTCTTGTACATAAGGGCAGTATTATAGTAGTTTCTGTTTTTTTTTTTTCGTTTATTTTTAGTATATCTTGTACATAGGGGCAGTCAGTATTATAGTAGTTGATTCCATGTCCCAGTACAAGGAATGGAACATAAAATACCAACACTAGGAAGTAAATAGGCGCGGGTCCTGTTCTTCGGCATGAGGCTCACGATCTTCGACGACTGTCTCCTATGTACAAGAATATAACTACTATAATACTGCCCCCTAAGTACAAGAATATAACTACTATAATACTGCCCCCTATGGACAAGAATATAACTACTATAATACTGCCCCCTATGTACAAGAATATAACTGCTATAATACTGCCCCCTATGTACAGGAATATAACTACTATAATACTGCCCCCTATGTGCAAGAATATAACTACTATAATACTGCCCCTATGTACAAGAATATAACTACTATAATACTGCCCCCTATGTACAGGGATAAAAATACTATAATAATACCCCCTATGTACAGAGATAAAACTACTATAATACTGCCCCCTATGTACAGGGATAAAACAACTATAATACTGCCCCCTATGTACAGGGATAATACTACTATAATACTGCCCACTAGTTCCCCCTCCCTCCTGCCCCCAGTTCTAGCCCTCCCCTCCCCTGCAGCCCCCAGTTCTAGCCCTCCCCTCCCCTGCAGCCCCCAGTTCTAGCCCTCCCCTGCAGCCCCCAGTTCTGGCCCCCCCTTGCTGCCCCCAGTTCTGGTCCCCCCTTGCTGCCCCCAGTTCTGGTCCCCCCTTGCTGCCCCCAGTTCTGGTCCCCCCTTGCTGCCCCCAGTTCTGGTCCCCCCTTGCTGCCGCCCCCAGTTCTGGTCCCCCCTGCTGCCCCCAGTTCTTACCCCCCCTGCCTTGCTGCCCCCAGTTCTGGTCCCCCCTTGCTGCCCCCAGTTCTGGTCCCCCCCCCTGCTGCCCCCAGTTCTGGTCCCCCCTTGCTGCCCCCAGTTCTGGTCCCCCCTTGCTGCCCCCAGTTCTGGTCCCCCCCTGCTGGCCCCAGTTTTCATTTCCCCTGCTGACCCCAGTTTTTGTTCCTCCATTTGATGCCCCAGTTCTAGTTCCCCCCTTCTTGCCCCCAGTTCTAGTGTTTCCCCTCACGCCAGTCTGTTGCCCCCCCCTTCCCTCCTGCCCCAGGTCTAGTGCCCCCCCTCCTTGCCCCCCTGCTGCTTCAAGTTCTGGTTTCTCCTCACTGTGATCAGAGCAGCTCTGTTCCACGGGAGTCTGTATAGAGCAGTGATGGCGAACCTTTTAGATACAGAGTGCCAGAACTACAACCCACTTTTATGTCGCAAAGTGCCAATATGCCAAAAAGTCTCAAACGTATTGGCGCCCTGAGGTCACAAAAAGCAAGAACTCCATCGATTATCCATCTCTGCCCACCTTTTCACTCCTCCTGTAGTCCTGGCAGCCAAGTAGGTGTTACTTTAAAATAGCACTGAGAGTGGCGCGCCCTGGGCTGTCTTTGACTGCAGGAGGAAGCCTTGAGTTCTCTCTGGTAAATTCTGTGCTGGGTGCCCACTGAAAGGGCTCCGAGTGCCACCTCTGGCACCAGTGCCATAGGTTCGCCACCACTGGTATAGAGGAGAAGCCAGAGGGTCATGCGATGATGACATAACCACAGATCCTCAAGCTTCCCCTGTACACAGCAGCCACAGGTCCTCAAGCAGTGAGTTTCTATTACACACGTTCTATTCCGTTTTTAGCGCAAATAGCGGTAAAAACGTAATAGGATCGCGACCCCTGTGTTTTGGTCGTTAGACCGCTGTCCTAGAATATGAGATACAGGAAATTGTGTTCACTCTTTGGGTTGCTGCTTGACAAGCCGAGTGTGTTCCATATTTCTCCCACCTCCAGGGAATCAGGATTCACTTTAATTTGTAAGTTTGTTATTTTTCTCCCTTTTTATTTTATAACTGTTTTGCCGTGTTGTTTGTCATTTTATTTTGTAATTCTGTTTCTTTTAACATTGTTTTACGCACTGATCACCCTTTGTAATTCAAGCCTTTACTTTAATTTTGGTCCCTGTATGAACTTTGAACGCATAGCCTTGTGAAGTGTGCTTAGCTGTGTGACTGCTAGAGAGCTGAGTGTGCATGTCTAGTGGTGTAACAAGGTTACTGCTTGATTGGTCCCAGTATAAATGCAATAAGTAGTGTCAGTGGATCATATTTGTGGTGCTGGAGCTTTTTGAAGTATTATGCTCAATTTGTGTCCTTAGTGATAGGTGAGCACAAGTTTGAGTAGGCTAAATTACCTTAACAGTTACAGCCCAAGTCACGTGATGAGACAGGGGCGTCCTCGACGTGACATTGGTGTTGTTTAATACAGCTCTCTATCTAGATCAGGGAATTGGAAGTTTGGGCCTATGCTGAATGTGAAGAGTAGCCTAAGGAGCTGTATTCTCAAAATCCTGACTGAAAATCTCCTCAGCATCCAGTCTCAACTGGCTCCTCTCTCTAGTTCACAGGTTTGACTTTGAAGAGTCCTCCATCAGAAGATTCTAGAGCAGTGGTTAATTGCGGCTCTGATGGCTTTAGGCGACCCCCGGTTTTGGTTGTTAGACCCCCGCTGGGGTCCCGACCCACAGGTTGAGAACCACTGTTCTAGAGGTTTCCCCAGGAAGCCTGACTGAGGGAAGGTCATGTGACCAAAACTCTGACACCTATGCGATTAGGCCAGTAGGTGGCAGCATAGAATCACATAATACATTTGGCAAATTCTCAACAACTATATTTTCCAGTAGCTGGGATGAGGTACTGGGACACTACAATGTCATCTTTAACCGCCACAGAGCCATCAATGTCGGATGAAAATTCCATCACTAGGGCAACCTCTCTTTAAAGAGCAGAATAGGCAGGGTGGCCTCTGAGTAATTGCCACTGGTGGCTATTGGAAAAACCTGGCCCTTCATGTCATTGCTATAAAAGACGCAATTGGTATCAGCCGAATTTTTTGTCTGTTCATCATCAAACAAAAAGAGGCTTGTGAAGTTTGTATTTGTAAATAGTTTCGGTTTTTGTACAGAAAAAACTTTTTGAAAAACACTAAAGTTTATGGTTTTTAAAAAAATGTTTTCAAAAAGATTGAGGAGGGAATTTTTCCCTCTTTTGGGTGGTGTGTGATCTTTTGCCCAGATAAAGGAGTTTCAGCACGGCCTGCTACATTACCCCATGGCTGTGCTGAAGCTGGTGGTGGCGGTCAATGCTGATGAGGCAGGCGAAGATGAAGCAAAGCAAGTGATGGAAGTATGTGCACCACAGAAATGCCACTCAGCCATTGAAATGTGCACATCTTATTTTCTACACAACCCTCACAAAAAATGTTCTAAAAAGTGATCAAAAAAAGTATTTACGCAAAAAACAGCCCTCAACCAGACCTGTCAACATAAAAATACAGAAGTTATGCCCCTGAAAAGTTGTCAGTAAAATTGAGCAAAGATAAGAAAAACTATATCAATGAGGTATCGCCATAATCGTAGTGAACAAGAGAATAAAGATAAAATATTATTGTTATGGCGAGCGGGGGGAAATAAAAGGTGCCAAAAATCCAAAATAAAAGTTGATAATTTTGTTTGTATCCCCCTTGAAATAGTTAATAAAATTGCATGAATAAGCTATAGACCTCCAAAATTAATTATTTATAAATTGTATTTCACTTCGCAAATAATAAGCCCTCATATGTTCGCATTATCAATAAAAATTTTTTTAAAAAAAGACATTTTATAGACTGTACAATGTGACAAAGCTTTTATTCTATGCCCGGCCGTCTGCACTCAGGAGAAGTTAGGCATCAAACTTTGCAGAGCATTTCATCATTTTATTCATTATGAAAGTGTAATTTTTGGCCTAAATGAATGCATTTTCCAAAAAAATTCAAAAGTTTCTAAACCGCGGATCCATTTTGTTTTAACCCATGTGAAACACTTAACCCCTTAACGTCCTGCACCTTTGTTTTTTCATTTCCATTTTTCACTCCCCACCTTCAAAAATCTATAACTTTTTTACACGTAAAGAGCTCTGTGACGGCTTGTTTGGCTGCATAACAAATTGCACTTCATAGTGATGGTATTGAATATTCCATGTCGTGTACTGGGAAGCGGGGAAAAAACACTCAAAATGCAATGAAAATGGTGAAAAACCGCATTTGTGTCGTTTTCTTGTGGGCTTGGATTTTACGGCTTTCACTGTGCGCCTTAAATGACATGTCTACTTTATTCTTTGGATCGGTAAGATCACAGCGATACCAATTTTGTATAGGTTTTATAATGTTTTCATACATTGACAAAAATTAAAACCTCCCGTACAAAAATAAAATTTTTGATTTCTGGCTCTAATAACTTTTTCATATTTCAGTGTATGGAGCTGTGGGTAGTGTCTTTTGTGCAACTTTTGATGACTTTTCAATGCTATTATTTTTAGTACTGCTCGACATTTCGATCACTTTTTATAGAAATGATTATATTTTTCAAAATGGCAAAAAAGTGGCATTTTCGACTTTGGGCAATATTTTCCGTTACGGAGTTAAAAGCAGTGAAAAAACTTTATTATATTTTGATAGGTTGGGCATTTTCGGACGCGGCGATACCTAATGTGTTCATGATTTTTACAGCTTATTTATATTTATATTAGTTCTAGGGATAGGGGTGATTTGAATTTATGTTTTTTTATTATAATTCTTTTATTTTTACTATTTTTCCCTCAGGTACTTTAACCCTAGGTTGTCTGATCGATCCTACCATATACTGCCATACTACAGTACGGCAGTATATGGGGATTTTCACCCTCCTACATTACAATGTGCAATTAGCACATTGTAATGAATGGGTTAAAACGAGACAGCCTCGGGGCTGCAGAAGACCCTAGACCAGTGATGGCGAACCTTTTAGAGACCGAGTGCCCAAGCTACAACCAAAATCCACTTATTTACTGTGAAGTGCCAACATGGCATTTTAAGCAGTAACTTATTGCTACCTGTTCTTTCACATTTTTCAACCGTATCAGCACCTGAGGCCACCAATACATTTGAAAGAAGGAGGGAAGAATGATTGGTCCAGCAGGAGGACCTCCAAAGATAATGCAGCCCTGTCCACACCTTCTCACTTTTCCTGCAGTTCCAAACAACCAATGAAGGGTCGCTTTAAAACAGCACAGGGAGCAGCATCTCTTAAGTTGCTTGGTGGATTTGTTCCTGGTGAACTCTGTCCTGGGGTGATAACCTGAGTGCCCACAGAAATGGCTCTGAGTGCCACCTCTGGCACCCGTGCCATAGGTTCGCCACCACTGCCCTAGGCTGACGACGTCACGGGGAGCGAGGCTAGTCACCTAGATGGTGGTGCCGCCATCTTTTTGAAGCCGGTGGCAGCTTTGCCAGTGGCAATAACACCAGCGATCGGTGCAGCAAAGACTTACCGCCTATGGAGAGGGCTCAGCCAATGAGCCCGTTCTATGTACCTGCACCATAAGGGGTTAAAGGGTTAATAGACTTAGTAGAAGTTGTGTTACATACGCTGAGGGGTGTAGTTTCTATAGTGGGGTAATTTATGGGGGTTTTATTATTATTTAGGCCTTTCAAAGTCACTTGAAAGCTCAGTTGTCCCGAAAATATGAGTTTTGGCTATTTTCATGAAAATAGAAAGATTGCACCTTAAGTTCTAAGCATCATAACATCCTAGAAAAAGGAGAGGTCGCTAAATATAATTACAACATAACTCATATTTCTGGAATGTCTGCTTTATCTAGCTTTTTGGGTAGTTTAACTATCTGCCTGGAAAGCAGAACATTTCAAACTTTGAAAATGAAGAATTTTTCTGAAATTTTGCCAAATTTACTAACATGAAGTACAATATGTCTCGAGAAAACAATCTCAAAATCACCTAGATATGTTAAAGCGTACCAAAGTTATAACCAATTAGCTTGACCTGTCAGATTTGAAAAATCGAGTCTAGTCATTAAGCTTTATACAAGAGTTGGTGATAAGGGGTTAAAGAGGTGTACGAAAGCTAAAGGGATAGACACATCAGTAAATGTTAAGTTTTTAAAAAGTGACAAACCTGAGTATTCTGGTAGAGAGGCAGGAGGCACGTTAAAACTCTTTCTAGATGACTCAAAGGGCAACATCTTCCTAGTTCTGTTGTCACCAATGTCTGCTAATTAAAAAAAAAAAATGTATATAATATACCAAGATTTAGACCCTAAGCAGGACAAGGAGCCCTGAAAGTTATGGTTAGGCATGAAAGCAATCAGGGTAGTAATGATCACGTCATAGGGTGCACTACCGTAACTGGACCTGGGATGGAGGGGGTCCACATGAGCTAGATGGCAGATTGCAGGTCCATGAGGCACAAACAATTGATTATGAGAGACAAAGGCACTCAATCTATTCCATTTTACTGGAGGGCACCTACCTGCTCCTCTGGTTTGAAGAATTTTTGGGAACTGCCACATACAGGCACTCCCCAATCTATTCCATTTTACTGGAGTGGCCACCTCTGGCCTCCTCTGGTTTGAAAAATGTTTGGGACTGCCACATACAGGCACTATCCAAATATGAAATTGTCTCCCATAGCAGCATCCACAGTTGTCTACCATTGCTACCTCCAAAAGTCGTCCATATAGCTGCATCCATAATCGTCCTTCTATCAAACGAGGTGTGTCAGGCAGAAATTTGGCGTTGGTTTCATGGAGTTCCACATCAAAGTTGTTAACTTTGTCGCCACCATGCTGTGTATCCACAAAATATATGGCAAAGGTTACCATTTAGGGATATTTTTCAGCGCTTCTTGCGCACTGTTACTTCCCCTCACCCGGCATATCCTAAACTTATAAGAACGCTACTACACTTGATCTATACAAAAGGTTCTTAAGATGCTTTTGGGGAGAGTAGCCTAGAAAAGGGGCTGGATTGGCGAAAGCTCGCCTGCAGCGGAACGCAGGCTCCATGGCGCATTCATCATGCGCTTCTTGCGCATCTGTTTACATGCCCCTCAAACCAGATATCCCAAAACTTATAAGAACGCACTACATTAACTTGGTGCAGGCTGAGACCGAGTCTGACCCGGGGCTGGTCATATACTGCCGACGCAGAGAAATTGCGGGGGGGCCTACCTCGGTCCAGGTTCTCAAAAGGCCTACTATACCTCCTCCCACCCCTCCTCACCTCCTCCCTCCTACAATAACCATCCGTGGGCAGGCGCCACAGTCGGTAGCTCTAGGCACAGCGCAGTGCCCGTCGCTAAGCGGACAGCAGGAGGTGCTGAAACTGCGGCCTAGGCGATAAAAAGGCACACCGCCCCAAGAGTAGCTTACAGGCATCCACATCAAAGTGTAACTTGTCGCCACACTGACTGTGTAATCCACAAAAATATACTTGCAAACGTTTTTACCATTATAGGGAATATTAATTCAGCGCTGTCTTGCGCATCTGTTTACATTCCCATCACCCGGCCATATCCTAAAACTTATAAGAACGCTACGACACTTGATCTTATACAAAAAGTGCTGTTTGGGGAGTAGCCTAGAGGACAGGGGCTTGGATATGGATTTCGAAAAGCTCGCATGGCAGCGGCGGCCAGATCCATGCCGCATCATGCGCTTCTTGCGCATCTGTTTACATTCCCCTTCCCCGGCATATCCTAAACTTATAATGAACGCTACTACATGATCTTATACAAAAAGTGCTGTTTGGGGAGTAGGAGATGTAGCCTAGAGACAGGCTTGGATTGGGAAAGATCGCCTGCAGGGAGCGCCAGCTCCCCATGCGCATCATGCGCTTTTGAGTATCTGTCCGTTTACATTCCCTCACCCGGCATATCTAAACTTATAAGAAGCTACTACACTTGCTCTTATACAAAGGTTCTTAGAAAGTGATTGTTTGGGGAGTTAGCCTAGAACAGGGCTTGGATTGGCGAAAGCTCTCTGCAGCGGAGCGCCAGCTCATGCAAGATACAACTAACATAGTTTAACTGCAGCACCTTTAATCTACTACTAGTTCACTGCACCATTTTACATGGTCCCCGTATCAATACGACTGTGTCAGGCAGAATGTTGGGTTTTTTCATGGCTTCCATGTTAACTTTGTCGCCCACCTGCTGTGTAATCCACAAAAATACTGGCAAACTTTTATCAGTACCGATATTATTTGAGCACTTCTTGCTACCTTCCTTTGGTTCATCTCTGCCACCCATGGGTGAAGCCTGAGCCCATTTTTAGGTATGTCGCCATGACACTACTCTGGCCTGCTGCCGCTGCCTCGCATGCCGGTCCCCTTATAGGTCAGGGGTCAATTATTGCATGTTTTAGATACTATCTGCTTCATTCTTGTTCACTCTGTCATGGCCATTGCTGTTGCCATAATTTTGGCATATAATGGTGAGTTAAGCAGTCAGAGGCTCCATGCATGCGCCCCTCGTGTTTCCGTCCATTTCCGTGGTTTTCCACCTTTTCTGAGGTTCCCAGGTGTTTTGGCCAAAGCTTCCCGGCAGGGCCTTGGCCCCTTGAAAAATGCTCGAGTCTCCCATTGACTTCAATGGGGTTCGTTATTCGAGACGAGCACTCGAGCATCGGGAAAAGGTCGTCTCGAATAACGAGTACCCGAGCATTTAGGTTTCGCTCATATCTATTCATTTAATTAGGTTGCGATGAATCATGGTTGGTTCAAAATAGAGAACAATGCAAGCTACGATTTCTATTCCTGTTATTATCTATGATGCGCAATGGTGCTCCAGAATATAACTACGTATAATACTTGCCCCCCTCAACTGTACAGGTCTAACTACTATAATACTGCCGCCCTATGTACAGACATATAACTACATAATACTGCCCCCTATGTACAGGAATATACTACATATACTGCTCCCCCCAACACTATGTACAGGAATCACACTACTATAATACTGCCCCTATGTACAGGAATATAACGTACCATAAATACATGCCCCCTATGTACAGGAATATAACTACTATAATACTGCCCCCTATGTACAGGGATAAAATACTATAATAATACCCCTCTGTACAGATAAAACTACTATAATCCTGTCCCCCTATGTACAGGGATAAAACAACTATAATCTGACCGCCCCCTATGTCAGGATATACTACTATAATACTGCCCACTAGTTCCCCCTCCCTCCTGCCCCGTTCTAGCCCTCCCCTCCCCTGCAGCCCCCAGTTCTAGCCCTCCCCTCCCTGCAGCCCCCAGTTCTAGCCCTCCCTGCAGCCCCCCAGTTCTAGCCCCCCCTTGCTGCCCCCGGTTCTGGTCCCCCTTGCTGCCCCCGTTCTGGTCCACCCTTGCTGCTCCCAGTTCTGGTCCCCACTGCTGCCCCCAGTTCTGGTCCCCCCTTGCTGGCGCCCCAGTTCTGGTCCCCCTGCTGCCCCCAGTTCTTACCCCCCCTGCCTTGCTGCCCCCAGTTTCTGGTCCCCTTGCTGCCCCCAAGTTCTGGTCCCCCCCCCCTGCTGCCCCCAGTTCTGGTCCCCCCTTGCTGCCCCCAGTTCTGGTCCTCCCCCCTTGCTTGCCCCCCCATTCTGGTCCCCCCCTGCTGACCCCAGTTTTCATTTCCCCTGCTGACCCCAGTTTTTTTAGTTCCTCCATTTGATGCCCCAGTTTCTAGTTCCCCCCTTCTTGCCCCCAGTTCTAGTGTTTCCCCTCCTGCCCCGGTCTAGTGCCCCCCCCTCCCTTGCCCCCCTGCTGCTTGTCAAGTTCGGTTTCTCCTCACTGTGATCAGAGCATCTCTGTTTCCACGGGTCTTTATAAGCATTGATGGCGAACCTTTTTGATACAGAGTGCCAGAACTACAACCCACTTTTAATGTCGCAAAGTGCCAATATGCCAAAAAGTCTCAAACGTATTGGCGCCGAGGTCACAAAAAGCAAGAACTCCATCGATTATCCATCTCTGCCCACCTTTTCACGTCCTCCTGTAGGCCTGGCAGCCAAGTAGGTGTTACTTTAAAATATCACTGAGAGTGGCGCGCCCTGGGCTGGTCTTTGACTGCAGGAGGAAGCCTTAGTGTCTCTCTGGTAAATTCTGTCTGGGTGCCCCTGAAAGGGCTCCGAGTGCCACCTCTGCACCAGTGCCATAGGTTCGCCACCACTGGTATAGAGGAGAAGCAGGGGTCATGCGATGATGACATAACCACAATCCTCATCTTCCCCTGTACACAGCAGCCCCACAGGTCCTCAAGCAGTGATTGTTTCTATTACACACGTTCTATTCCGTTTTTAGCGCAATAGCGTGTAAAAACGTAATAGATCGCGACCCCCTGTGTTTTGGGTCGTTAGACCGCTGTCCTAGAATATGAGATACAGAAATTGTGTTTCCATCTTTGGGTTGCTGCTTGACAAGCCGATTGTGTTCCATATTTCTCCCACCTCCAGGAATCAGATTCACTTTAATTTGTAAGTTTGTTATTTTTCTCCCTTTTTATTTTATAACTTTTGCCGTGTTGTTTGTCATTTTATTTTGTAATCTTGGTTTCTTTTAACCTGTTTTACGCACTGATCCCCTTTGTAACTTCAAGCCTTTACTTTAATTTTGGTCCCTGTATGAACTTGAACGCATAGCCTTGTGAAGTGTGCTTAGCTGTGTGACTGCTAGAGAGCTGATGTGCCATGTCTAGTGGTGTAACAGGTTACTGCTTGATTGGTCCCAGTAAATATGCAATAAGTGTGTCAGTGGATCATATTTGTGTGCTGGAGCTTTTTGAAGTATTATGCTCAATTTGTGTCCTTAGTGATAGGTGAGCACAAGTTGAGTAGGCAAATACCTTAACAGTTACAGCCAGTCACGTGATAGACAGGGGCGTCCTCGACGTGACATGGTGTTGTTTAATACAGCTCTCTATCTAGATCAGGGATTGGAAGTTTGGGCCTATGCTGAATGTGAAGAGTAGCCTAAGGGAGCTGTTTCTCAAATTCCTGACTGAAAATCTCCTCACATCCATCTCAACTGGCTCTCTCCTCTCTCTAGTTCACAGGTTTGACTTTGAAGAGTCCTCCATCAGAAGATTCTAGAGCAGTGGTTAATTGCGGCTCTCTATGGCTTTAGGCGACCCCGGTTTTGGTTGTTAGACCCCCGCTGGGGTCCCGACCCACAGGTTGAGAACCACTGTTCTAGAGGTTTCCCCAGGAACCTGACTGAGGAGTCATGTGACCAAAACTCTGACACTCTGCTATTGGCCAGTAGGTGCAGCATAGAATCACTAATCCATTGGCAAATTCTCAAACAATATATTTTCCAGTAGCTGGGATGAGGTACTGGACACTACAATGTCCATCTTATACCGCCACAGAGCATCAATGTCGGTGAAAATTCCATCAATATGGGCAACCTCTCTTTAAAGAGCAGAATAGGCAGGGGTGGCCTCTGGAGTAATTGCCACGGTGGCTATTGGAAAAACCTGGCCCTTCATGTCATTGCTATAAAGACGCAATTGGTATCAGACCGAATTTTTTTGTCTGTTCATCATCAAACAAAAAGAGGCTTGTGGAAGTTTTGTATTTGTAAATAGTTTCGGTTTTTGTACAGAAAACATCTTTTGAAACACTAAGTTATGTTTTTAAAAAATGTTTTCAAAAGATTGAGGAGGGAATTTTTCCCTCTTTTGGGTGGTGTGTGATCTTTGCCAATATAGGAGTTTCATCAGCAGCGGCCTGCTACATTGCCCCATGGCTGTGCTGAAGCTGGTGGTGGGTCAATGCTGATGAGGCTAGGGGCGAAGATGAAGCAAAGCAAGTGATGGAAGTATGTGCACCACAGAAATGCCACTCAGCCATTGAAAGCACATCTATTTCTTCACAACCCTCACAAAAATGTTCTAAAAGTGATCAAAAAAGTTACGTGCACCAATATGATATGACTGAAAAGAACAACACAGCAAAAACAGCCCTCAACCGACCTGTCAACATAAAAATACAGAAGTTATGCCCCTGAAAAGTTGTCATGTTGGTTTTGCTCATTAAAATTGAGCAAAGATAGAAAAACTATATAATGAGGTATCAACATAATTTAGTGAACAAGAGAATAAGATAAAATTTACTTTATGTTATAGCGAGCGGGGGGAAATAAATGTCAAAAATCCAAAATAAAATTGATAATTTTGTTGTATTCCCCCTTGAAATAGTTAATAAAATTGCATGAATAAGCATCTAGACCTCCAATTTAATATTTATAAATTGTATTTCACTTCGGCAAATAATAAGCCCTCATATGTTCGCATTATCAAAAAAAAAAAAAAAAGACATTTAATAGGACTGTACAATTGACAACAGCTTTTATTCTATGCCCGGGCCGTCTGCACTCAGGAGAAGTTAGGCATCAAACTTTGCGAGCATTTCATCATTTTATTCATTATGAAAGTGTAATTTTTGGCCTAAATGAATGCATTTTCAAAAAAAATCAAAAGTTTCTAACCGACCGTCCGGATCCTTTTGTTTCAACCCATGTTGAAACACTTAACCCCTTAACGTCCTGCACCTTTGTTTTTTCATTTCCATTTTTCACTCCCCACCTTCAAAATCTATAACTTTTTTACACGTAAAGAGCTCTGTGACGGCTTGTTTGGCTGCATACAAATTGCACTTCATTGATGTTTTGAATATTCCATGTCGTGTACTGGGAGAGCGGGGAAAAACACTGCAAAATGCAATGAAAATGGTGAAAAACCGCATTGTGTCGTTTTCTTGTGGGCTTGGATTTACGGCTTTTCACTGTCGCCTTAAATGACATGTCTACTTATTTTGGATCGGTAAGATCAAGCGATACCAATTTGTATAGGTTTTATAATGTTTTCATCATTGACAAAAATTAAAAACTCCCTACAAAAATAAAATTTTTGATTCTGCTCTAATAACTTTTTCATATTTCAGTGTATGGAGCTGTGGGTGTGTCTTTGGTGAACTTTTGATGACTTTTCAATGCTATTATTTTAGTACTGCTCGACATTTTGATCACTTTTTATAGAAATGATTATATTTTTCAATGGCAAAAAGTGGCATTTTCGACTTTGGGCAAATATTTCCGTTACGGAGTGTAAAGCAGTGGAAAAAACTTTATTATATTTTGATAGGTTGGCATTTCGGACGCGGCGGATAACTAATGTTGTTCATGATTTTTACAGCTTATTATATTATATTAGTTCTTTCTAGGAGGGGGTGATTTGAATTATGTTTTTTTTAATTAATTCTTTTATTTACTATTTTTCCCCAGGACTTTAACCCTAGGTTGTCTGATCGATCCTACCATATACTGCCATACTACAGTACGGCAGTATATGGGGATTTTCACCCTCCTCATTACAAATGTGCAATAGAACATTGTAATGAATGGGTTAAAACGAGACAGCCTCGGTGCGAAGAACCCTAGGCCAGTGATGGCGAACCTTTAGAGACCGAGTGCCCAAGCTACAACCAAAATCCACTTATTTACTGTGAAGTGCCAACATGGCATTTTAAGCATAACTTATTGCTACCTGTTCTTTTCACATTTTTCACCGTTCAGCACCTGAGGCCACCAATACATTTGAAAGAAGGAGGGAAAATGAATTGGTCCAGCAGGAGGACCCTCCAAAGATAATGCAGCCTGTCCCACACCTTCTCCCTACTTTTCCTGCATTTCCAAACAACAATGAAGGGTCGCTTTAAAACGCACAGGGAGCAGCATCTCTTAAGTTGCTTGGTGGATTTGTTTCCTGGTGAACTCTGTCCTGGGGTGATAACCTGAGTGCCCACGAAATGCTCTGAGTGCCGACTCTGGCACCCGTGCCATAGGTTCGCCCCACTGCCCTAGCTGACGACGTCCACGGGGACGAGGCTAGTCACCTAGATGTTGGTCCCGCCATCTTTTTGAAGGGTGGAGCTTGGCCAGTGGCAATACAACCAGTCGATCGGTTGCAGCAAAGACTTTACCGCCTATGGGAAGGGCTCAGCCAATGAGCCCGTTCTATGTACCCCTGCACCCAAAGGGGTTAAAGGTTTAATAGACTTAGTAGAAGTTGTGTTACACTACGCTGATGGGTGTAGTTTCTATAGTGGGGTAATTTATGGGGGTTTTATTATTATTTAGGCTTTCAAAGTCACTTAAGCTCAGTTGTCCGCAAAATATGAGTTTTGGCTATTTCATGAAATAGAGATTGCACCTTAAGTTCTAAGCATCAAACATCTGAAAAAAGGAGAGGTCGCTAAATATAATTACAACATACTCATATTTCTGGAATGTCTGCTTTTATCAGCTTTTTGGTAGTTTAATAACTACTGCCTGAAAGCAGAACATTTCAAAACTTGAAAATGAAGAATTTTCTGAAATTTTGCCAAATTTACTAACATGAGTACACAATATGCTCGAGAAAACAACCTCAAAATCACCTAGATATGTTAAAGCGTACCAAAGTTATAACCCAATTAGCTTGACCTGTCAGATTTGAAAATCGGTCTAGTCATTAGCTTTATACAAGATTTGGTGATAAGGGGTTAAAGAGGTGTCCGAAAGCTAAAGGGATGACACACACATCGTAAATGTTAATTTTTTAAAAAGTGACAAACCGAGTATTCTGGTAGAGAGGCAGGAGGCACGTTTAAACTCTTTCTAGATGACTCAAAGGGCAACTCTTCCTAGTTCATGTTTGTCACCAAGTCTGCTAATTAAAAAAAAAAATGTTATAATATACCAAGATTTCAGACCCTAAGCAGGACAAGGAGCCCTGAAAGTTATGGTTAGGCCATGAAAGCAATAAGGGTATAATGATCACGTCATAGGGTGCACTAACCGTAACTGGACTGGGATGGATGGGTCCACAAGGAGCTAGATGGCGATTGGCAGTCCATGAGGCACCAACAATTGATTAGAGAGACAAAGCACCATTGCGCATCATAGATAATAACAGGAATAGAAATCGTAGCTTGCATTGTTCTCTATTTTGAACCAACCATGATTCATCGCAACCTAATTAAATGAATAGATATGAGCGAAACCTAAATGCTCGGGTACTCGTTATTCGAGACGACCTTTTCCCGATGCTCGAGTGCTCGTCTCGAATAACGAACCCCATTGAAGTCAATGGGAGACTCGAGCATTTTTCAAGGGGCCAAGGCCCTGCCGGGAAGCTTTGGCCAAAACACCTGGGAACCTCAGAAAAGGTGGAAAACCACGGAAATGGACGGAAACACGAGGGGCGCATGCATGGAGCCTCTGACTGCTTAACTCACCATTATATGCCAAAATTATGGCAACAGCAATGGCCATGACAGAGTGAACAAGAATGAAGCAGATAGTATCTAAAACATGCAATAATTGACCCCTGACCTATAAGGGGACCGGCATGCGAGGCAGCGGCAGCAGGCCAGAGTAGTGTCATGGCGACATACCTAAAAATGGGCTCAGGCTTCACCCATGGGTGGCAGAGATGAACCAAAGGAAGGTAGCAAGAAGTGCTCAAATAATATCGGTACTGATAAAAGTTTGCCAGTATTTTTGTGGATTACACAGCAGGTGGGCGACAAAGTTAACATGGAAGCCATGAAAAAACCCAACATTCTGCCTGACACAGTCGTATTGATACGGGGACCATGTAAAATGGTGCAGTGAACTAGTAGTAGATTAAAGGTGCTGCAGTTAAACTATGTTAGTTGTATCTTGCATGAGCTGGCGCTCCGCTGCAGAGAGCTTTCGCCAATCCAAGCCCTGTTCTAGGCTAACTCCCCAAACAATCACTTTCTAAGAACCTTTGTATAAGAGCAAGTGTAGTAGCTTCTTATAAGTTTAGATATGCCGGGTGAGGGAATGTAAACGGACAGATACTCAAAAGCGCATGATGCGCATGGGGAGCTGGCGCTCCCTGCAGGCGATCTTTCCCAATCCAAGCCTGTCTCTAGGCTACATCTCCTACTCCCCAAACAGCACTTTTTGTATAAGATCATGTAGTAGCGTTCATTATAAGTTTAGGATATGCCGGGGAAGGGGAATGTAAACAGATGCGCAAGAAGCGCATGATGCGGCATGGATCTGGCCGCCGCTGCCATGCGAGCTTTTCGAAATCCATATCCAAGCCCCTGTCCTCTAGGCTACTCCCCAAACAGCACTTTTTGTATAAGATCAAGTGTCGTAGCGTTCTTATAAGTTTTAGGATATGGCCGGGTGATGGGAATGTAAACAGATGCGCAAGACAGCGCTGAATTAATATTCCCTATAATGGTAAAAACGTTTGCAAGTATATTTTTGTGGATTACACAGTCAGTGTGGCGACAAGTTACACTTTGATGTGGATGCCTGTAAGCTACTCTTGGGGCGGTGTGCCTTTTTATCGCCTAGGCCGCAGTTTCAGCACCTCCTGCTGTCCGCTTAGCGACGGGCACTGCGCTGTGCCTAGAGCTACCGACTGTGGCGCCTGCCCACGGATGGTTATTGTAGGAGGGAGGAGGTGAGGAGGGGTGGGAGGAGGTATAGTAGGCCTTTTGAGAACCTGGACCGAGGTAGGCCCCCCCGCAATTTCTCTGCGTCGGCAGTATATGACCAGCCCCGGGTCAGACTCGGTCTCAGCCTGCACCAAGTTAATGTAGTGCGTTCTTATAAGTTTTGGGATATCTGGTTTGAGGGGCATGTAAACAGATGCGCAAGAAGCGCATGATGAATGCGCCATGGAGCCTGCGTTCCGCTGCAGGCGAGCTTTCGCCAATCCAGCCCCTTTTCTAGGCTACTCTCCCCAAAAGCATCTTAAGAACCTTTTGTATAGATCAAGTGTAGTAGCGTTCTTATAAGTTTAGGATATGCCGGGTGAGGGGAAGTAACAGTGCGCAAGAAGCGCTGAAAAATATCCCTAAATGGTAACCTTTGCCATATATTTTGTGGATACACAGCATGGTGGCGACAAAGTTAACAACTTTGATGTGGAACTCCATGAAACCAACGCCAAATTTCTGCCTGACACACCTCGTTTGATAGAAGGACGATTATGGATGCAGCTATATGGACGACTTTTGGAGGTAGCAATGGTAGACAACTGTGGATGCTGCTATGGGAGACAATTTCATATTTGGATAGTGCCTGTATGTGGCAGTCCCAAACATTTTTCAAACCAGAGGAGGCCAGAGGTGGCCACTCCAGTAAAATGGAATAGATTGGGGAGTGCCTGTATGTGGCAGTTCCCAAAAATTCTTCAAACCAGAGGAGCAGGTAGGTGCCCTCCAGTAAAATGGAATAGATTGAGTGCCTTACATAGGGGGCAGTATTATAGTAGTTATATTCTTGTACATAGGGGGACTGTATTATAGTAGTTATATTCCTGTACATAGGGGGCAGTATTATAGCAGTTATATTCTTGTACATAGGGGGCAGTATTATAGTAGTTATATTCTTGTACTTAGGGGGCAGTATTATAGTAGTTATATTCTTGTACATAGGAGCAGTATTATAGTAGTTATATCCTTGTACATAGGGGGCAGTATTATAGTAGTTATAAGGGGCAGTATTATAGTAGTTATATTCTTGTACATAGCAGATTGCAGGTCCATGAGGCACAAACAATTGATTATGAGAGACAAGGCACCATTGCTGCATCATAGATAATAAGCAGGCATAGAAATCGTAGCTTGCAGGTTCTCTATGTTGAGACACCATGATGTCATGCGCAACCTACATGAAATGAATAGAGATGAGCGAACACTAAAATGCTCGGGTACTCGTTATTCGAGACGAACTTTTCCCGATGCTCGAGTGCTCGTCTCGAATAACGAACCCCATTTTTTATGGAACTTGGTCACTATGTCGCCACCATGCTGTGTTATCGACTAAATATACCGTCAACCTTTTGTTCACATTGGAAATCATTTCAGCGCTGCTTGCTCACCTCCTTTGGTTCCTCTCTGCCACCCATTGGTTTGAAGCCTGAGTCCATTTAGGGTATGTCGCCATGCCACTCTCTAGCCTGCTGCCGCTGCCTCTGCATGCCGTCTTCTATAGTGTCAGGGTCAATTATTGCATGTTTTAGATGCTATCTAGCCTCATTCGGTCACTCTGTCATGGCCATGCTGTTGCCCATAATTTTGGCATAATGGTGCGATTAAGCAGTCTCAGAGGCATCCATGCATGCTGCCCCTGCTGTTTCCTGTCCATTTCCGTGGTATTTACATCATTTTCTGAGGTTTCCAGGTGTTTGGCCAAGCTTCCCTGTGCAGACCCTTGGTCCCCTTGAAAAATGCTCGAGTCTCCCATTGACTTCAATGGGGCTCGTTATTCGAGACGAGCACTTTAGCATCGGGAAAAGTTTGTCTCGAATAACGAGCACCCGAGCATTTTAGTGCTCGCTCATCTCTACTCAGGATAACCCCTTTCTCTAAACCTTTGTTTAACAACGTTGGTTTGTTCCTGTGCATCCCGTGTATTCATACAATTCCTTTCTATCCTTTTGATCTGTCCTCTTGGGATATTCTCCATCCAAGGTCTATAATGACAACTATCAAACTTAATAAAGCTATTTACATCTACAGTTTTAAAGTAATTCCTGCTCTTAATCCTATTTTCCTCCCAAAATAATTCCAAATCCAGGAAGTGTATACTAGTCTCGCTTTTTTCGAGCGTAAATTTTTTAAATTATAGTTGTTAATGTTAATATATTTGATAAAATTATCCAATTCTTTACTCTTACCTTTCCAAACTATGACACAATCGTCGAAATAATGCCTAATTAACTATATGTTTTTACTAAATATATTTGAAGGACCAAAAATTATCTCACCCATAGCCATCCCGCCAACCTGTACATAGAAGTTTTAATCGAACCAGAAATAATTATGTTCTAAACAGAAACGTATAGATTCCAACAAAAAATAGCGTTTCTGCCAACCAATATCTCCACAATTTTCCAGTCTTTCTTTTATTGCTTTAATGCTTAGTTTTTGGGGGATGGATGTATATAAAGCTGATACATCACATGAACAAAGTACAATGTCTTTACCATTTAAACTGTACAGCAATCCTATATATAGAAATCCACAGAACACTTTTAGATTATGTCAATTGTTTATAACACTTTTGATTGTGTATGGTAAGCTCTCTCTACTAAAGCCACATGTTATACTGATTTGGAACTGGTCCTTCCAAATAGATAAGAGTAAGGATATTTGTGGAGAAGCACTGCTATAAGGGGGTGTGTAACCCAAAGAGAGCTAGGAATGGATCACGATTTCGGCCAGCCGGGATCTCATTGGCCTGCAAGCCTACCAATCCGTTGTTAAGGAACCTCTGACGTACTGGGGGTGTGTCTGGTGGGAGCTTGGACCAGCGATAGGCTTAACTGAACTTCCCGCCAGAGACAGGATTGACATGAATGGCCATGTAGCTATTGGTGGAATGCCTTGGACGTTGGAAGAGGCAGGTACTTCAACTTATAGTAGGGAGGGAATCTACTAGGTCATGAATGAATAGAAGCAGCATTTGAGTAAACAGTTAAAAATTAACTTTTATTTTAGTCTATTAAAATGGAATCAATGTTAATGCAGATGCTCACATATAGATGTTATTCAAATTTGCTCCTGGGCTGGTGGGAGAAGACAGTTATCTTTGGTGACTCCCCCCCAGATGACATTGAGAGGGTAGAACTCTTTTTAAGATATATTGATGATATATTTGTTCTGTGGAGAGGTGATAAAGAGTCCTTTCAAGCGTTTGTAAAAAAAACTGGATAAGAACAGTATTGGATTACGCTTCACTTGTGAAATTGAGGAACATCAACTTCCATTCCTGGATGTATTAATTAAGAAAGACAATAGGGGTTTTCTACAGACATCAGTGTTTAGAAAACCATCATCCACAAACGCTTTATTATGTTGGGAAAGTAATCACCCAAGAGCACTATGTAAGGGTATCCCCAAGGGACAATACCTTAGGATGAAACGCAACTGCAGTAACAAGAAGGAATTTAAAACATTTGCAGATGATCTAAGAGGTAGATTCAGAGAACGAGGATACCCTGATCATTGTCTGCGCTCAGCACATCAACATGCAGTGGGATAAAATAGACAGGATCTCCTGACCCCCAAAAAGGATGAGTCGAGCAAGGCACAGAAAGTTATGAGGATGATTGCCACGTTTGATAATGGGGCAAATCTGGCCAAAGAAATTTTAGCTAAACACTGGCCCATCCTTAAGATGGAACCGGACCTGGAGGATGTAATTGGGAGTAGACCAATGGTGACCTTTAGGCGGGGTAGGTCGATACGAGACAGAGTGGTACATAGCCACTACACGGCCCGACTCCCAAAGGAACCTGGCTTGACCGGAAGATACCCGGCTGCTTTAAATGCAGCGGGTGGATAGCATGCCCGTTCTTAAAGACGGGTAAAACGTTTGTCGGGAACAACAGTAATAGGACATACACGTTCAAAGACTTCATTAATTGTAAGTCCAAGGGAGTCATCTACAAGGCTACATGTGTATGCAGACTCTAATACGTAGGAAAAACTATCCAAGAGTTTTGCAGAAGGATTGCGGACCATCTAGGCGACATTGAACATAATCGGGATACCCCAATCGCACGCCATATACATGCCAGGCACAATGGTCAAGCCTCTGCCATTAAATTTACAGGGATTGAATTGGTGACCCCTCCACCCAGGGGGGGTGACTGGGACCGGAGGGTACTACAGAGGGAGGCATATCCCTCCCCCATTGACCTCCAGAAGAGGAAGAGGTGGCTCCTTCCCGGCCCTACCACTGAGACTGACATTTACAAGTGTATGGGTAAGCAAGATCACTGGTGGGTCTGACACTGAGAATACCCTAGGGTAGGTATACCACCGCTTGTACCCATATTACCACTTTGTCAGTCCCAATTGTATATTTAACCTTTTAATGCGCCAGATTAAATTCTGTATATATATTCACGAGGGTGTGGTTGTTGGGGCGTCTAGGCCTTTGGCCTGTCATTCTATATGTGAGCATATGCATTAACATTGATTCCATTTTAATAGACCTAAATAAAAGTTATTTTTTAACTGTTTACTCAAATGCTTCTTCTATTTTGATTAGTAACAGAATTACTAGATTTATGCTTCTATTGCTTTCTGTCATGAATGAATAGGGGAACGCCCTTTGTTTGAGGAGGTGTCAACATATTGAAGCGAATGGGAGGTACCCACTAGATCTACAATATGAATTAGCTTTAATAGGTTTAGGTTTTTGCATAAAGATTTCTGTATTTTCACTATGTATAAAATTTGAGATGTCGGATGTTTACAATGTTAAGAAAATTATACCAGGATGCTCATTGTATTATACCTGATCTATGCAAGGATTGGTTTATAAGGGAGGACTGAAATTGGACGCTAGCAACACCCCTGAAGAAGCCGAGGTTGGTGAAACCCAGAGCCGGGCGGTCATGTGTAGCTGGCGTCCTCTGTAAATTTTGATATGCGCAGTTTTGAAGCTCTTATTGTAGGTATATTTTAAATAAAATATACCCTGTTTTAAAGAAAATACTACGCTATTTGTGCGAATATTTTCTCCCAGCAGTCTGCTACGGGTAGTGGCGGAGTTGAAGAAAGAAAACCGCACAAAGGAAGTTCTGAACTATGGTCTAGTCCTATTGGAGGTCCTAGTGTTGCACAAATTGTGGACAAAAACTTGCTTTTCTCGTCAAAGTATAATACCCCAAAAAAGAAGGACAATTAATCAATTTGGAGCTCCGGTCAGAGTTATATTTTTTATCTCTTTTTATAAGTGTTTTGGGAGTATTTATTTTTCTGGATCGGTCCTGTGGCCGTTTTTGTAGCTCCTGGTCTGTGAAGAGTGCTGCACAACGTTTTTAAATTTGCTGCATTACTGCACTGGTGACTATGATAGAAGGAGTTTAGGGTAAAAGTTTGTTCTTTAATTGTTTCAATACAAAGTGGTTTGCCGGAGGACTTTGGCCTTCATCGGATACAAATAGTATGCTGTATTGGAACAATAAAACCCTAATATCTTGTAGCAGCATCTATGATGATCGACAGTGCTTTGCTCATATCCTCTTCTCGGACAAGCAACTTCTCTGGTTGGTGTTTCTCTGTGGTGGATCTTTGTAGATGAAGCCGCACTACCAATAAGGCCTCATGCACACAAATGTGTGAAGAAACAGGCCTCAAACAGTGGGCCATTTTGACTAAGTGAAAATGAGACGGGTGAGCACTCCCCTCCATTGGAGTCTGGTTGCCAGACGGCAATAGGGGCAGGAATAGCAACTGCTTTTTTGCGGTGCTGCTGCCCGGCTTGGTGGTGATGCATCAGTGCATTTACTTACCAGGGTCACTCGAGTTCACTCAAAGTGCATTGTCTGTCTATTATGCAGCGTGCAGCGTTTCGCTAATAGGTAAAACTTAGCAATTATTGGAAATGAAATTAACCAGTCGCCAACTAATGACTGCGCAAAGGGGAAAACAAAAATGGTAGTCCAGTATTCCTTATGATCAAAAAGGTCTATAGGTTTTTCCTCTGCATCTACGTCATTCGTAAACGAGAAATATGTATAGATGCATAGATGTGTCCAGTAATCAATGTAAACAGTACTTTGGATCAGGTGAAGATGAAATAAATAAATAAATAAAGTCTCCGTGCGCTCCTTCTGTGTGGCGTTCTCTTGGGTCCCATTGCTCCACTTGCGGTGTACAGCGGCTGGCTGTGCAGACCTCCTGTCCTTCCGACTCGGGAACTGCACCACAGCTCTTTTAGTACCGCTTTGGTCCGCAGTGGTTCGTGTGGAAAGAGATAAGATTGTGCGCCTGATATCATGAATGTGCCGCTTCCCCGCTCAGGTCCGACAGAGTTCACCATCTTTTTTGTGGTGCATCACAATTTGAAAGGTAAATATGGCGCTCGGTCCGAATCAGTTCGATAGCACGCCCCCTAAATTGTGTCGCATGGAAGCCAGCGCAGCTGCCCCCCCCCCTATACCTGTGCAAGCCGTGTCAGCCATGAAGAACGTGAACAGTCCAATTAAAGTGTGTTGCAAAGCACTTAGTAAATTTGCCCCACAGTGTTCTAAATGCACCATGGTTGTGCACAATAGACTTCAATGTCGGCTGATTGTGGAAATTTATCCACCTCCAATAGTTGAGCTCTATTTATTCTATCTCATGCATTATTCATTGTATCCTACACTTGAATATGCTCTGTTTTCTCTCCCCTATGTGTGAGCGATAACAATCTCCCAGTGATCAGTTCTATTGCCTCTAGCTACATTGAATAGGAAATGACCAGTGGCACTGCAAATCCGGACAGGAATAGGACCATCTATATAATTTGTGGAGCAGCCAGTCGGCATTTTAAGGTGAGACACCAATAGAGGACAATGGGGCGGAGAGTTAGGTTCCTGCACATGATCATGTGCAGTCCTTGGAAAACGTGTGTCACAGGTGCTCCCTTGTTCCCTGTCTCAGCTGATAATTGGTTCTGGCCTGATTTAAATTCCAGCCTCTTCCTGTTACCCTTGCCGGATCTTCAGTCCGTTCCTGTGGTCCCGTGTTCCTGTGTGCCAGTCCGCACCTGTGGTCCTGTGTTCCTGTGTGCCAGTCCGCTCCTGTGGTCCTGCGTTCCTGTGTGCCAGCTCCTGCGATTCCTGACGTGAATCCTAGTGTACATTCCACTGCTATTCTCCTGCCGCTACTCTGGGTACAGACTGTCTTCTGTTTTACTACCTTGGCAGCCACCGCGGGACGCACCTGTGGAACGACCTGGTGGTATCCTGCCGCAGCAAGTCCATACCGTTTTGCGGCGGGCTCTGGTGAAGACCGGGTGCCACTTAGACTCCGGTCCCAGGTCGGCTAGTACCATCTCCCGCGGTGGTCCAGAGGGTCCACAGACTCCCAGTCCTCACAACGGGCCATATGTCTGCACGGCTACACAGACGGTACACTGTGCAGTGCCGGCACTGACCATGTGCAAGAGGCCTTAGCCACAGTTTGTGCAGTGAGCTCCCGGCCACTGCATAGGCTTGTGTTCATAAGGCCTAACTATGATACAGTATTTTGGACAAAGTGTACAGTACCCATATGTGTCAATTAATTCAAAGTAGAAACATTTCAAGTTATATTTTGAATAATGGTTTTACTGTATGTGCACAGGGGTGTAACTCAGAGAGGCTGGGCCCCATTGCAGACTTCTGAATGGGGCTTTCTTCACCAGGAAGTCTTTTTATACCAGGGAGATTAAGCGCACATATCTTTTCCAGTCACTACAGACCACATGGGGGAAGAAGACGTCAGGTAGCTAGAGATCAGAGATTCCTAGTCCTGCCATCCCCTCTCTCCACATTTCTTATCTGAGTTTCCGACTTAGCTGTCTACTATAGAGGGTTTCACAGTTATATAGATATTATGCTGTACAATGTGCAGTGTAATATGTATATAATGGTGCACATTCACCATACATTAGTGTGTCAGGTGGGATGCCGGGGCCCCCTAACAATGTGGTCCCCATATCAGCTTCTATGGCTGCTACTACTGTAGTTACACCCCTGTATGTGCTATTTCAAAATGCAACTTTTTCACATGATTATTACTACTCAACCTTGGTTAATTTGTCAGTTTTAATGCACTGTTAGTTGGAAATAGCAAAATAAAGTAAACACATATCATGCATGTATTGGAAAAGTTATGAGAGTGATCAGTAAGGTAGCAGGTGAAAATGAGCTAAATAGAAATCTCACGGACAAACATTGCTCAGGTAAACATTTGCAAGGTTACATCAGTCACTAATGGAAAAACATATTTCAAATCAACGATATTTTGCTGTTTGGCACAAAAATCTACAATAACAATAGTATTTAGTACCATGCTTATTTAGAAAAGCTATAGTTGTAATGTTTTCTGCTATTCTTTTCTTTGCAGTATACTTAAAACATGATAACTATGTGACAGTTTACATAACAGAGCCATGAGTTCTGCGATAAATACTTATCTAAACAGATCCAAAGAGATGACAGACCCTACTAACTTTAATAGGATGGATTATGATTTTTTTTTCCACATTTCATATTTTTAAATGCAAACATAATATTATCATATTGTCACCAAAAATAATAGTATGCCTGCTAGAAACTCAACTGAAACCCCGACTGTGAAGAGTTAACACTGTCAAAAATGGAAAAAACTTTATGCATTATTTGGTTGTCATCCACAAATGTATAAAAATAAATATCCGCACACTTGAAAGAGCAAATATCCTTCTAAAATCAAATACTTTTTTTAAACCCTTGACCATTATTGGGAAGTTTTCTGCCAGTTTTAGCCGCTTTGGGCATGTTAGGGGTGGGGACCAGAGCAGCAGACAAGATTCTTAAATATATTTAAAATAACACATTCTTTAATTCACTGTTATTAACAAAAATACATCATTTCACAGATATAATTTCAACCTTTCTCAATCAGTCCTGATATTTACAATTTTGGTTGCCCCTTGGATCTGACCGTAAATCCGAGTGTTATCGGAATTCTTCTTATGAATTCCTTCTCTTGTCTGCACACTGCAGTGCTCAGTGCCTTCTGCCCCTCTCCGCTGAATTACAAGACAAGCTCAGACACAGGCACTTCCTGCTGGCAAACAGCAGTGTGCAGAGACTTTTTGGAGCTCCACTACTTCTATCAGAGTCCACTATCAGATTTATTAAAGTGCCTTTGGCCCTTTAACCCCTTAATGACTGCTGTATCGTGATTTTACGGCGGCCATTAAGGGTACTTCTTCTGATGCACCACCATTCTACATTTGTGTGTCAAAAGAAGATTGAGGGTCATTGGGTCCTGCTGGTGCTTGTGTTGGGCTGTGACATCAGTTTTTGAGAACTAGTGATTACCCCCTTACCCGTAGTGGTGCAAGTTTGTCCCCTGTGGATCGGACCGCCCCCCCCCATGTGGGTTTAGTGGGGGATCCGATCCTTCTGTAGCCAGGGGTCTAACGTGTGCCCCTAGGCTGCCAGCTCCTCTTCATGCTGTATTCCGCCTCCTGACAGGACACACCAGTAACTGCATTAGCGTGCTAAGTTCCTTACATTGTACACTGCTATACAGGGATTAACCGATCCGATTAACCTTTGTTCCCACTCAAGTGTGGAAAAATTAAAAATGTAAAAAGAACAGTAAAAATAATTTTATAATTATAACTAAATAATATAGAAGTCCCTAAATAACCCCTGTTACATATAAAATCCTAATAAATGTATAAAAAACACAAAAAAGTACAAATCAATCTGTACAATAAACAAATATTGAACCCCCATTGAACGACGTTAAAAAAAAAAATTAAAAACTTCCCGTAATATACAATTTTTCATCAAATGCCCTCAAAAATATTTTTTAAAAAGTGATCAAAAATAGTTACACACTCTAATATTATACGACTGAAAAGAACAACTCTTTTTGCAAAAAATACCTCCCTAACCAGATCTAACAACAGAAAAATGCAAAAGTTATGCATCAAATTTGTCGATAGTAAAAACAATGCAATTTTCTCCAATATTGGTTTTGCTCAGTAAAATTGAGCTAAGATAAGAAAAACTATATAATTGCGGTATCACCGTAATCGTACTGAACTAGAGAATAAAGTTAAAATATAATTTTTATGTTACGGTGAGCGGGGGGATTCGGGGGTTGAGTGCTAAAAATACAAAATAAAAATGTATTATTTTGTTTTTGTGCCACTTTGAAATAGTTAATAAAATTTTGTGAATAAGCTATAGACGTCCAAAATTCATTATCTTTACAATGTATCCAACCCAAAAATTATAAGCCCTCATATGTTTGCATTACCAAAAAAATGAAAATTTTATAGCCTGTGCAATGTGACAATACAAATCTGCTGTGCAGGGCCTAGCTTTTATTCCATGCTGGCCGTGTGCCCATACAACAGTTTACCATCACACATGGGGTATCGGTTACACTCGGGAAAGATTGCAGAGCATTTCCTTATTTAATTAATTATGAAAGTGTCATTTTTGGCCTAATGAATAGAGATGAGCGAACACTAAAATGCTCGGGTACTCGTTATTCGAGACGAACTTTTCCCGATGCTCGAGTGCTCGTCTCGAATAACGAACCCCATTGAAGTCAATGGGAGACTCGAGCATTTTTCAAGGGGACCAAATGCGCAAGAAGCGCTGAAATAATATCCCTAAATGGTAAAAGTTTGCCAGTATATTTTGTGGATTACACAGCAGGGTGGCGACAAAGTTAACAACTTTGATGTGGAATGCCCTGTAATAGCTCTTGGGCGGTGTGCCTTTTATCGCCTAGGCTCAGCAGTTTCAGCACCGCCTGCTGTCGCTTAGCGACGGCACTGCTGCTGTGCCTAGAGCTACCGACTGATGGCGCCATGCCCACGGATGGTAATTCGGGAATATGTCTCGAGAAAACAATCTCAAAATCACCTAGATATGTTAAAGCGTACCAAAGTTATAACCAATTAGCTTGACCTGTCAGATTTGAAAAATTGAGTCTAGTCATTAAGCTTTATACAAGAGTTGGTGATAAGGGGTTAAAGAGGTGTACGAAAGCTAAAGCGATAGACACATCAGTAAATGCTAAGTTTTTAAAAAGTGACAAACCTGAGTATTTTGGTAGAGAGGCAGGAGACACATTAAAACTCTTTCTAGATGACTCAAAGGGCAACATCTTCCTAGGTCTGTTGTCACCAATGTCTGCTAATTAAACAAAAAAAATTTTATATAATATACCAAGATTTAGACCCTAAGAAGGGCAAGGAGCCCTGAAAGTTATGGTTAGACATGAAAGCAATCAGGGTAGTAATGATCACGTCATAGGGTGCACTACCGTAACTGGACATGGGATGGAGGGGGTCCACATGAGCTAGGCAGATTGCAGGTCCATGAGGCACAAACAATTGATTATGAGAGACAAGGCACCATTGCTGCATCATAGATAATAAGCAGGCATAGAAATCGTAGCTTGCAGGTTCTCTATGTTGAGACACCATGATGTCATGCGCAACCTACATGAAATTAATAAAGAAGGCTATACTTTCCTCCCTCTAACGTTGCATTGCAGCAATGTAGTGATGGGTTGCGCTGTAGTGCACATGAGCATCAGAAGGAGGTATATGTTCCTGTTTTATTAGTTTCATACCACCTGAGGCCAATAGTACAAGAAAAGTTAATCCCCGACCTAGCCTAAGGCCCCTTATTGACCGGAGATATCTGTATGGATGGTCACAGCACTGACTGCGGGATCGAAGTCCAATCCGGACTGTTAGGGCAGGGTCCCAGCTGTCCCGTGCAGTCCTTGGGTAAGGACGACGGAGAAACCCTAAGGCCCCTTAGTGACTGACGGAGAAATCTGTATGGGTGGTCACTAAGGGGTTAAATACCATCACTATGAAGTGCAACTGGTTATGCAGAAAACAAGCCCTCCCTCAGCTCTTTATATCAAAATATAAAAAGTTATTTAGTTTTGAAGATGGGAAGTGAAAATTGAAAATGCAAAAACGGGCCTTGTTGTGAAAATTCTCAAATCTAGTGATGTTTATACAATAAAGATAATTTTAACCTCTTACTCTACAATTTTACTCAGTTTTATTGCTGTTTTTGCTCCTATCACTCGCTAGGTTGGTCAGCGCAAAATTCCAGGGTGTGGGCAGGGAATCTCTAAGCAGACACATTATGATACATCTAGTTCTGTGGGGTGACAACGTGGTTTGATTATCAGGGTACAGGTGTATATGCACTTTCATCTGGGTTCTGACATTGTACTAACACACTGACACAGAGAGAGAGATGAGACAGATTAGAGATGAGATGCATGAGATACCTATTACACAGAGACTGACAGACAGAGGCTGACCGACTTCTACACTGTCAGATCTGCTACATATCGGTTCTAACAGATATGTGCCTGCCTCCGCCGAATAACTTATCTGCCTGTAGTTCCAACTTGTTTCTATCATTCTTGGTGTTTACAATTCTGTCATCCCTGGATACGACCGGATACGACAAGGGATTAGCTTCCCTTGTCTGCACTCTGCAGTGCTCTCTGCCTCCTGCCATTACAAGACCAGCCAGGAGACAGGCTTTTCCTGCCAGCAAGCAGCAGTGCACAGACTTACTCTACAGATAAGGTCATTACAGGCAGTCCCCGGGTTACGTACAAGATAGGGTCTGGAGGTTTGTTCTTAAGTTGAATTTGTATGTAAGTCGAAACTGTATATTTTATAATTGTAGATCCAGACAAAAAAAAAATTTGGCCCCAGTGACAATTGAAGTTAAAAACATTTTTTGCTGTAATGGGACCAAGGATTATCAATAAAGCTTCATTACAGACACCTTGCAGCTGATCATTGAAGTCTGGGACTATAGTAAAGCATTCAGAGAGCTTCACCAGAGGTCAGAGGGGTCTGTCTGTAACTATGGGTTGTCTGTAAGTCGGGTGTCCTTAAGTAGGGGACCGCCTGTATAGCAGAACTGATTAAGCGAGACAGCAGAGCTGACGTCAGGGCCTTATTTAGTGTTGATGCTGCCCTAGGCACTCTCAGTGCTTACGCCCCCTATTGGTGACGTCAAGCTACAGCTTCACAACCGGCATCATCAGAGCAGGGACAAGGTATTTTGGTGCCCTAGACAGAAAAGGCCTTTGCGACCCCCACCTCCATAAACATTTACTCCATATTAATGCCACCTTACCCAGCCCACAGCTATATTGTCCAACTATATTATCCAGCTTATCTGCACTTTGGCCAGATCCCACCCCCTGAGAACTGTGTACCCCCTAGAGCAGGTGTCGGGTGGTCATGCTCCGACGACAACCAACAACCCCCTCCCCCCCCAAAAAAATTCCTTTTTAAAATAAAAATTTTCAGCTCAGCCCGGCTGCCCTATGCACCGGGCCTCCAATGCCTGGTGGCAAATACTCCCCAGATCTCTGTGCTGCTAACTCACCCAATCAATAAAACACAATGTCATTGTGTTTTAGATCTGTCTCATGAATCTTATTTCTCATCCCTATTTCTTTATGTGTCAGATGCTAGTAGAATGTTCAAAAACCAAATAAAGGTGTAAATCTGTACCTTTATAATCTAAGCACATTGTCAGCACACAACATCTAATAGCACAGAGGAATCATGAAGTGTCTGGTCTTTGGGGGAAGACCTGTTAAAGCCATATGGACACCTTGGTCATGTTTGATAAACAGCCAGGATCACTACCATTGCTATGATAGTAATATTCCAGAAGTTAGTGAGGGAGCTCAGCTGTAACACACAGCCTGGCTCATGCAGTGATAACTCAGGCTCTGCTGTGTCACCAGGACATAACGGATAACAAAGACTATTAGGACTTGCACTAGTCAAATATATAATCGACTTATGCATGACATGCCAAACTACAACATAGAATAATACAAAGAAACTTGCCATCTAGTCATACATTAAATCCCTTTATTGAGTTCATATATTTACAAACCACAACATAAACACTCAAAAAAATGTAAACAGTTGAACTCACTAATACCATGCAGGTAAGACAAGCGCAGTGTATGATAGTGCCTGCTATCCTAGAAAACCAGCTCCCACTAACTGGAAGAGACCAATATAGCAATATTATAGGGATATATTTTCCCATCATGAAATTGTGAAAAATGACCACATGCCAACTCACTCTGAAGGAGTCAAAGCATTTTATCAGAACAAAAGTATATAGCCCAAGCAGAAAAAAAAAATCAATTATATCTGTAAGGCCCCTTCTCCACTGGCGTTTTTCACGCGTGAGTTCTGCGCGTGCATTTGACGCTCAGAACTCGCATTGCACTCTGTCCCATTGTATTCAATGGGTCTTTCTCCTCCTTAGCGTTGTTTTGACGACGTGCTTGCGTTCGTTTGCACGCGCGTCAAAATCGCAGCATGCTCTATTTTTGCGAGTCCCAGCGCAATTTTCAAACACCCCATTCAAAGTCTATGGAGATGCATCAAAACGCATGCACTCGCAATCATTGCAAGTGCAAGAGCGACGTGCAATGCGTTTTAAACGTAAGGGTTGCTAGCGTGACCAGATAACCTTATTTCCCCTGCTCGCTGAACCGAAATCATTTAATTAAAAAACACAGTGAAGAACAGTGAAGAATTAGAATAAAACAGTTGAACACAGTGAACACAGGATATTTAAGATAAAAACACAGTGCAGAATATATTAAGTGTTCGGCAATCTGCTACTTGTCCGGAGATACGCGGAACGGCGCGAACAAAATAGCATGTGAAGACAATATATATGTGTGAAGAACACATGCAGATGTATTTAAAAAACTGAATGTGTTCTTCCACACACATATGTTCTTTCACACTTATGTTCACTGTTTCACTGTGTTCCTGTTTTTATTCTATCTTCACGGTTCTTCACATCTGCTAAATTGTCGGGAGATAATATACGCGCGGAACAGTGGAAGAATAGATCGCAGATGTTTGCAAATTATCAGAAGACATATTTTTCAATTAAATAACCACATTTTAATCCCAAACCATGGTCCCTTTGAAAATGCTCGAGTCTCCCATTGATCGCGCGTCAAAAATGCGCCGAAAACGCAAACAAAACGCAAATTACTCCAAGAAAAATGGACAAAAAGCAGCCAAAACGTCAGTTTTTCACGCATTGCAACCCTGACGTGAAAAACAAACACAACGTAGTGTGCAAGAGGCCTAAGACAGTAAATCCAGTCCAGGGTGTAACCCCTGGAATCAGTGGCATGACTAGAAGCTGATGGGCTCAGTGCAATGTCTGTGCCAAGGCCCCCGACTATGTATGGTTTATGTAATTGTCTTCTCAAATGGGACAAGTGACACCATAAAGGGCCACACCTCTAAACCTCTTGGGCCTCTGGTGAGACTGTACCTCTGCACCCCCTCAGTTACGCGCCCCTGCCTGGCATATTAGCTTCCTCGGGGGTCATGACATAATGCACATGAGGGTTCTCTCTACTGATCACCATGATGTAGCGTTCTTAAAGGTACGGGGAAGGGGTTAAGTTTACCAAGTCTCTACGATTCCTAATAAGGTCACCATATGTGACACACAGTACTTTCATCCGCTACTGATAGATATCGGGTCCCACCTAGGGGACGTCGTTAGGTGAAAAGATCAAGGGCTCTGTTGTTTTGTCTTACCCCCTATGACATTACCTTTTATGGGTGGGAAAATGGTGAAAAGAGCCAATCTGGAAATGTATACAGGCGCCCCTACTTAAAACACTCGACTGGCAATTACTGTACTTTAGTCCTAGGCTACAATAAACAGCTTTAACAGTTATTCACAGTGTCTTTAACCCCTAACGCTCTGGTCGTAGCTCTACACGCGCAGAGGGTTACTAATGAGTGTGTGAAGAGGGTCTCACGGCTGAGTCCTCTTCATACAAAGGTGGGTGTTTTTTTTGCATATTGGCAGAAAACCCACACCGCTAATAACCGCGGTCGGTTGCTTGCACGTCGCGCTATCAACCCTCGTTGCCGCCGGCTAAGTCGTCGGTTGGCATTTAAAGACGGCTCCCGCGTGGGCGCCGCCATCTTTTGTTACGATGACCACACCCCGAACGTCATCGGGGGGCGGCGATCGGTTTCAGGGTCACCTCGGGTCTTCGTTTGACCGAGGATACATGGCTTTTGCTGCATATCCATTACAATGAGCCTGTGGCTCATTGTAATGTATAGTGTGCAAAATGCCATATATTGCAATCGAAGTATTGCAGTATATGTGTAGGAACGATCTGACCATCTAGGGTTATGTCTAAAAAATGTGAAAACAAAGGAAAAAAAGTTTAAAATAAAAAAAATTTTAATAAAAATATTAAATTCAAATCAAATCACCCCCCTTCCCTAGAACGGTATATAAAACATAATAAACAGTAAAAATCACAAACAGATGGTATCCGCCCGCGTCCCAAAACACGCCGATCTATACAAAATAAAAACCGGTTACGGCCGGGCGGTGACCCTCCGAGGCGGGAAATGGCGCCCAATGTCCGAATGCGACTTTTACACCTTTTTAACTCACATAAAAATGAAATAAAAAATATCAAAAATGTTGCACAGACCTCAAAATAGCACATAAATGTCGCATCATTTCGCAAAAAATGACACACTCACACTCTCCGTGCACCAAAGTATGAAAAAGTTATTAGCGATGCATAAGTGGGCCAAAATTTTTTTTTCTTTTTTGTACCACTTCGTGTTAATTTTTGAAAATGTATTAAAAACAATAAACCTATATAAATGTGGTATCACCGCGATCGACCGAACCAAAATAAAGTAGGCATGTATTTGGAGACACAAGAACTGGGCTCAGTTTTCACATTTGGAATTTTTTTCAGCTTCGCAGTACACGGCATGTTAAATAAAAAATTACTGGAAAGTAAAATTTGTTACGCACAAAATAAGCCCTCACACAGGTCTGTACACGTAAAAATGAAAAAGTTATGGATTTTGAAGTTGGAGAGCAAAAATGAGCGGAAAAAAACCCTGCGTCCCTAAGGGGGTTAATGAAGCTTTAGTGTTAATATTGATTCTTATAAACCCAACATTTTTTAAATTAAATCCAATTGTCACAGAACCAAAAAAGTTTGTCTGGGATTACAATGATAAAATATACAGTTCCGACTTACATACAAACTCAACTTAAGAACAAACTACAGACCCTATCTTGTATGTAACCCGGGGACGCCTCGTACTTTTTATTTGTTACCGCATTATACCTCCGCCGGATAATTATTTTATATTTTGATAGATCAGGTTTTAGAGACACAGCGATACCTGTCATGTTATAATTTTAAACTATTTTTTTCTTTTATTTTAGACCACCTAGGATGCTTGAATTTATTTACCTTGAATATCAGTTTTAGTTACTTTATGTGTTAAACATAAAAATCCTCTCTCCGCTTGAGATCTGTTGCACCACTAGAGAGAAGAGGAAACACGGAGACATCACTGCATTACGTCTCCTGCTTCTAGCAGCTCAGTATAGTGGCCAAGAGCAGGAGACATGGTATAATGATGTCACCATGCCTCCTTCTTTAGTGAAGAGAGGTATGGGGTTTTTTTTTCTTGTTACAGTTACACAATGAGTGTGAGGGCATTACTGGCAAAGGGTCACAATTTGTGTGGGGTTGTTACTTGCTTGGGGTCATTACTAGTGTGGGGCAATACTGCCCCGTGCTAGAGCATAATTATTGTGAGTGGATTACTAGGGTGATGACGTTGCATAATTAGTGTGGATCTGGTGTGAAGCTTTATTAGGTGGGGGTCATAGTGGGCCATAAATAGGGGCCAAATTGAAGGGTTATTAAAGGGGAACTCTTGTGTATAGTATTTATGTCAGGCTTTATTGAGGGGTTATTATTAGGTGGCTGGCACATTGCTGGGTTTAGAGACATAGGGTAGCCTACGTGTTTTCTGAAGTCATTATATGAATCAGACTGTTTTTAATTAGTGCAGCATCTGTGTGTGAGGGGGGGGGTGGGTATGTGTTAGAGCAATTTACATATTTAGGGGCCCTGTGCCCCGGATATTTTATGACCCTAGCAACGCCCCTGGTCCCACCTCTGGGACTAGATCTCCACTCTCCATTGCAGTGTATGGCATTGGCAATAATAGCAGAGTATATTTTCTTGGTTATTTTCAGAACTCGCATAGATACAAATAGCGAGCACGTGTCCATGACATCTGACCTTTGCAAACCTCCTTCTTCTTGAGATTGGTGCAGGTCCCAGAGGCGAGACCCGCATCCAGGAACTATATATACCGTATAACGAGGATACATCTGCTTCCTCTTTTAATATAAGGAAAGCCAGTGAGCCCGTTTTGTTTTCCAGAAAGAAAAGGCGCCATACTACGAGTGAAATAAAGCTGACTCAAAATAGCCTCATGTAGCTCTAGTCTTATGAACTAAGCGGAAACACCACACACCAGAGCACGAGCCACGCTGCCTACAGCGGACAACAGGCCACGCGCTTTATCAGGATCGATTATTCTCTCCTGGCAGAGTAGATGTCAGCCGTCAGGCGCGCGCCCGTCACAGATTGGCTGCTGAGGAGGAGCTGGGCGGGGCCGCTGCGAGCTTCAGTTCTGCAGTGTGGAGGCTGTGCTGGGGATTTCGCCATGAATCGTTATTTCAGTTCCCTTCTGCGTCTGAGGACTTTTCCCTGTCATAGGAGGAAGCTCCTGCAGCCCGTGGTGTCCAGGCGACCGGTCACTGCTCCACAAGCGAGGATGGTAAGAAACAGCTCCTGTCACTGCACATTGTCTCCTGGAAAGGTCACCTTCTAGGGCAGATCCTGCACTGCAGTCACCCGGCCTGTGCGCCTGTCATTCACACCGGGCTCTGTCTATGAGACGTCAGGATTCATTTGTATAGGCAAAAGAGAAGACAGGCTTCTGGCATGGATGCCGGAGAGAGGCTCAACGCGAAATGGGTCAGTAAGACATTAGTGAAAAGTCACAGAAGCCAGGAAGAGAGACCCAATCTGTATGTTTCCATAAGAAATCACTGATGTGAAATAAAGACAATGTAAAACCACCCTTAGATGTTTTATAGGGCTTAAAACAAAATGTGCAGTCTACACATTTGTAATATTTGTGGACAATACATCTATTTTGGGTAGAAAATTAAACATTTTCAATGGTACGCTTTTTTTGGCTGTTCGCCATACCATAAAAATGTAATTTTTATTTTATGGGTTGCCACGATTACTAAAATACCTTATTTACATGGCTTTTGAAAAATAAAATTCCCCAATAAAAACTAATTTAGAGTTAATTGTAGCATCACCAATCTTTCAAAGGCATGATCTTTGGCTTACAAATCTGGGTAAGGGCTTATATTTTGAGAGAAGAGTTGTTCTTTTTAGCAGCCTGGTTCAGTGCAGGTTCTGTAGGGATTCTGTTTTATTATACAGATTATTACAGACACAGCCATAGCATATATGTGGGGGCACTCTGTAGTGGTTCAAGTCCAAGACACTGCACTACAATACTAAAACACAAGCAAGACAACGGGTCCTGGTTAACAATTGCTTCTGTTTCCATAGAAATTCCAACCAAAACAAAAACCAAAAAAAAATACCAGCATGTCTTTCTTTTGTCTCGCCTTCTCGAGGGCATACTCTTTTTCGGTGAGGGCTGTCTCTCCACTGTACCCCCGTTTTCTCCGACTTTATTTTTTCTCCTGCTCTCTTCACCCTGTTGGTCTCTGTTGAGTGTGCCAATGCCTCCCTTCGTCTCTCGTTCCCATTCTTGCCTATTGGCCTATTTATGTTAGTTTAGGTGTGGTGGCTCTTTTGTTTGTAGCACTTATCGGCCCGTTTTTATGGTGGTTGTGTGATCGGGGCCTGCCCCTGTACACTAGCACTGCATTTGTGAACGCAGAACTAGTGGTACGTGTTTTCCTTGTCCCATCCTGGAAAATGTATTTGCATATTTCTCCGAATCCCCTTGTGAAGCAATGGCTGTAAGTCTCCAAATACCTACAAAGTAACATTAATTGTCAAAGTCTTTGCACTCCAAACTCTTACTGCCACACGCTTAGGGTTCTGTAACACGGTGCATTCTTCGTCTGTTCTTGGTTCATTTCGTAAACACACTGAATACGCATGCGTTTTTGCATGTTTACCAATGCATTTGGCTGGTTTGAATCCGTTTTTCTTAATTTCTGGAAGCACAAGCAGCTGTATAAAGGTGTTTACAGCTGTTCACACTGCCAGAAATTAAAATGAACAGATACAAACCAGCCAAATGCTTGGTAAACATGCTTGGGATTGGCTATCATGATGTCATGGTCAGATCGGGGTGGGTTGTTAGTTTTGCTGGAATGATCTGTAAACTTATAGCAGACTCCCACAACCCCAAAGTCTATTTTTATTGTTATGAGCAAAGAGTAGGATTTATTGATTCCAAATGTTTTTCCAGATGTCCTCTGCCCTAGCAAACAAAATTATGCATGTTGCACAATATGGAAGCTTCAAAGTTTGGAAACATGAAACATTAACACATTCTAAACCCTTTGAAAGTCAATTGTGGATGAACAGGGCTTTGCTTCCAGTTAAAAGCAGGTCTTTATATAGAGCATTCAACTGGTGTTTCTTTTGTTCCGTTGGATTCATTACATCTGGCAGAAAAGATTTCTATATGAAATTGGAGGGTGGAGTAAAGACCATGGATTTATTTAACATAAAATATCATCACAATTTTGTTTGATTTCTTTATGTTCCGAATTAAAGGGTATTAGTTTTGAAAACCAAGTCTACATTATTATTCCAGTCATGCCCCCTGATTTTCACTGTAACTTGATTTAGTTGTAGAAGTACCCCTGAATTTTTGTGAGAAACCCTCGCTACTCTTTTGGCCCTTTCCTGTTGAAATAAAGCTTGAAACGACTTGACAATTTTGCACCTTCCTATTTTTTCATATCTGCTCTGTGTCCTCTCATTTTTGTAGAATGTGATGAGACTATTTACAAAAAAGGCATATAAGCCTCACTGAAACTCATTTGTCAATTAAAACTTCACTTTTATTAAACAATTTTAAGAGCAATATGTAATTTCCAAAAGAAAGGTTTTTTGGTATGGACCGTTTCTATGTTGGGTTAAAATTAAGCAGGCCGTTGTGGAGACTTCTTTGTGTGGTTCAGAGTGCTCACTCTGTAATTGGGCAACAGTGTCCTGAGGTTTTAGTACCCGGATTATGTCTCCTAACAGTAGATGTCAATCTTATATTGCTGTTTCCAGTGCTATGAGATTGTAACAATAATGCTTGTTTTGTAAACAGTTAGTTAGTATCAAAGTTCTGACTTCCAGCAGCAGGTGTCAATCTTATACTGCTAGTTTAAGCATTGTGAGGTTGTAACAATATTGTAACTGTTGCTAAATAGATATAGTATCAATGTCAACTAATTGGTACTCCATCTCATGTGCTCCACTGGTACTTTAGTAACTCCTATAGTGGCTCTATTTGACAGTTAACGTCACTTTCAACGAGCCCAGCATATAGATTGGATGTATCCACAGTGTTGGTACCAGGACCTCTATTAAGCCTCAGTTCGGTACTGTTGTATCATATAGGTTATACTATTCTTTCCCTTGCCAACACTGATAATGGATTCCACACACCACTTTGCCTGCTAACTAAAAACTTGTTCCACACTAACGCCCCCCCCCCCCCTACATGTTTCGCCACATACGTGGCGTCCTCAGGGGTGACGGGGCTAGAAACATATCGTAGCATCCCTTCGATGCCCCGGCGTGTGCCCATACAGCAGGTTACCACCACACATGGGGTATATATGCGGGAGGGATTGGGTATCAAATTTTGTGGAGCATTTTGGTATTTTATCCACTGAGAATTTGTACATTTTTTGAAAAACACATTCATTTAGCCAAAAAAAATGTACTTTCAAATTTGCATCCCATTTTGTTTTAACCCCTGTATAGTGACACAGGGCAGATTTGAAAAAATGGGCCGTGTCAGGAAGGTGAAAAGTGGCTTCGGCGTTAAGAGGTTGAAGGGATAAGCGGTTGTCTGCAGAAAGTGACCTAATAAACCACTACCAGTATTTTGTCAGGCAGCTGAACACCTTCAATATTATGTTTCTTTCATGACCCAGTGTGGTGGCATCATCCTGAAAATCTACTTTGAAGTGAGATGTAAACTGGTTATATAAGGTCAAGGAGGCAGAGATTTTAACACTGAAATCTAGCTATTTCCTCAAAGCCCCATTTGTTGTAATTTTGATGGTTCTGAATCATTAACCAGATCTCCTGAAGGTCTGATGCAGGATATCAATTACAGAGGAGGAGGCCTTCAGTGCTCCCCACCTTGACTTCAGTATTAAACTCTAATACCTCTGACTTTATACAACCAATTTACATCTCACTTCAAAGTTGATTTTGAGAATGATGCCACCACATTGGATTATGAAAGAAACAAGAAACAGGTATTACGCTGCTTGACAATATACTGGTAGTAGTTTATTAGGCCAATTGCTGATGACATTTTGGGAATGGTACCAGAAGGTTTTCATTTGGAAAGGGATTTGCCATACTAAATATTTCTTTTTGTATTTTGATATTTATATACACATTCTCAGGAAAGGAGGAGAATTTTTCCTTTACACTCACCCTTTGAATCGGTATGAAGAGTGCTCATGGGCTTAATCTCCATACAGGGTGGGTGTCTGCTACATTATGCAGCAGACACCCTCAGCTACGTCCCGCAGTAGGTGTAATTTGTTTAAGTGCTGTGCTTAAAATTATTTTATGTAAATAATACATGACTAATCAGACCCTCCATAGGGTTCCACCAAGCCTGTTACAACATGGCCTCTCTGCTTTTGGTCAACTAAAATTTTGTTACCCAGCTTCCCAGTACATTGTAAAGAAATATACTGACACATGGAAGTACAATTTGTCCTGTATATCACAAGCCTCATGCAGTTCTGTAAATGAAAAAATACAGAAGTTTTGGATTACGGAAGGTGGGCATTAAAAGGTATTTTATTTGCTGGAACGCCGTATTTGCAAGAAAATCCCTTTTTTTTTTTTTTTTTTTTTAATTCAAATTACACAAGCTCCTCAGCCTAACATGAATAATTAAAAAAAAAAAAGTGATAGTCTTTAAAATGCTGCTGTTCCAGAACATAACAAGCACAGATTACAGCACAACACAACGCTAGAGTAGGGGGGAGGGCCTCGTCCAGATCACCTATGCATTTCTGTGGAAACGCATGCAATCGTATCCAGAAACCAGTGTCTTGAATTAAAACCTAGAAACTCTTATGCGATCGGCCCAAGGTCCACCCCTGTACCCTAACATTGTGTTTGTAAATGCAGCGCTAGTGGTATGTGTGATCGCACCCTCGGGTTCTTTAAAACAGGAATGCAAATCTATTGTTTTCTAAGAAAAATGTCTACATTTATTGTGGACCCTAAATAACATTAGCTTTTTTTTCTTTAAGTCAATACACACACTGAAAAATCAAATTTATAAAGTTTTAATTAAAAAAAAAAAAAAATCTTCATTTGAGTAATGGAATCCGTTTGGTAGGGGGGGGAGGGATTCTTGTTTTGTCGCTTTCTAGGAGCCATAACTTTAGAAGTCTTTTTGTCAATATGGCTTATTTTTTGCATAGTGACTTGTTGGTGTTTACAGGGCTTTTTGATTATGATTAAAAATTATTTATTTTCTTTTTTTTTTCTTTTTTTTTTTTTTTTTTTTCCTGTGTTTTTTAACAAAATATATGTATGATGAGATGTTACCCCTGATGCTTTGGGAAATGGGACCCTTCAGACAGACTTGTTGTCTAGCACAAATTCACATACAGACAGGTTTGTCCAAATAACAGTCCAGATTTATTTAACATACTCCAACGGGAACTCAACAAGCTTTTTTCAGCATAAAACAAAATATAAATTTCAGGGTAGCAGTACAAAAGGGATAGTCCAACAATGGTTCTCACCCAGCTTTTCTGGCTTTTTGCTCCCGCTGTGTAGTCCAGGACCTGCAGTTTGTCTTGTCTTTAGAACAACAGCAAATCTGAAAACATCTCCATCTCCAGGTTATAACACAGGTAATGAAGTATGAAGATGAGCCATTAAGCCAGGAATCCTGCAACATCTAAACCCTGGACCTAAAGTCCAGTTAAAATATCATGGCCCCTAAAACATTGAGACCAATAACCTTAAAGAGACATACTGCCCATCAATCTCTCTACCAAGTGATGGTTTACAATATGTATAGCACTAATTTATTTAATACATTTTGATTACAGGCCAGTTCTGATTCTTATAGAATTGAATATGACACTTTCGGTGAACTTAAAGTTCCTAACGATCGATATTATGGAGCACAAACTGTTCGGTCAACGATGAACTTCAAAATTGGTGGTGTGACTGAGCGGATGCCGGTAAGTACTCTGCTAAAGTATAAACAGGAGTTGCAGCAAACAATCACAGCACTTTAAACATATACTATATTTTTCAGACTATAGAACACTACCTACCACTACCACTAATAGTTTTCAAAAAAGGAAAAATATATTTTACACCAATTAAAAATATCCCCGTTGGTCGCACAGGACACGCTGCGTCCAGAGCTTTCCATGCACTGATTTCCATCCATTCACACGAGTGCGCAGCCCCACTACATCCATCCATTCATTCACACGCACGCACAGCCCCGCTATGCACGCGAATAGGAGCACACTGTGCACTGCTACATACACTGGACTCTGTTATGCACGCACAAACACACAAACAAAAGCCACCGCCCTTCTTCTCCTTACCCTGTCCCAATCCTCAACCTCTAAGTTCTCTGCCCCATCCTCGGCAGCATGAGGGCTTAGAGTGATGTAGGAAGCATGCTTCTGACATCACTCCAGGTCCTGTAGGTAATAACCATGTCTGGACCCTCCTGCCCTTTTGTATATAATGCAGCCACTTTTTAGGAAGATTTTTTTTCTGCCAAAAAGTCTTATATTGGCCGAAAAATACAGTACCGATAACCGTTGATCTTTCTGCTGGTGCCACACTTATGTTGTTTCATACCTTCTAAAAGCACTTTTTATTTTTATTTATTTTTTAAGATACCCGTTATCAGAGCATTTGGGATCTTAAAAAAGGCAGCAGCTGAAGTAAATAAGGATTATGGTCTTGACCCCAAAATTGCTGAATATATTATGAAAGCTGCTGATGAGGTAAGCATGAATTGACTGACATTGTAGAAAAATGTAAAGTTATGTTTACTGTTTTGAAAACGGTATTTGAGAATCTTTATTCCATTTGGAGGCAAGGTTAACAAAAGTAATATGACGGGTGTTTTCATTTTTTGTTACGTGTATGATATGATGCACCGGCTATTTACTATAGGGTTTTAACCCCTTACTAAAGGACGCTGACGCTCACGGGCTGAGCCCTCTCCCTTGCAGGTAAGTATTTGCTGCATATTGCACCGGTGGCTGCAATAAGATGGTGGTGCATGGGACGTCATTGGGGAACGGCGATCGGTCGTCATAACAGCCTTGGGTGCTTCAAAGACCGATTTGCACATTTTAATGAATGAGGTGGAAAATCCCCATATACTGCCATACTGTAGTATATGGTTGGATCGATCACACAACCTAGGGTTAAAGTACCCTAGGGAGTCTGAAAAATAGTGCAAGTAAAAATAAAAAAGTTAAAAAAATATATATTATTATTTTTAAACTTTTTTTATTTACTGTATAATGAAAAACATAAATTAAAATCACCTCCCTTTCCCTAGAACTGATATAAATATACAGTAAAAATCATAAACACACTAGGTATCACCGCGTCTGAAAATGCCCGATCTATCAAAATATAATAAGTTTTTCACTGCGTTTAACCCCGTAATGGAAAATGGCGCCCAAAGTTGAAAATGTTTTTTTTCTTTTTTTTAATATATTTTTCAAAATGGCAAAATTCTATAAAAAGTGATCAAAAGGTTGTAAAGTCCTAAAAATGGTAGCATTGAAAACTTCACCAAAAGTCGTACAAAATGTCAACGCCCACCAGGTATGAGAATAGAGGCAAGAAGTGTGTAGGGTTTTTACAGGGATACAAGTAAACGACATCTCACCATGCCATAATTAGTGCCTTTCCCGAACTGAAAAAAGCTAAGAGGGGTTAATATTGTGGAATAGCTGCAGGTGTAGGTGACTCTATCTAGCTCTTAAGAGACTGGGAAACTCAAATGCGTTTGAGGACACTGCCAAAGCCAGGTTATGATCCCTCACCGCTCTATTTGTCACTCAATAGCTCCAGTACGTATGCGTGTGGTCTGTGCAGTTCTAAAGAGCTAGATCCGACGATTGGGACTAAATAGATATTTCAACTCTATTAATCCATAGGGGCTCTAATCTATCCGGTATAACTGCGGGAAAATAGGGGCATGGACACGCAACTGCCCTAGAATGTGGGATAGATGACCAGATTTGTAAACATGTTCTGGGGCTGTACAAAAACTTGGGAAATATGTGAAGGAAATGCTGGAGTTGATCAGAGAAGTTTGCTCTCTTGACCATTAAACCCATCCCCTGTCATTTGTGTGTTAGGCTATTGGGAGATGATGTGCGAAAATCGGTCACAACGACTATTGCAAGCAGTCTATCGGCAAGCCTGAGCCATGACGATTAGCATCCCCTCTTCTGACGGAATGGTACAACCGATAAATACATTATACGACTGGAGGACGGGTTACAAAAAAAAGGGGAGCGTGTAAAGAAATTGACGCTTATGGGGAAAATGGATAGCCATCCGGGATTACATTGGTGCCTTACTAAGGGATGCAATTAATGAGATGCATAAGTATCTAATAATTAGGCTGCTACTAAAGGAACATACCAATAATGGATAAGGTTTGCAACTAGATGCTTTGTCACTGTACCGGAAAAGATGTATGATACAGCACCTTGGGAACTAATAATCACGGGTTGGGATGGTGGATGAGGAGAGTTACTGTTAAGGTCTTGTATGTTTAAAACCGGTTGTAATTCCTAATTATCACGTGATGTCTGTGCAAGTACATTTGTATCGGATCGGTGTAATGAAAAATGGAAAACTTGGATTAATGTTAAAAACGGATTTAACAAAAAACAAAAAAAAAAAAACAAAACAATAGTATTCTTATCAGGAACACAAAAAATTCCCTGTCCCAAATTTATACTGCTCACTGCATAGAAGCAAGAGTATATCGAGAAGCCTTCTGAAGCCCCTTCAACAAGAGATATTTTGACTATCTAGATATTACTATACTGCAGGTTGGAAAAAAAAATGTGGAAGTTTGAGGCCTAGTGACATGTGTGTGCTGTATGGTGGTGAGGGCGATAAATTGGAAGTTTGTCTGGCTGTGGTCGTTTATTATTAACCAACTTGTGTGATACGGGCTAATGCGGAAGCCCCCCTTGGTTGGTAGTTCTACCATCTCTATTTGCTTACTAAGTTAATCATTATGCTGCACCTTTAACTCTCCATGGCCCCTAGGTCTATGTTTCTCTTATGCATAGAATCCATATGCTAACCTTACTCTATGGTTTTAGAAATGGCTTACACAACAAAAAAAAATAACAGTTTCTTATATTCTACAAGCTTGCTGCGGTGCCAATCTATAGATCCAGGCCATGGCAAAAATGAACAAATCACATCACTAGTACTGCTACTGCCAACATTGGGATACTGCTTTCCTGTAGAGGTAAAGCCCCCCCCCCCCCTTGTGTGAAACGATTGGCTATGACACCATGAGACCTTTCAAAGGCATCACGGTATTTCAACCAGCATTCACTCCAATCTGTGATAGGACCTACACAATTGTGAAAGAGAGCTGGTTAGGTAAAAAGCTGGAAAGGTTCACTAGTGTTTAACCATACATTTCAGTAAATGTTAAAGAACATACCTGCTTGTGTAACATGGTCATTCGGGTGACCAGGATCTTTGCGTTCCAAGTTTTTCACCCTCAGCTCAATGCTTGTTAGCTGATCATTCAATTTACTTCTGTAGTTGTTGTTCAGAGCCATTGCACAGCCAGTGGAAAGTGATCATCCAGTTACCAGCTGCAACCTAAAATAAGAAAAAAAAAAACGAGCCAACTCACGACTGGTTAAGTATAGCCATGCAGACAGTATTTAAACCATTCTCACATGAGAGTATAATCATGAAGTCGGGTGCCATACTCTTTTAAGGGTGGCATCATCAACCTAGGTCGATTTAAAGGGTCAAGTTTTGTAAACTGTTAAATCTTTATCTAATTGAGCGTCAAGTAGATACCATTTGTACAGTATCACCCATCACAATCAGCATGAAAGCAACCCCAAAAACTGAACATCACGTATGACAACCAGGACACTCTGGCCAGTATGTGCCACGTTAGAGTAGCAAAAGTGGTCACACTGTCACAAGTAAGCCAATTTGTCGCTGCCTCCAAATAGTCAAGTGCACCACCACAGGAAGAGATAGTCAAACACAGAAAAGGCGCGGGCATTATCACAGCCCCCTTTCTCTACCCCAACACAGATAATGATGCACCTGCCCACTCCCGATGTAGGGTTTTACGGGGAAAAAGTGTGATGAGGGGCTTATACTTGACAACATCCAATTGGAGTAACTGCTGTATAATAATATCTTTATGTATATAGCGCAATCAGTATAAAGATTAGGTGTTACGCTCAAAGGCCTACCTACCATCTGTGAAGGAAAGTACCATCTAATCAGCTATGATAAACCACGGGACTGTACTCATAGATCCGACACCATGAGGTCGCATCATCATTATTTCTTATCCATGCCTCCTTCCTTACTTAATTCAACTATTTGGAGTATGTACTGAACACATGGAATGAACCTGTGTTGGGAGGATTAGGCCCTGTATTGGTTCCTACAAGAGCCACTTGCACCTCTGTATTTCCTCAGTTTGTGCATCAGCAGGATGTACAATAGGGGGGGGGTTGGGCGGGAGATAAGAGTTACGGACACCAGTGACTAAACCTGGGAAGAGACAGCAGTGAGGGGATGTTGAGGCGTATCACGGCAACGATCGCCCCTTCTGATGCATGGCGACGATATAATAGGCGCGGCAGGTGGTCCTATGCTGGCAATATGCCGCAAAGCCCAACTCGTATGAAGAGGCTACCCCGCAAGGTCCTCTGTATACCAGCGCCAGAATGAAGGGAACAAAAGAAAAATTGCCGACTGACTTAAACATATGATTTTTAAAATGCATCTTTAACCCCTAACGACCAGTGCCCTTTTGTATTGTTTCTTAGATTGTTCCCTCCCCATTTCAAAGAGCTAACTTTTTTTTTTATTTTACAGTAAAGAGTCGGTGACGGCTTGTTTATGACGTACAAATTGCCTTCATAGGCCGTGCATGTATTGACTATTATCCATGCTGGGCCGGAAATCCAAGCAGTGTTAATGAGTAGCGCTACCCGTTCTGGTTCGGATTTACGTGCAATTGCACCCATCCGACACGGAGCCGCATTGACCACCAGTTTCTGTGTGCGGTTTACAATTTCCTGTGCCCCAATGCCATCGGCGGCCCATCGCGCATGCAGCCCTTGCACGAGGACGACTCCGACGTAGGGCGCGTTGCTCGTGCCTGACTCGCTCGGGTCTCCCGTAGCACCCGAGCTTGCTATGAATGGGAGACAATACCTTGTACAGGCCCTACTGTAGTCGACCACCAGAAACCCACGGTTACACCCGACGCAGTCCCTCCCTGAACCCTCGGACGCTCCTCCCCCCAATCGCAAAGAGTACTTAGCTCCCGTTGCGAGATAATCAGGAAGAGAAATGTCTGTAATGAAACATATGAAAAGCCTTGTCCAAACACAGCAAAAAAAAAAATGAAAAAAAAAGTTAAAAAAAAAAATCAAATTCAAAGAACCAAAATAAAAATTTGCAAAAAAAAAAAAAAAAAAAAAAGCACACAAAAAAGTATTACTTACCCGACTATTCACATTCGAACGAACTCCAGCGGCGCTCCTACTGTTCGTACGGAACCTGGGACGATGCACGCTCGCGCCCCAGGTGCGTGCTCGCTGACATCGATCCCACGGCGTGAAGGAACCTCGAGGATCCAGGAATTGAAAGTAAGTCCCAACGAAATTTTCGGTATATTAAAAGCAGCTTTCGAATAAACTCGGTGTAATCTTCGCGCCCCCCCTTTCCGTCCCTGCGAGCGCAAATCCATGCGTCGATATCGAATTCAGGTCATCGCAATCGGAAATATGGAACACGTCGAAAGATTGGCCTTAGCATCACCAGTACAAGCACAAAATCAATATATAGTCAAGGATAGTATTTCAAAAATCCCGATCAAATATAATAAAGTTTTTCCACTGCGTTTAATCCCGTAATAGAAAATAGCGCCCAAAGCACTTATTTGCCATTTAAAAAAAAAAAAAAATTCTATAAAAAGTGATCGAAAGGTCGTAAAAGTATGAAAAAGTTATTAGCGCCAGAAGATGGCAAAATCCCAAACTTTTTTTTTTTTTTGTACAGGAGGTTTTAATTTTTGTAAATGCATGAAAACATAAATCCCCGTAATCATACCGACCCAAAGAATAAAGTAGACATGTCATTTGTAAAATCCAAGCCCACAAGAATACGGCACAAAAACGGCATGGAATGTTAAATACCACCATTTTTAAGTGTAATTTGTTACGCAGAAAATAAGCCACGCAGAAAACACAGCTCTCTACATGGAAAATAAAAGTTATAGATTTTGAAGGTGGGGAGTGTGAAAATGAAAAGCAAAAAAACAAAGAAGAGCTGTGAGGCGGATGTGGTTGTTAAAAAAATTAAAACCTGTACAATTTTGTTAATTATTATTTTGCCATCTTCTGGCGCTAATAACATTGTTCATACTTTGGTTGTAAGGAGTGAGAGAGTGGAGTCAGTACAGGCAGTCCCCAGGTTACGTACAAGATAGGGTCTGGAGGTTTGTTCTTAAGTTGAATTTGTATGCAAGTCGAAACTGTATACTTTATAATTGTCAATCCGGACAAAAAAAATTTTGGCCCCAGTGACAATTGGAGTTTAAACATTTTTTGCTGTAATGGGACCAAGGATTATCAATAAAGCTTCATTACAGACACCTTACAGCTGATTATTGCAATCTGGGACTATAGTAAAGCATTCAGAGAGCTTCCCCAGAGGTCAGAGGGGTCTGTCTGTAACTATGGGTTGTCTGTAAGTCGAGTGTCCTTAAGTAGGGGAACGCCTGTATATGGGTATTTTCCTCCTCATTCATTACAATGTGCTAACACGAAGCAGCCTCTGGTCTTCTGGAGACCCGAGGCTGTCATGGCGACGTATCGCCGCTCCCCGATGACGTCACGGGGAGCGTCAATTCTCGGCAAGATGGTGGTGCATGGGCCGCCGGTGTCATTTTGGGTGCACAGTGAAAACTGTAAAATCCGAACCCACAAGAAAACGGCGCAAATGCGGCTTTTCACCAATTTCACTGCATTTGGAATTTTTTTTTTTCCCGCTTTCCAGTACATGGCATGGAATAGTCAATACCACCACTATGAAGTGCAATTTGTTACGCAGAAAACAAGCCGTCACCGAGCTCTTTACGTGTAAAAATAAAAAAAGTTAGCTCTTTGAAGATGGGGAGGGAAAAATGCTAATGAAAAAACAAAAAGGGCCAGGTCGTTAAGGGGTTAAAGATGCATTTTAAAAATCATATGTTGTAAAGATAAAGTCGGCAAGTTTTACTTTTTGTTCCCTTCATGCTCGGCGCTGTATAAAGAGGACTTGCGGGGTGAGCCCTCTTCATACAGAGGTGGGCTTTGCGGCATATTGCAGCAAGCACTAATCGTGGCATCATCAGGAAGGGGCGTTCAGTTGCCATGATAGCCTCAACATCCCCTCAATGCTGTAGCTTCCCAGGTTAGTTCACTGTGTGCCGTAACTCTATCCCCCCCCCCCCTTGTACAGTGAAGCCAAAGTACAAAGGGACTCTAGTAATGCCTCCCAAAGCACTGTTCATTACTCATGTTCAGTAGCATAACTCCAAAAGTTGATTAAAGAAGGAAGGATGTTAAAATGGTCATTAGGGGTGCACAGATCTTTGCTTCCCAAGTTTTCCACCATCAGCTCAATGCTCTGTGACTTATACTTCACTTCATTTGACATTCATTTTAGTTTGTGTTCCCGAGCCCGGTTTGCCACACAGCCAGTGGACAGTGATCAGCCAGTTTCAGCTCAACCTAAAATAAGAAAAAAAACTAGCAAGCTCACGATGGTTTAAGTATAGCCATGCAGACAGTATAAACCATGCTCACATGATGAGTAATTCATGGCACTGTGTCCATACTCCTTTTAGGTGGGCCTCATCACCTAGGGGGTCGATTTAAAAGGGTCCTACTGGTAATTGATAACTGTATAATTTTATCTACTTGCAGCTGTCAAGTAATACAGTTTGTCAGTCTCACCATTACATCACCTTTTGAAAGCAAACCCAAAACTGAACATACTGTTATGCAACCAGATACACTGCAAGGCCAATATGTGCCACTATAGTAGCCAATGTCAACACTGTCGACCAGTAAGCCATGTTCATTGCCCTAAATAGTTCACAGTGGCACCCCAAGACGAAGATAGTCACAACCACGAAAAGGCATTATCACAGCCCCGTTTCTCTATCCCAATCACAGATAAGGGCCCCTGCCCCACTCCCATGTAGGTTTTACCGTGGGAAAAAGTGAGAAGGCTTATACTTGACTACATCAAATTTTGTAGATTAACTTCTGTATCTAATATCTTTTTTATATAGCGCCTCAGTATCTCATAGGTTCACTGCTCAAGGCTAACCTCACCATCTATGAAGGAAAGCTCCCATCTAATCAAGTATGAAAAGCCACGGCACCTACTCATAGATCCAGACACCAGATTGTCGCAATCATCTTATTTCTTATCCAGGCCTCCCCCCCCCCCCCCCCCGTGATTGTAAAATTACCTGCTGCCATGCACTTACAGCAGGCAGGGGGAGGGAAAATACAGAGGGAGCAGGTGAGATTGTGCTCTTGTACAGTGAAGCCAAAGTACAGAGGGACTCTAGTAATGCCTCCCAAAGCACTGCTCATGTTCAGTAGCATAACTCCAAAAGTTGATTAAAGAAGGAAGGAGTCTACTTATCTCGCAAACAGGGGAAGGGCCCGATGAAGGTTTCTAGCTATCTAACCAACATGCATCCCGCCTCATTGGCCTGGTGCGCAACTCCCATACTCGAGCTCTCCAAAAAGGGTTCTAAGATCCGGAACAGGATTTTCGAGGACGTACAAAAGGTGTCGACTCCACCCGCATCATGCATGAATAATCCACAAATGCGGATGGCCTGATAGGACCTGAAATACTAGACAGGAGCGGGAATCGTCTCGGAAACAGTCCGTATAATCTCACCATACAGAAACGCCAGCAGAGCGGTTGGGGGAGCATGCTGCTTCCTCAAAAGTTATCGCAGGGCTCCTGGACAGGGAATCTCCCTCCAAAAAAAAAGGTCGTCCACTATCGAGAACTAAGGTGCAGTATGGGAAGTGCCTCACTCCAACACTGGCCCAATTTGCCGGACCTCATGTTGTTGATACGTCCGACAACACCACGACGGTCAATAATACCTGAAGAGCAAGGGTAACCCGCCTCCCCATTACTGATGTCTCTTAACCAGTCCATATCTTTGTTTTTTCCGCGGACCATGCTAGATAATCCTCTGGCGGAGGAAAACTAGAGAAGTGACGGGTGTTTGAAAAAGTGGAGGAGGGCATACGAGCACAAAAGAGAAGGATCATTAGTGAGGAAAGGAGTGATGAAAGGCATCGGTTGTGAGATGAACGTCGGGCAGAAATGGCCCGTCTCTGGTCTGCGACCCCCCCTCTCCTCTCCTTTCCCAGAGACACAGGGCGATTTCCTCATCCGAAGGAAAAACTTCCGCAACTAGTGTTCATAAAAAGATGAGAATTCCATTACCTATCCTCTCTTTGGGGAGAACCGCAATGTAACTTGTTTGCGACACAAACTCCAGTGTCTAAACTTTTTTCCTTAGAAAAAGGGAGTACAAGAGATCGTCTGGATGGCAGTCTCCCACCTTGGAACACCACTCTCGACTACTCCTTCCCCCCTAATTTCCCCGTCCCAGAGTATTGTAGCAAATTTATCTAGATAAGACCAGATCATATTTGTGGGCCCCATTGGCCAAAAAGAGCTGGTACCCAATTCTTCAGCGATGTCCACTCAGGACCCAGTCATGTTACCAGTGTCAAAGATCGCCTGGACAGGTCCAATATCCCATCCAGATCCAGAAGACTCCAGTTATCGCATTGATCTGAATCGGACTATATGAAGTCCCAAGGACTAATCCTCTGCTGTTATAACACACTCCTGTAAGCAAGTCGAAAACCTGTAACTTTGCCATTTATCACAATATTTGGAAAAAGTTTTGTTCTTTCTGTGGTGAATATCCCCATGTTCCATCTAACCCCAATATTTGCAGTTCTTAACTTCCTTCAAAAGGGTTTGGAGTTGGGACTTTCCACAAGTCTCTCAAAGGGTCGCATGATCATCCCTAATTGCTTTCTTTTCTTCGATCAACCCTCTCATCGAGCACAGGTGGGGGAAAGATTCCAGTCTACCGCCTCTATATTAAAACCCAGGTCTTAAAAGGACTTCTTCAAGGTGATCTTTCTCTGTGGTTTTAAATGCTTAATAAGTATCCTTTTGTCAACCATTTCCTCTTCTGGCTAGTGTAAAAAACCTGACACGAAAACAGGTTTTCTGGTACAATCCTCCAGCACACGGAGATTAGGTTTGAAAACTCCAGGCAATTTCTATCTATCAAGGAACCCTATATGAGTGTTCTTGATATGCCATTATTCCACACTGGCCCAAATTTCATCCCAAAGTGGTCTCGGATTCCTAGAGGTCAAGAGTCATATTACCTTCCTTCTGCAAGAATCCGTCCTCAGAAAGCGAACGCGAATGGCACACTCTAGATGTAAGGGCGTCTGTGGTCGTTAGATACTTGGAAATACTGAATCCTGGCTAGTTGATTTAACCTATTCTCTCATTCCAGGGGGAAAAATAAGGGAAGGGAAGGCGTCCAGGAGGCAACCACGTTTTATCGCTAGATGGCTAAGGATGGCGATATCTTCTGTTACGACATCCAAGAGATTCCAGTACATCAGGAATAGGGCACATTCCCCAAGAGCCTATCCACCTCCTGGGCAGAGAAAAGAGGGGCCTTCCTTAGAACAGACTGAAAGCACAACTTGGACTCCTCTTCGACCTTCTCTAAACACTATATACTTGACTTGCCTCCTACGAAGGAATCTGTCCTTCGGGAGAAAAGTGCTTCAAGCAGTGATCCCTCCTAAAGCTACTCATATTGTAAGTCTCCAGGTGGGCCGTCATGGGGGACGAAGTGAAAGAAAATGAATAGGTTTCTCACCGTTAATTCCTTTCCATTATTCACCATGACGTCCTATCGTTCCCTCTCCTTCCCTTCCCTTGCTTGTTATGGTTCTGTGTATTCCAATGATAAACTGTATGTGATTAAAACATATAAATAAATCATTGTGCATCTTCCTCATCTGTGGTTATTTTTGAAGTCACTGGCGGGAAAGGGATGCGGGGAGGGGAATTTATAAACCTCTTTCTTCCTGTCCCCTACAGAGGTCAAGGGGCATCCTCCAGGTGGGCCGTCATGGGGACTAATGGCAATGGAATGCCACCCGGTGAGTAACTAATTCATTCTTTTTGTCAGGCAGGCTGAACCCCTTTCATATTATGTTTTTTCTGACCAGTGTGGTGGCATCATCCAGAAAACTACTTTGAAAGTGAGATGTTAAACTGGGTTATATAAGTCAGAGGCAGAGCTTTTAACACTGAAATCTAGTCTATGTCCTCAAAGCCCCTTTGTGTAAAATTTTGATGGTTCAGATCATTACCCAGATCTCCTGAGGTCTGATGCAGATGTCATTACAGAGAGAGGCCTTCAGTGCTTCCCCACCTTGACTTCAGTGTTAAACACTCTCCTCCTCTGTGACTTTATACAACCAATTTAAATCTCACTTCAATTGATTTTGAGAATGATGGGGCACCACATGGATTATAAAGAAACAAAAATTGAAGGTCTTACGTCTGCTTGACAATATCTGGTATTAGTTTATTAGGCCAATTGCTGATGAATTTTGGGAATGGGTACCAGAAGGTTTTCATTTGGAAAGGGATTTGCCATACTAAATATTTATTTTTGTATTTGATATTTATAACACTTCTTGGAAGGAGGAGAATTTGTTTCCTTTACTCTCACCCTTTGCAGCGGTATGGAGAGTGCTCATGGGCTTGATTCTCCATACGGTGGGTGTCTCTACAGTATGCAGCATGACACCCTCAGCTACTTCCCGCAGTAGTGTAATTTGTTTAAGTGCTGTGCTTAAAATGATTTTATTAAATACATGCATGACCAAATCATACCCTCCAATAGGGTTCCATCCACCAAGCCTGTTAGAACATGGCCTCTCTGTCTCTTGGTCAACTAAAATTTTTTTACCGACACCATCTTCCCAGTACATTGGAAGTAATATACTGACACATGGAAGTACACTTGTCCTGTATATCACAACATCATGCAGTTCTGTAAATGAAAAATACAGAAGTTTTGGATTACGAAGGTGGGCATTAAAAGGTATTTATTTATTTGCTGGACGCCGTATTTGGCAAGAAAAATCCCTTTTTTTTTTTTTTTTTTTTTTTTTTAAAATTCAAATTACACAAGCTCCTCAGCCTACATGAATAATTAAAAAAAAAAGTGTATCTTTCAATGCTGCCTGTTTTCAGAACATAACAACACAGATTACAGCACAACCAACGCTAGAGTAGGAGAGGGCCTCGGCCAGATCACCCTATGCATTTCTGTGGAAACGCATGCACGTATCCAGAAACCAGTGGTCTTGAATTAAAAACCTAGAACCTTATGTCGATCGCCCAAGGTCCACCCCTGTACCCTAAGTTTGTTTGTAATGCAGCGCTAGTGGTATGTGTGATCTCACCCTCGGGTTCTTTAAAAACAGGAATGCAAATCTATTGTTTTCTAAGAAACTGTCTACTTTCTTGTGACCCTAAATACGCATTAGCTTTTTTCTTTAGTCAATACACACACTGAAAAAATCAACTTTATAAGTTTTAAAATTAAAAAACAAAGAAAATCTTTCATTTTAGTCATGGAGCCGTTGGTATGGGGGGGAGGGAATTCTTGTTTTGTCGCTTTCTAGAGCATAACTTTATGGAAGTCTTTTGTCAATATGGCTTAGTTTGTGCATAGTGACTTGTTGGTGTTTACAGACAGGACTACAGGCTTTTTGATTCTGATTAAAAATTATTATTTTCTTTTTTTTTTCTTTTTTTTTTTTTTTTTTTTTTTCCTTTGTTTTTTGAACAAATATATGTTATGATGAGATGTGTACCCCTGATGCTTTGGGATGGACCCTTCAGACAGACTTGTTGTCTAGCACCAATTCAACTACAGACGGTTTGTCCAATAACAGTCCAGATTTATTTACATACTCCAACGGGACTCCACAGCTTTTTTCAGCATAAACAAAATATTAAATTTCAGGGTGCAGTAACAAAAGGGATAGTCCCAACCAGGGTTCTCACCCAGCTTTTCTGGCTTTTTGCTCCCGCGGGTAATTCAAGGACCTGCATTTGTCTTGTCTTTAGACAACAGCAATCTGAAAACATCTCATCTCCACGGTTATAAAACAAAGGTAAATGGAAGTATAAGATGAGCCATTAAAAGCCAGGAATCCTGCACATCTGTAAACCCTGGACCTAAAGTCTCAGTTAAAATACATGCCCCTAAAACCTTGAGACCATACCTTAAGAGACATACGCCCGCATCAATCCTCTACCAATGATGGTTTACAATCGGTATACACTAATTTAATTTAATACATTTTTGCATTACAGTCCGTTCTGATCTGATAGAATTAATATGACACTTTCCGGTGAACTTAAAGTTCCTAACGAGTCGATATTATGGAGGCACAACTGGTTCGGGAATCAACGATGAAACTTGCAAATTGGTGGTGTGACGGCGGATTCCATAGTAATCTCTAAAGTATAACAGGAGTGGCATCATCAAACAATCACAGGCACTTTAAATCATATACTATATTTCAGACTGATAGGAACACTACCTATACCACTACCACTAATAGTTTTTCAAAAATTCAAAAAAGGAAAAATATATTTTGACAGCCAATTAAAAATATCCCGTTGGTCGCACAGGACACGCTCGTCCACAGCTTTCCATGCGCTGATTTCCATCATTCACCGAGTGCGCAGCCCACTACATCCATCCATCTATTCATTCACACGCACGCACAGCCCCGCTATGCACGCGAACTACGGGAGCACACTGTGCACTGCTACCTAACTGGACGCTGTTATGCACGCACAAACACACAAACCAAAACCCGCCCTTCGCTCCTTACCCTGTCCCAATCCTCACCTCTAAGCTATCCTCTGCCCCATACCTCGCAGCATGGGGCTTATAGTGATTGGAGCATGCTTCTGACATCACTCCATGTCCTGTAGGTAATAACATGTCTGGACCCTCCTGCCCTTTTGTCTCATAATGCAGCCCTTTTTAGGAAGATTTTTTTTTCTGCCACAAAGTTTATAGTTTGGCCGAAAAATACCGTACCGATACCGTTGATCTTTCTCGCTGGTGCCACACTTATTTGTTTCACTACCTTCTAAAGCACTTTTTATTTTATTTATTTTTTAATATACCCGTTATCAGAGCATTTGGATCTAAAAAATGCACACTGAAGAAATCAGGATTATTGGTCTTGACGCCCAAAATGTCTGAATGATATTATAAAGCTGCTGATGAGGTAAGCATGAATTGACTGACATTTTGAGAAAAATGAAGATTATGTTACTGTTTTGAAAACGTTATTTGAGAACGCTTTTGTCGCATTTGGAGGGCAAGGGTTAACAAAATAATATGACGGGGGTTTTTCATTTTTTGTTACGTGTAGATATGAGCCCGCTAGTCTATAGGGTTTTTAACCCCTTAATAAGGATGCTGACGCTCACGGCTTAGCCCTCTCCCTGCAGGAAGTATTTGCTGCATATTGCACTGGTTGCATGATTACTGGTGCAGGACAGTCCAGCGGCACGGTATCGGCATTATCGTTTTTTTATGCGTCGCTCGTCGAAGAACGTACTTCGTCATAGGTGGCTGCTTCAAAACCGATTTGCACATTTTAATAATGAGGTGGAAAATCCCAGTAATACTGCCATACTTAGTAGATGGTTGGATCGTATCCACACCAGGGTTGTAACCCTAGGGAGTCTGAAAATAGTGAAGAAAAAATAAAAAATTGTAAAAAAATATATATTTTATTTTAATAACTTTTTTCTTTACTGTATATGCAAAAACTAATTGAAGAATCACCTTCCCCCTTTCCCTAGAACTGATATAAATATACAGTAAAAATCATAACACCACTAGGTATCACACCGCTGTCTGAAAATGCCGATCGATCAATAGTAATGAAGTTTTTCAACTGCGTTTAACCCCGTATGGAAAATGGCGCCCAAGTTGAAAATTCTTTTTTTTTTCTTTTTTAATATAGTTTGTCAAATGGCAAATTCGAATAAAAGTGATCAATCAAGTGGTAAAGTCCTAAAAATGGTAGCATTAGAACAACTTCTTCCCAAAAGTCGTACAAATGTCAACGCCCCCAGCTCACTCTCTCACTCTTACAAAGTATTAACAATGGTTATTAGCGCCAGAAGATGGCAAAATAATAATTGTAACAAAAATTTGTAGCGGTTTTAATTTTTTTCAAAACCACATCCCGCCTCAGCTCTTCTTTTTTGTTTTGCGTTTTCATTTTTCAATTCCCCACCTTCAAAATCTATAATTTTTATTTCCATGTAGAGAGTCTGTGTTTTGGGGCTTATTTTCTGTCGTAACAAATTACACTTAAAAATGTTTGTGTAGTTACATCATGCCGTTTTTGTGGTGCGTATTCTTGTGGGCTTGGATTTTGTCATTCACTGCCAACATCGTCTACTTTATCTTTGGGGTCGTATGATAGGGGATTTATGTTTTCAAACATGCATTGACAAAACTTAAAACTCCCTTACCAAAAAAAAAAAAAAGTTTGGGATTTTGGCCATCTCTGGGCCGCAATACCTTTTAGAACTTTTACGGACCTTTCGCTCACTTTTATAATTTTAAGATTTTTCTTTTTTTTTTTTAAATTGGCAAATAAGGTGCTTTGGCGCTAATTTTCGTATTACGGGGAATTAAATCGCAGTGGAAAAACTTATTCTATTTGATCGGGCATTTTTGTACGCATCGCTACCTATGTGTGTTTTGATTTTCACTGTTTATTTCTAGATTTAATATGATTTCTAGGGAAAGGGGGATGATATTTGAGTTTTTTGGTTTTTTATTATAAATTTTTTTTTTTTCAATTTTTAGACTCCCTTCGGGTATTTTAACCCTTGGCTGTCTGTACTACAGTATGGCAGTACAGGCAGTCCCCAGGTTACGTACAAGATAGGGTCCTGGAGGTTTGTTCTTAAGTTGAATGTGTAATCAAGTCGAAAACTGTAATACTTTATAATTGTGTGCAATCCGACAAAAAAAATTTTGGCCCTCAGTGACATTGAGTTTAACCATTTTTTTGGCTGTAATGGGACAAGGATTATCAATAAATAGCTTCATTACAGACACCTTACAGCTGATTATTGCAACTGGGACTATAGTAACGCATTCAGAGAAGCTTCCCCGAGTCAGATGGGCTGGTCTGTAACGATGGGTTTCTGTAAGTCGAGTTGTCCTTAAGTAGGAACGCCTGTATAATGGTATTGTCCTCCTCATTTCATTACAATGTGCTAAGACCCACGAAGCAGCCAGCAAAGCCTCGGGTCGTCTGTAGAACCGAGGCTGTCATGCGACGTCATCGCCGGCTCCCCGATGACATCATGGGGAGGTCCACAATTTTCTCGCAAGACTGGTGGTGCATGGGCCCCGTGTCATTTTGGGTGCACATGACACTGAAATCCGAACCCACTAGAAACTGGCGGTCAATGCGGCTTTTCACCTCATTTCACTGCATTTGGAATTTTTTTTTTCCGGCTTTCCAGTACATGGCATGAATAGTCAATACATTGCACGGCAACATGAAGGGCAATTTGTTACGCAGAAACAAGCCGTCAGCCGACTCTTTACGTGTAAAATAAAAAAAATTAGCTCTTTGAATATGGGGAGGGAACATGCAAGGAAACAAAACAAAAGGGCCAGGTCGTTAAGGGGTTTAAAGATTGCATTTTAAAATCATATGTTTAATCAAGTCGGCAAGTTTTATTTTTGTTCCCTTCAATTCTCGGCGCTGGATACAGAGGACTTGCGGGGTGAGCCCTCTTCATACGAGTTGGGCTTTGCGGCATATTGCAGCAGCACTAATCGTGCATCATCAGAAGGGGCGTTCAGTTGCCCTGATAGCCTCAACATCCCCTCACTGCTGTCTCTTCCCAGGTTTTCACTGGGTGGCCGTAACTCTATCCCCCCCCCCCCTTGTACAGTGAGCCAAATTACAGAGGGACTCTAGATGGCCTCCAATCACGGTTCATTACCATGCTCATGTTCAGTAGCATAACTCCAAAAGTTGATTAAAGAAGGAAGGAGGCCATGGATAAGAAATAAGATGATTGCGACACTCATGGTGTCTGGATCTATGAGTAGGTGCCCGTGGTTTATCATACTTGATTAGATGGTAGCTTTCCTTCATAGATGGTAGGTAGCCTTGAGCAGTACACCTATTTAGATACTGATGGCGCTATATAAATAAAGATTATTATTATACAGCAGTTATCTCCAAATTTGGATGTTAGTCAAGTATAAGCCTCTCACTTTTTCCCACGGTAAAACCTACATCGGGAGTGGGGCAGGGGATCATTATCTGTGATTGGGATAGAGAAAAGGGGCTGTGATAATGCCCCCTTTTCTGTGGTTGTGACTATCTTCTTCTGTGGGGTGCACTGTGACTATTTAGGGCACTGACACAATTGGCTTACTGGTCGACAGTGTGACCATTTGCTACTATAGTGGCACATATTGGCCATGCAGTGTCTCTGGTTGCATAACAGTATGTTCAGTTTTGGGGTTGCTTTCAAATGGCTGATTGTAATGGTGAGACTGTACAAAAAATGTATTACTTGACAGCTCAAGTAGATAAAATTATACAGTTATCAATTAACATTAGACCCTTTTACATCGACCACTAGGTTGATGAGGCCCACCCTTAAAAAGAGTATGGCACCAGTTACATGATTTAACTTCATCATGTGAGAATGGTTTAAATACTGTCTGCATGGCTATACTTAACCATCGTGAGCTTGGCTCCTTTTTTTTTTCTTATTTTAGGTTGCAGCTGGTAAACTGGATGATCACTTTCCACTGGCTGTGTGGCAAACTGGCTCTGGAACACAAACTAACATGAATGTAAATGAAGTGATAAGTAACAGAGCCATTGAGCTGATGGGTGGAAAACTTGGAAGCAAAGATCCTGTGCACCCTAATGACCATGTTAACAAGAGCCAGGTATGTTCTTAAACATTTACTGAAATGTAGTTAAACATCTAGTGGAACCTGTGCCAGCTTTTTACCAGCTCTCTTTCACCAAGTTGTCCATCAGATTGGAGTGAAATGCTGGTTGAAATACCTGTGAGCCTTTGAAAGGCTCATGGTTGTCAATAGCAATCGTTCAACAACAAGGGGGGGGGAGGGCTGCCTTCTACAGAAGTCAGTCCGCCCAATCGTTGGCAGTGGCAGTACTAGTGATGTGATTTGTTCATTTTTGCCATGCCTGAGATCTATGATTGGCACCCAGCAGAAGCCTTGTAGAGATATAGGAAAACTGTTAATTTTTTTTTGGTGTGTCAGAGCCATTATCTAAAACCATAGAGTAAGGTTAAGCATATGGAGTTCTATGCATAGAGAGAAAACATAGACAGGGGCATGGAGAGTTACAAAGGTGCAGCATAATGAAATTAGGAACCCAATTGAGATGGGGGGGGGGCTTACAGCAATTAGCCAGGACAACACAAGTTGGTTAATAATAAACAGACCACAGCCCAGACAAGAACTCCAATGTTCGCCCTCACCACCTAGCAAGGCACACATATACACATAAGCACTCAAACTTCCACATTTTTCCCAAACTGCAGTATAGTAAATATAGAATAGTCAAAAATATCTCTTGTTGAAGGGCTTCAGAAGGCTTTCAGATACTCTTGCTTCTCATGCAGTGAGCAGTATATGTGACAGGGAATTTTTTTTTTCCTGAAATAAAGAATATATTGTTTTTTTTTTTTTTTTTTTTTTTTAAATCCGTTTTTATTAACCAATTTTCCATTTTCATTACACAGATCCGATACAAATAGTACATTGCACAGACATCAGTGATAATTTAGGAAAATTACAACCGTTTTAAACATACAAACACTTAACAGTAACTCACCCCATCCCAAACCGTGATTATTAGTACACCAAGGTGCTGTATCATACATCTTTTCCGGGTAAAGTGACAAAGCATCTAGTTGCAAACCTTATCCAGTATTGGTATGTTCCTTATAGTAGCAGCCTATTAATTAGATAACTTTATGCATGCATTAATGCATCCCTTAGTAAGGCACCAGATGGTAATCCCGGAGTGGCTATCCATTTTCCCCATATAGCGTCAAATTTCTTTAACTCCCCTTTTTTTATACACTGCTCGCTCCAGTCGTATATAGTTATTTAGTCTGGTACGCAATTCCGCAGAAGAGGGGATAGTGGGCTGAATCCAGTATACCACAATGAGCTTCCAGGCTTGCTATAGAATGCATGCAATAGTCAGTGTGACCGATCTTTCGCCACATACATCTCCCAAATAGCCTAACACACAAATGACAGGGGATGGGTTGAAGAGTCAAGGAGCAAACTTCTCTGATCAACTCCAGCATTTCCTTCCAATATTTCCCAAGTTTTGTACAGCCCCAGAACATGTGTAACAAATCTGCGTCATCTATCCCACATTTAGGGCAGTTTGCGTTGTCCCATGCCCCTATTTTCCGCAGTATAACCGGAGATTTATATGCCCTATGGATTAATAAGAGTTGAGAATATCTAGTCCCAATCGTCGGATCTGCCTCTTTAAACTGCACAGACCACGCATGACGTAACTGGAGCTATTGGTAAAAAGAGCGGTGAGGGATATTAAACTGCCTTGCAGTGTCTCAAGCGATTTGAGTTTCCCGTCCTCTAAGAGCTAGGATATAGTCACCACACCTGCAGCTATCCACATATTAACCCCTCTTAGTTTTTTCAGTTCGGGAAAGGCACTATTATGCCATAGGGGAGTGTGTTTAGTGTATCCTGAAAACCCTACACACTTCTTGCCTCTATTCCATACCTTATATATCAACTGATTTACCTTATAAATCATCCTTATATATCGTCGGTGCGTACTTCCATTGCCTATGGCCATCTACTAGTTCTACTATGTGTAGGGGGATGCTCCATGGCGAACCTTCCTCCTCCCGGCAGAGCCCCGTCTCTCCTCCTTTTGCCAACCTTTCAGATGCTGTAATTGAGAAGCTAGGTAGTAAATCCAAGGGTTAGGGAGTGCCAGACCCCCGTCCACTTTTCCCCTCTGTAGTGTCTCAAGTCTGATGTGGGGATGCTTCTCTTTCCAAATCAAAGTCCGGAATGCCTTATCTAATTTATGGAAACGTGCTACCGGTATCCAGACAGGGGCATTGTGCAGTATGTACAGCCATTGGGGTATTAAGACCATTTTTATCAAGTTACATCGCCCCACCGGGGAGAGCGAGAGTTTGTTCCAAGCCTGATCCTTAGTTTTTGTTTTTTCTATCAGTGGGTCAACATTAAGGGAAGTGTAATCCTTTGTATTTTTAGAGATCATCACCCCAAGGTATTTAAAAGACTGCACCACCTTTATGTGGGTCTCCTCTAGATCAAGTGATTTAGGGAGCATATCCACCGGCAATAAAACAGACTTATCCCAGTTTATTTTAAGTCCTGATTTTTGACCAAATATTTCAATGATATTCATGGCAGGCGCTAGGGAGGCTTCCACTTCACCCAAGTACAAAAGCATGTCGTCCGCATATAGGGACACGCGTTCCTCCATCTCCCCTCTCCGGAAGCCAACAATATCAGATGATTGTCTAAGTAGGCTCGCCAACGGCTCAATAGCCAGGGCAAATAAGAGGGGGTGATAGAGGACAGCCCTGCCTTGTGCCCCTCTCCAGATAAAAGGCTCCAGAGAGACAACCATTCGCCCTCACCCGAGATCTAGGGGATGAATAAAGTAATTTGATTTAAGCCGGACAGCCCAAGTATCTCCACTCAACGCGTCAAAGGCTTTGGCAAGCGTCTAGCGAGAGGACTGCCCTAGCACTGTTTCCCCTTTTTCCTTGAGAGTTGTAGATTAGGAAAAGCCTCCGCAAATTGATAGATGTAGACCTCTCAGGGATAAACCCTGTTTTGGTCAGGATGTATAATTTCTGTTATCACCTGGTTCAACCTCCTAGCCAAAACTTTAGCAAAAATGTTTACGTCGACGGGCAGTAATGAGATAGGTCGGTAAGATTCCGGTTTGGCGGGGTCTTTCCCTGGTTTAGGGATCACCGCTATCACTGCATCTAGCATAGAATTGGGGAGTCGTCCCGTCTCATATGCCTGTTCTAGTATTGAGAGTAATCTGGGGAGAATTATGTCACCATGAGTCTTGTATAATCCGGCTGGAAGTCTGTCCATTCCGGGTGCCCTTTCATTATGCATAGTCCCCAACGCATCCTCCAGCTCTTCAAGTGTTATAGGGGAATCTAAGGTTTGTCTCGCTACATCGGGAAGTCGTTTTACGGGTAGTGAATCTACATATTGCATCATATCCTCCCAGTTATCTGTAAAAGTCGTCCTGTAGAGGCATTTATAATATTCAAAGAGCACGTCAAGAATCTGTTTATCATGTGTCGCCCTAGTCCCGTCCTCTCTACCCAGATGAGTGATAAGCCCCATTCCCTGTTGTGCTCGTACTATCATTGCCAGGAGGTGCCCCGTCCCTTCCCCCTCTTCAAAATACCTCTGTTTCATGAAGTATCTTTTATTTGCTGCATAGCTCAGCATATGATCTTTAAATAAAGTTTGGGCCTCTGTCCACTCATCTAAGTGCTTCTCTGTGGGTTCAGTAATGTATTTGCCCTCAGTCTCTACCACCCTAATCATTAGGGCCTTATGCAAAGCCCTTGACCTAGACTTATGAATAGCTATGGCCTGATGCAGGGAACCTCTTATGTGCGCATTCATAGAGTCCCCACTTAGCATTGTCCGGGACCGACCCATCATTAAAGCATCCGGAATAATGCCTCCTACAATTTATAGCCAGTACAGGTTAACCTTTCAATAGCCCCCTCTGGGTCCTACCTCTGGTCTCATGACTAAGGAGACTAGGAGTGGGGAGTGGTCTGATATACTACGAGCTAAGTATTGAAAGTCCCCAACGTAGGGAAGAAGGGACTGCGTTCCCAGTGCCAGGTCTATCCTGGATTGAGAGCGGTGGGAGGCTGCATAGCATGAATATTGTCTAACCCCTGCATTCCTACCCCTCCAAATGTCACACAAGCCTACTTCATCCATCATACTTAATAACATGGTTGGAGGTGCCGTCTCCGCGATGGTGCCAGTATGGAACTTGTCCCAGAAGGGGTGTAAATTGTTATTAAAGTCCTCTACTATCAGCACTGGCAGCTCCGGAGAGCCGGCAACAAACAAGATGACTTTCTGAATGGTGGTACTGGAGTACGGTGGGGGTACATACACAGCAGCAATTATACATTTAATTCCGTATATATTGTACATTGTAAACATATACATCTGCTCTCATGGTCTATCAGTTTCCTTTCACAAGTAAACCCTATGGCACCGTGTATTAGAACACTGACACACACACCCCCCCCCCCTCGCATGTGTGGAATAAACTGAATGGTATTGATGCCCCACCCATGCTCTATTTAAGAGAGGAATATTTTCCTTTACTAAGACATAATATTGCAGGCTGTAGGCTTAGTATGGACCTAAAATGGCATGTCTCGTTGGCATCCCCAAAGAATATATTGTTAAAGTTACTATTCTCAGTTGCATAATTAATTTGTAAAATGAATAAAAATGGCTTTAAAGGTTTAATTATTACAAGGTATCTAATGCTCTTGTGCACTACAGAATGTTTTTTTTTTTCTTTTCTTAGAGTTCCAATGATACTTTCCCCACTGCGATGCATATTGCTGCTGCCAAAGAAGTTAATGAAGTTCTTTTACCTGGACTCAGAAAGCTTCACGATGCTCTAGAAAGAAAATCAAAAGAATTTGACAATATAATAAAAATTGGTCGTACTCATACACAAGATGCGGTGCCACTTACTCTGGGACAGGTATAGTGTAATCCAAATTGTTTCAGAAAAGAGTATAATGTGGGTTTTGATTACACCAAATATAAGTCTTTCAGCCTCTTTTTTACATACATTTTAAAAATAAAAATTTGAACAATCTGAACAAAATTTAAAATGCATTTATTTTTTTCAAATAAAGTGCAGCAATTATTTCAGATGTTTACCTTCCCATCCTTTTTAAAATTGATTTTTGTTTCAACCTTCTCATATTTTACTTTTGTTTTTCATTGAAATCTACCATCAAAATCAAGCACAATAAACCAGGAACATTTAGGCCTCATACACGCAACTGTACTGCACAATTTGTGGCTAGATCATGGCACCCGGTCACCGTGCAGTGAGACTTTGAAGCCATACCTTGGAGATGGTCGGTTAACACCACCAATAGCCCTTCTGGTTCATTAGATACTTTTGAAAGGTGATTTTAGAAGGAAAGATGCCATGGAAACAAATATAAGAAAATTAAGTCATGGTGTCTGGATCTATGAGTAAGTGCCCTTGGTTTATCAAAATCAGCTTTATTTTAATGGTAGAATTCCTTTCACCCTTTTTCTGGCATGTATTTCTAGAAATGTTATTACATTTTGACCTGTACAAATAAAACCAAAATTGCAGCATAAAGATTTATACTAGACCCCATAAAAGCAGGGGCATGCTGTAGCTGTAATGGTGAGCAGACACATACTCAGACAGCAGCCGTAGCTTTGAGGACCCTATTACATGGCTTTTATGGGGAAATCAACCCAGAGATGTACCTCGAGACGTCTAGAAGTCTCCTCCATGTGGCCCGTCATTTTGTGAATCTATGCTCCTACAGATTCGTCCACTCCCAGTACCGGAAACATCAACCTACCATTGGAGGTCTCCCAAATCTCTCCCACCTGCAGCTCTGTGAGCTCCTGCCGAGTCTGGCTCCGCTCTGCAGCACAGCTCAGAGCACTACCCTCTCCTCTGGCGCGCCCAACTTCTCTCTTAGCCTCCTGCTGCTGCAGACTGACAAGCTGGCTGACATCCAACTCACAGCCTCATCTGCCATGGGCGATCGCCACCTGCCACCCATGGCTCTGCCACTATATAATTTATTCATGCCCCCGGGCCTTCATGGTCCACTATATAATGTACAAAGGGCCGGAGATGTCAGCATATACATCTACTACATACCATACATATACTAAACTAAACTTTCTCACATCTTTGTTCACATCTGTGAAAAAAAAAACGGACATGTGAACAGACACATAGGAAACAATGGGTCCGTTTGCTATCCGTAAACAAAAGGATAGCATACGGACATAAAAAATTGCTGGCGGAGGATCGGACCTCCCCGGGAATAAGGAATCTTTGGTCATGGTCATTACAGAAGGGTGTCAGCAACGATATGCAGCCGACTCCCGTTCTGTATGGTACCGACTCCGAACATGAGCTGGCACCTACCACAGTCGTTACTGAAGGGGTTAACATAGGAGGGTCAACTTTATTTCATTGGCAAAGCCCTTTACGTGTGGAGCTAATTTTTTTAAAGAAGCCATGCTTTTTAATCCCCGAACTAAACAGTTTTTGTTTTTCTATTTGTGTTTTTTTTTTCCAGGAATTCAGTGCTTATGTTCAGCAGATAAAATATGGTATAATAAGAATTGAAGCTGCATTAACAAGGGTCTATGAGTTGGCAGCCGGGGGAACAGCGGTTGGAACTGGTTTGAATACTAGAATTGGATTTGCAGAAAAGGTTGCTGCCAAAGTATCTGAACTCACAGGTAGTTTCTAAAATTTATTTAGAAACAGAGTATTTGATAGTTGCGGGCTCATAACGATTTCCTCCCTCATTCATCATATGCGTGATGTGTATGTAAAAACCATTACGGCACATAGATGGCATCCATGATCTGTCAATGAATTTATTTATTTATTTTTTTTGGACCTAGTAAGAGTGTGCGGGGCAAAAATCCCAAATGTGCTAAAATGGACAAAAATTTGTGCTTATAGCTTTCATTGTCCTGCCCAAAACTAAAACAATCTCTGCCCAAGGCAGCACACAGTCAGGAGGAGGGGTGAGCACTCCTCATGCCTCCCCACTCCATAGAAAGCTTGGTCATGGTACGGTGAAACACTCCTCGCACTGTGACTGCGTGCCGTTGACTTCAATGGTAGCTGTTTTAAATTTTTTATAACAAGAATAAAACTTTAGCAAGACAGTGGGGTACATTTACTTACCCGGTCCCAGCGCGATTCCTAATCCGGACTGTCCGAGTATGAACTCTGCCGTGATTCATGAAGATTGTGCACCGGATATCCGGCATGTGTCGCTTCCCCGATCAGGTCCGCCGAAGTTCACCTTCTTCTTCCTGGTGCATGTAAGTGCTTGGCTTGCGATACAATTTTAAAGTTAAATCCTGCGATTTGTCCGACTCCGCCGGATCGTCTGACGGGCCCCTCACCCCCAATTTGTGTCGCCTTCAAGCCGGCGCAATTGGGAGAAAAATCCGATCGCGTGCGCCAAAAACCCCTTTTTAAATCCCTGTCCCAGCGGCGCAAAACGGAGATCGTCGGGATGTCCGACACAAGTGCGGTCCGCGGGGCTAATTTGGAAATGAGCCCCAGTATGTTATTTTCCGAACGTAGATGGTGATTTAAATATTTTTTTTTTAAATTGTATTTTTTTAAAAAATGAAAATTTTTACAGGATTGCCATTTATCACTGCTCCAAACAAATTTGAAGCTCTTGCTGCCCATGATGCCCTGGTTGAATTGAGTGGCGCCTTGAACACTGTTGCTTGTAGCTTAATGAAGATTGCCAATGATATTCGTTTTCTTGGTTCTGGCCCGCGGTCTGGTCTTGGAGAATTAATTTTGCCAGAAAATGAACCTGGAAGCAGCATCATGCCCGGTAATGATTTTATTAAATTTATTGCTGTTTTAAAACTAGCTGAATGTTGTTGTCCCCAATTACATTTCAGGGCAACATTTTATTAACCATATCTTTAACCACATTCACCCTGCTGAAAAACATCCCCCAGCTTATACACGAGTCAATACAAATGTCAATGCACTTAAAAAATAATAAACTTGTATACTCACCCTCCGTTGGCCCCAATGCGCAGCCCTGCTCCCCCAGTGTCAGTGCGGCTCTTCTGGCTTCCGCGCCCATCTTCTTTCTTCTGTAACATCCTACAGGGTGCCGCCATGTTTTTCTCCCGGGCGGCACATAGTATGACGTCAGCAGCGGCGCGTCATACTATGCGCCTGCTGGCCGGGAGAGCACAATGGCGGCACCCTGCAGGAGGTTACAGAAGTAAGAGGCGCAGAAGCCAGAAGACGACCCGCGCTGCACATGGGCTGGCTGTATACTACTGGGGGCAGGCTGAGGTGGCTCTATACTACTGGGGGGCAGGCTGTATACTACTGGAGGCAGGCTGGGGTGGCTCTATACTACTGGGGTCAGGCTGTATACTACTGGAGGCAGGCTGGGGTGGCTGTATACTACTGGGGGCAGGCTGCATACTGGGGGGGTCTGTGACCAATGCATTTCCCAGCCTCGGCTTATACTAGAGTCAATAGGTTTTCCCATTTTTTGGTGGTAAAATTAGGGGTCTCGGCTTATGTCGTCATGTTTTATTAAGAGGAAAAGATATTGCATAGTATACTTTAATCTTGGGATAATCGCCATTTTTATCAATTTTTTCATTCCAAATAATTACAAAATCTGTGTTTTATGAGTGTTTATCTTATACCCTGAAATTTTTTCATAGTCTTTTAAAAAAAACCTAAAACCCCCCTGTATATCCCTTTCTACATTATTAAAAATAGGACTAAACAGTCTGCAAATAAGCTTATTTTCAATTGTCCTTTCCCCAGGGTTATCCCCTGATATTTATCTTTTTGGTGAATTTTCCTTGCTATTGCTTCTATTGTGAGATTAAACAACAAAGGTGAAAGTGGACACCCCTGACGTGTGCCTCTATGTAACTTAAACCTTATTGAAATTTTGCCTTGTGTCACTACTTGTGCTTGTGGTTCCCTATACATTGTATCAATTGCTTTATGAAACAACCCATTTATCCCCATCTTATTCATCACCTTTTTGAGCCAGGGCAAGGCCACACTATCGAATGCTTTTTCAGCATCGACTGATATAATTGCCGCATGTTCCCTATCTTGTGGCCTTGCTTTGGCCCAGTCCAGTACGGCCATTGCCAAGCGCACATTCTTAACCCTGTTTCTCCTTTTCACGAACCCATTTTGGGAGGAATGTATTAAATCGGACATTACTTTTGCCGTCCATTCGCCAATATACTTGAAAATATTTGTGTCCACATTAATTAGCGAAATAGGCCTGAAGGCTGCTGGATCAGTTTTTGTCTCCTTTTCCTTTTGGTATTACCTTAATAAATGCTAAATTCCCTGTCATTAGGTTCTTGCCTTCCTGGTACACATGGTTAAACACTTATGTTAATGTAACTGTGATTTGTAGGCTATCAGTTGATAATAGTCAGGGGTAAATCCATCTCGAACCTGGTGCTTTGTATTTCGACATTTTCTTAATAATGCCCACTATCTCTTCTCTTTTTTTTTTTTATTGGGGCTGAGTAAATTCCTGTTGCTCTTTAGACAGGGATGGGACATCTAGGTCTGCCAAGAAATTTTCCATTTCCTCTTCATTTTCTTTTTATCCCTCATGTAGTTTCCTATAGTACTTTGCCAATATCTCGTTTATCCCCTCCCTGTCTCTAACTAGCTCCCCCTTCTAATTCCGTAACCCCTCTATTTTGCCTTAACCACTTTCTTTCCTTATCATGCCTGATAACATTTTCCCTGTTTTTATTATTAAATCAATAAAAGTTATTCTGTCACCTTTTAATATTATCTCGCTGTATCCTATCCACATAGTGCTCAAACCTTCGTTGCTTTCTATCAGCTTTTCTTTATTTTCAATGTTGCGTGACAGTCTATATTTCTGTGTTGCCTCTCTATACTTTCCCTTGATCTCTTCATATTTGTTTCTTTCTTTTATTTTTACCTGCTACATATGATATTATTTCTCTTCTTAGGAATAACTTACTTGTTTCCCAGAACAGGATTGGGTTCTCTTCCATTTGATTATTGTTCTCCTTTTCATATTCATCCCATTTCTTCTGAACCAGATTTTGAAATTCCATTTCTCTCATGATCAGATATAAGGATATCAAAAATGCTGGTAGACTTCACATTTTTTTGCCAATGAGGATGAAGTTATTAAATAGTCTATTCTTGACCATGTCTCAAGGAGCCCTGAGAAGTGGGTGTATTCCCTTTCTTTTCTATTTTGTACCCTCCAAGCATCAACCAATTCTCCTGACTGCAAGATATTAAACATAATTGGATACTCGCCCCTTTTCTTACTGGTCCTTTTAATATCCAACCTATCTAATCTATCATCAAGAACTCTATTAGTCTCCACCTATGACTTTATATTCTAATTTATCCCTTCCTATCCACCCTGAGATCCTTTTAGGAGAAGTAATGAGGACTTTCTTATCATTTGCCTATCCACCCTGAGATCCTTTTAAGAAAGTCCACATTACTTCTCCTATCATTTGGTGCATATCTATTATAAATCCTAAGTTGGCTATTTCCTACCTTTAACAGTATCCTCATTGCCCGACCTTCTTCTCCATATTCTTCTGAAAGAACCTCCTCTTTAAGTCTCTTGTTTATCACTATTATAACCCCTAACTTCCTTGATCTTACCCTTTGGCTTACTGCTTTGCCAACCCATCCTCTTTCCAATTTCCCAATCTTTCTCTCAGTTAGGAATGTCTTCTGGAGCAGGGTAATAACTGTTTCCAACCTCTGAGGATGGGAGAGAATCTTCCCCCTTTTCGCAGGTGATTACATTCCAAGATGTAATTCTAATTACATTACTAACCATCTATGTCTTGATGTTCTCCTACAGTTTCCATCGAAGCCAGTTGCAGAGCTGGCATCGAAAAATGTAAATAAATACGGAGAATGGCGAATTAGTTAACTGATGTGTATGATGAAAACTACCTTTAGTCCTTGACAGCTCCATCAAAGAATATATACACTTACCTGGAATTTTAAACTGTCTACTTTTATAACTAATTCAGTTCATCATCCATACACATCAGTTAACTAATTCGCCATTCTCTGTATTTATTTACATTTTTCGATACCAGTGATTGTAACACTATTAACCCGCTGAACCAGTGTTCAGTCACACATCCAGCTGACCGTCGGCCACCTGTGACCTCATGACCTACACCTTAAATACCACATTGGGATATGAACCAGATAAAGCGCTCAGCTCGAGCGCAAAACTGGTTGTTCTGATTATATATTTTTATATTTATTTAATAAGTTCAGTTTTTATAAATAAAAGAAAGTTTTAAACCTTCCTGGAGAGTCATCCAGAGCCGTAAAACGCTCATCACCTACCCTTTTTTGAATAACAGAAGGAAGACCGAGCATGCTCCTCACATATTACTTCAACCAATTCTCATAGTCACAAGGCATAGTCCAATAGAGTATGCTGCCTGAAGCACTTCAGTAAAAGACTCGATGGGGCTCTTGCATTTACACTTTCCATTGGCTGTAAGAAGAAAAGAATAAAAAAAATTCTACTCATCTTCCCCCACCGCCTCCAGGTTATGATCTTTACGCCCCTCCGTGCTCTGCACACAATCATCGCTGTGTCTCTCCGCACGGCTCCTCATCTTTTTTTCCTTTGCTCCGTTCGCTGCTGGCTATACCGTGGCAAGATGGCAGAAGTCTTCCCACAAAGTGTCAACCGTGCGCTGGCGTATAGTGATACCTTCGCTGCTGCTCTTCCAATATGCCCGGGACGTGGCGTTCATGCGTCCGTCCGGAAGCCTGGTGTGTCGCGTGGTTACAGCATATGATGCACTTCCTCAAACTCTCACGAACTTCTTCCTCTCTTTGCCATCTCTCACTTGGCGTCCATCTCCTTCTCTCACCTGGCTAGTGGATCACGGAGGATCTCGCTCACACGCGTGTTGCCATCGGACGCCGCCCCGGAAGTCTCTCCCGCCAGTGTTGATGTTGCCTTGCATAGTGGATGTTGTGCATTTCTATATAATGGACTGAATTTTTAAAGTTTGTGCATTATAAGTACAGAACTTAAGTTTCAGATGCCTAGTAAACCTTGATTTATGTACCTGCTGACTAAATTTATGAACACCTCACACCTACAGGCAAAGTGAACCCTACACAATGTGAAGCTGTTACTATGGTAGCTGCTCAAGTGATGGGCAATCATGTGGCTATAACAATAGGAGCCAGTAATGGACACTTTGAATTAAATGTTTTCAAGCCTTTAATTGTAAGTATTTACTTTTCTTCTAGTAATGAAAATTAACAAGTAAGATAGCATGTATATGAATTAAATAGACATACTGGTGGGGGCTGTGATGGTAATTTTGGAAAATGTCTTTACTAGGCACATAAACCTTTACTTTCTGCAAAAATGTACTTTATAGGATATTATTATGAGGCTTTGGCACTCTAGCCACATCACAGTTCAAATTCGCCACTTTCCCAGCTTATAATTATGTATGCTTCCTGTTCAGCGCTTTACCTCCACCCTCCCTTTGCTTCTCCACCTGCGAGAGCCAGTGACATCACCTGACTCTGCGAGAGGAACACAACGCACATGCATGAGAATTGCACAGTGAGAAATTGGGTATCATTTTCATTTGAAGGGATTCATCACTTTTCCAGAACAGCATTTTTGGATTAAGGAGGAGTTCAAATTTATTTAACAAATACTCAATAGAGAAGGTAGTCACTATGAATTTATGAGGGATTATTTAGGGTTTACCAATATACCATGCTGCTCAAAGCAATACAGATTGGTTTGTAGTGTATAGAATTAGGATATAGGCACAATGTGATTATGTTGCTTTTATATAAAGTTAACAGCTGCCCGTAATAGTAAATAACTGCTCTTGGCTATACAAAATATTGCTTTTTAGCCATTTTATTTTGTTATGTATCTATATGCAGTGTCAGACTGTCACTGACCATCATTTGTTTTATAAACTTTTTTGACATTCTCATTCCAGCAACTGTCTGTCGGGAGATTTATCAGAAGTGTCTGAGAGCATAACTGCTCTAGTTGGCCATGGCAACCAATAAGAGCTGAAGTTTCATTTTTGGACAGTAGTTTATAAAATTACAGCTGAACTGATTGGTTTCCATCGGCAACTGGAACAATTTTACCTCAGACATTTCTGATAAATCTCCCCCCATCTCTGTATCCATATCCTTATTGCCTCACAGATAAGTTGTCTGACTACTACAGGCAATGAGTAGAAATCAGAGCTCCTATTAATGACTTGTGGCAGAACAGCAACCAATCACGGCTCAGCTTCCAACTGCCACATCAGCACAATGTATATGGTGGGTAATAAGTGGATTTTGGAATGTGCGGGGTGAAAGTTTTTGGCTAAAAACCTGGTCTCTGACGTTCCCATAGGAAACAACTGTGCAAAATTTGGTGATTGTAAACATGACAGTACAGATTCCTTTAAAAACATGCGCACATGCACACATACATACACACACATACACACACACGCACATATACATACACACGCACATATACATATATATATACATACATACATACATACATACATACATACATACATACCCACACACCAGTTTGGTTCTTTTGGCCTGACAGTGACGTTTTCCAAGTTGGAGACTCTGATGAGCACCCTGAACCTCCCTAAACCACTCACCCAGGTCTGTAATCTCATGCAAGAACAAAGGACTAGACCATTTGATAAAGCCCTTGAATGTTGGAGGGGCGACATCCCTGACCTGTCGGATGATGACTCAAGGGAGGTAGAACTATCCTACTTTACATCTGTGCTAGGGACTTCCTAATCCAGTCTTAATTTCTCCACCGAGTGTATTTCTATTAACCATTTCAACGCCGCCGGCGGCGTTCAAAAGACGGCAGCGCTCGGGCGCCGCCATCTTTATTACGATTGCCGCGCCCCGAACGTCATCGGGGGGCGGCGATCGGTTGCCATGGTAGCCTCAGGTAATAAATAAATACTTTTTTTTTTTTAAAGTATTCAACATCAAATCAAAGCTTTTTCTATAGTGAAAGAGAGTTTTGGAAATGTAGTTTCATCATGTTGGTCATGCTGCTGAAAATATAAATATTGTTTTGTTTTTTTTTCTTAGATAAAGAATATTTTGAACTCTGTTAGGTTACTCGGTGATGCCTCAGTTTCTTTTACCGATAACTGCGTCGTTGGTATCCAGGCAAATACTGAAAGAATCAGTAAATTGATGAATGAATCTTTAATGCTTGTCACTGCACTGAATCCGCACATAGGTAAGGAAGAAAGGTTCTTGAATTACAAAACAGGATTTTGTTTCTTTAACTTGCCCCCTTGCACAGCAAGTGGTGTAATCCATGATAAAAAAAAAAAAAGTACAAAACATAAATGGACAAGCTGATTGGGGGGATATGTTTTTTAAAGGTTATCGCTATAGTTTATCTAAAATTAAGTTTTAACTTTATATAAATTAAACACAAGTGCTTTGGGGGGGCATCCAGAGCTCTAGCTCTTACATGCCCCAAAGTACTTGTGTTTGCCTGCCTACCCCCTCTGTGCCGGAAGCAGTGGGTCTCTTAATCACTGTATCTTAATCACCTTTGCCACAAAATTATAGCAGTGTCTATTTGTCTCATAATTTGTAAAATAAAAATGATCAAACTGATCAGTTTTCATAAGTTGTATCCATTTTACGCTCTCAACAATCTTGTATGATTTTGTAGCTTTAAGGCTAAGGGAAAACAAACCCCACCCCTAGTATTTTGCAGAGGGATCACATTTTTTAAGCTAAATCCAGGACTGGTTTCACATTGTACAAATCTTCATTAGATAACACTACTATAGGCAGGATGTCCCTTGTCTCCCCTACTATTTACAATGACATTAGAGGAGTGACTTATAAAATAGAGGTATACGTTGATGACCTCCTCTTTTTTGCCTTTTCTCGTCCCCTTAGAAAATAGTGTAAACATTGGAAAAGAGAGGGGACTGAGCGGACGCATGCTGAAGAGCTCCTGGGCCCTGACCTGTTCACTGAATCCCTAGGCAGCCAATCCCTACCTCAAATCCCTCTCCCCCAAGTCCCCTGGGTCCCGTACGCGGTCTGCTCCAGTCTGACACCGTATACCGGGCGGGTTGTGCCCTGTCTGTTGGCCCTCTCACCTCCGCACCACGTGTGCAGGCGCGGAGCGCCGATACTGCTGGGCCTGGTGACCTCCGCTGCCTCCACTCCTGCACTGCGGCAGTGTCACAGCTCTGCCGCTTCGCTACTGCTACCCAGAGTGGCAATGAAGCCGGCTGACATCTTCACCTTCCGGAAGACCACGTGGCCGGCACCATATTGCACTACTTGCACTTCTGCTGCACTTCAATCTACAGCAAGTGCTGTAAGCCCTGAGGCTACCTGGCCTTCTCCTGTGAAGGAGGTGAGAAATGAGCCTGCCTGCAGGCATCTATCTTCTCTGATACCCTCACCGGCCCTGCACATATAGGGTGCCTGCTATTTATTAACTGTGTTGATTTATGTATAGGCTTTTAGAGGGGTTTGAGGGTGCAGTGTTGTTGGCCACGTGTCACGAAACCTGAACTGTACTGATATCCTCTCCAGCTGCCCTTGTTGCTAACAGGAGGAAGACAGCCAAACAATCTTAAATGGCGTCCGGTGCCTCTGCACCACCCTCAGATGATCCTTCGTTTCAGTCACTGTATGCCCACTGTTCTACTTCTCAAGTAGTTCTGGCACAAATATAGTCTAATGCTGCTCAAAAACTGGAGACATTCTCTCGTACACAGCCTTGCTCACCTCAAGAGCCTCCAGACTCATCCCCCTCGTTGTTTGAGGGCTCCCAAAGTCCGCCTCTACTTGCTTTCTCGGGGGACATAACTGATCCACCTGATCCGTCCGCAACACTGGATCGCAAGTTTGATGAGGTACTGGCGGCCATTAATCTATTTCAAGCAAAGCTAGGCAAGATTTTTTTTTGCTGCTGAGACATAAAAGGCCAAGGGGGTGTCGGAGGTCGAAGATGTTCAGAGGCCAATGCCAGAACAAATTAATGATCTCCGGCGACAAATGAGGGTGTCAATTGACAGAGTGGATGACCTTGAAAACCGGATAAGGAGGAACAACGTGATAGGGCGCCCTGAAAAATCTGAGGGTCCTGATCCTGTATCCTTTTTTGAAACGTGACTTAAAAATTTATAGCCAGCAGACACTTTCTCTTTATTTCTTTTCAGTTGAAAGTGCCCATTGGGTGCCATCCCAGCCTGGCCCCCTAGGGGGTAACCCAGACCCTTTCTTGCCCGCCTGCTACACTTTCAGGACACAGACTCTATCCTTAGGGCAGCCTGTACCAAGGGGGAGATTCTATATGCCAATAACAGAGTGTCCGTCTACCCTGATTTTTCAGTCTCAGTACGGAAGCAAAGTTCGCACTTCACTGAAGCTTGTGCTTATCTCTGGGAAAAGGGGGTACAAGTATGCAGACGTGCTGGGCATCGTGGACGGTCAAAAGACCAGATTCTTCACCTCACCAGCTGAGGCTCTTCACTGTGCGGATGCTGAAACCCCCCCACCCTCACCCCCCGGGAGGCCCAAGCTGCTAGGGGATCCCCTCCTCCTAAATGAAAACGAACAATTCTAATTGTGTTGTTACTGTTATCCTTTCAGTATAGGAGGGTGGTGCTTTACTTTATTCCTGTATTTACCATACTGATACCTCATTTCCTTATAGTACAGATCATTTGGTATATATACCATAATGTCCACCTTGTTCCTTCCCGCCTACACCCTCTATCTTTTCTCCTACTGCAAATGTACTCCGCAGCATTGGAACGTGGATCTCTTCCTGAGTTTATGCAAGAAGCCCTTATTGTACTCCTTCCTAAGCCAGGTAAAGACCCTTTACTCCCCGATTCCTATCGCCAAATTTCCCTGCTAAACCCTGACATTAAAGTCCTAGCCAAATTTCTTGCAAGAAGACGCAACAAAGTCATCCTATCACTGGTCCACCAAGATCAGATGGGCTTTATGCCAGGTAAGGGAACTGATATCAAAATCCAAAGATTACATTTAAATATAGCACAGGCCAGGGACACACTTGACTCAGGTTTTATCCTATCCTTAGATAACTGCAAGGCCTTTGATTCTTTGGAATGGTCTTATTTATGGGCTCTATTGTCTAGATTGGGGATCGGTACTCGGTTTATAGCCCTTGTAAACATTAAACATCAATTCTACAAAATGATTAGCCCTTTTAGGACTGCCAAGGCAGATCAACACCTTAATTACAAATCTGTCCTAAGACAGAATGATGCCTTATCGGTCAGGCCTAAAACTTAACTTTTATTAGGTTATGTCTAACTTCAGAATTTAACTGAAATCATTCTTTAAAACTGCATGTTTGAGCTGCTGCCTTAACTATACATACACGTTAAAGAATGAGTGTAAGCTCAATGTGTAAATCTCATTATCGGATCCCTGCAGTGATCCTACTTGTTAACAGTCACAAGCATGACTATTAAAAAACACATTCTAGCTGGCACCCAAATCATGGGGTGGATTGGCAACTCCTGACTTATACCTATACTACTTGGCTGCCTAATGGTGGATTGATATTGATAGGGGTAACGCTGCCATTTCCCTGACAGGGGCTATCACTGGATCGTATGAAGCTTTAAGGAATTCATTATACAGATACAAACCCCCCCTTAAAATTTCTGCTCCTTATTCGGACCATTGCAGTGTATTGGCAAAGATTACAGGTCTACCCAGGTCATGGTCTCTTGCAAGCACAAGGCAACAGACCTTTTGAAAAAGCCTTTAAATGCTGGAAGAATGACATCCCTGACCTGTCTGATGATGACTGGAGGGAAGTTGAACTCTCTTATTTTGAATCCGTGGTGAGCGTCTGGGACTTTCTGATACAATCTAAATTTCTGCATTGGGTATACTTCACCCCTACAAGATTATTTTACATGGGGGTTATGCCTAATGACTTATGCTTTCGTTGTAAGGCCGACTCTAGGACCTTTCTGCATTGCATGTGGACCTGTCCAAAGGTAACTGTTTTTTGGTCAGAGGTCCTGGAATTCTTATCTACCCACTTTGACTTCCCACGCTTAATGTCCCCTACGGTATGCCTCCTGGGTATTATGAACGATTAATGGCCATTATGACAAGATTTTCTTCTGGCTTACTCTATACTATGCCTGGAAAGTTGCAATTATGTCCTGGAAAGATCAAGAACCCCCGTCCCTGAAACGTTGAATACTACTTATTAATAGTACCATCCCTCATTATCGCTTGGTGTATGTCAACAGGAGATGTCCTCGGAAATTTGATCTCCTCTGGTCCAGATGGTGCGAGAATCCTTATACTGCCCTAGAGATACCCAGGTGGTGGTTGTTTTTATAATATAGGAGATTGTGTAAGGCGGAATGTTTGCATGTGTGTCCTGTGTTTATGTAGACTTTGTTTTAATCGGTTGAGCTGAATGCAATTGCTCTGACCATCTTGCATATTACTTCACTTCATTGACATTTGCTGTACTGATATATACTTATGATTGCTTGCATCACTATGTGCGTTCGGAAAATAATATACTGGGGCTCATTTACTAAGCATTTTCATCGGGTTTGCCGACGATTTCCGGTTTGCGCTGCATTTAACAGGTTATTTTGGTGGGCGCGATCTGATTTTGGCACATCGGCGCCGGCTTGCACGTGAGACAAATCGGGGGCGGGCCTTCGTACAACCCGACTGATTCGGACTACGTGCAGGATTTAACATTTAGAATTGTGTCGCAAGACACGCACTTGCAAGCACCAGGAAGAAGAAGGTGAACTCCGGTGGACCTCAGCGGAGAAGCGACGGATGCAGGGACTCGGGGGCACAGGCTACGTGAATCTCACCGCACTTCATCTTTGTCGCACTGTCCGCATCGGCGATCGCGACAGGGCCAGGAAATTAAATTTGCTCCATTGTGTTCAGCTCTCTTGTTGAATTGTTAAAGTTTTATTCTTGTTATAAAATTTGAAAAATGCATAAATAAAAACTTTCGGTAGGTAGTGGCGGTTTGTGTCCAATGGGCACTGGGCAGTTAACACGAATAGGGTGCTCCAGCGTCCATACCAACATGTGCCTGGATGTTAGAACTTAAGTACTACTTGTGCTGTTCATTAAAGTAATTTAATGATTAACTTTAAACTTTAAGTTCACCCCACAAATACCCTTTCTCTATATCCCTACTATATGCCTCCTTGTCTTTGGCCTTTTCACTATGGAGGAAAATTTTCATATAGTAAATACTTGTGTATAAGCCAAAGCAACTAATTTTACTACAAAAAAACAACAACTGGGAAATATTATTGACTGGAGTATAAGTCCTGGGGGGGTGATGCAGAGCCAAGCCGCCTTTGAAATAAACAAAACATATACAGCATTGGAGACATACAATTTTGTCCATTTTATTTTTCTTCCTCATCATCCCCTAGTGACTCAGAAACCCCCGAGAAGGCGCCTTAGGACTGAAGTTCGTAGAACTTCTGACATAACAAAGGTGACCCCCAGTAACTATGCCCCTCAGGTCTCTGATTTTGCAGCTAGTCCTGGGATACACAGATGACCAGTCCCTAATACATTTCAAATAAGAGGGTAAGGTATGTCATGAAGATGTAGAATCTATGTGAGAGTACATAAGGGTACACATATAAGTTCAGAGTCTATGAAGGGAAGGACTCAAGAATAGAGACTCCAAAATGCAGCTACCCCCTTACCCGTACAGAAACATCACTGTATATTGGACTACAATAGGTACATGGACATAGTCTATCTATTGTATATACATGTCTATATTTGTTATATAGCTAAGTGCTTCGGCCTTACAAAGCCGTGTGTGGAAATGCGTATGTGCTACATTGATGTGCAGGCCAGAGGGGAACTTTCCTGGAGTTTCAAGAGATGGTCAGAAAACAATTGATCTTTGGAAACCAGGAAAAGGGGAGTTACAGTCCTTCTGTAAGCAAGGCCCCACATATTCTACCAGGGCAGCACTTCCCAGAAGAAGTTTCCCCAGACAGCAATAAGGAATTAAAAAAAAAAGTGCAGATGTGCTCCAAAAAGGGGTACAAGGAGGGAATCCAATTATCAGTGTGACACATGCCCCACTTAACCTGGATTATGCATGAAAGAATGTTTTAGAATCACACCTCCCTAGATATACATTTTTATTATTATTATTTAGTAGCTATTGTACTTTATTTTGAGATTTTATTCACCATGAATTTACTCTTATTGCATTATACTGTACATCATGCTGCATGCCACTTCATGCCTTCACTTCTGAGCCCTGCCGTGCACCCAGCCTGTAGAATTTTGCCACATCTGGGGTATTGCTGTAGGAAACTGGCATCATGATTTTGGGGGTGTTTGTCTCTAGTGGCAAGAGCTGGGCAAAATATATTATAATGGATATTTTTTACTATGCACTATCCATTATCCTTCGGATCCACCGGTGGGGTTAAAATGCTCACTCCACCACTCCATGAATTAGTTTCAATATAGGGTTGGTCAAGTCACAGGATTTCTACTGTACAGGTCCCTACTGCCATCTACAAATGTTTCATGATGCACAAAAAAAAAAAAAAAAAGCCCTGCCCATCCTGTCGATTATTGCCTGAAATGAGGCCATACCCAGGAGAACCTGCATTATTATTTTTGGGGTGTTCCCCTCCAGTTGCATGAGTTGGGCAAAATACATTTGATACCAAAATGGCACATTTGAGAAATTGCTATGCATTTCTAACTCTCCACCATTCACTTTTTGCCAACATCTTGGGGGTTAAAATGCTCATCTCATTATAACCCTAGATAAATTCTTAGAGGAGTGCCCATTCCAAAATGGGGTCACTTCTGGGGGTTTCCATTGTACTGGTACCTCAATGGCACCCCAACACCAGTCTAGTTAAAAACAGTTCCAAAGGCTAGATTTTGCTAGTTCTTTTCTAAGCCCTGCTTTGTGCGGATCCTGTTGATGGCCACGTTATGGCTTATTGCCGTAAGCAGGATAACCTACATCATGATTTTTTACATATTTGTCTCCAATTGCATGACTTGAGCAAAAAATATTTGGCGCCAAAATAGCATATTTGAGGGGGGAAAAAATGCTAATTTTTTACCTGCACCAATCTCTTTGCATTAAATTTTGGCAAATATCTATTTTGTGGGAGTGAAAGAATGAGTATTTGCTCTAAACAACCATCTGCCCCCTAACCACATACAATTTTAACTATTAAGACAATGGGAAGGTCATAATAAAGGTGGGATGGATGGAACATATCAATGGGTAAGGGTTAGGAAATTGTTTTTAAAGAAAATCAAATCCAGGGACCATAAACCAGGGACCATGACTGTGGCAATTTTATATTTGTTATTCATTGCCTCCTTCCTTCTAAAATACATTGTAGCAGATTTATCAAGTCGGAATATTTCCAGTTGCCCATGGCAACCAATCACAGCTCAGCATTCATTTTGCCAGTGCTCATGAATATTTTAAAGGGGAGCTGTGATTGGTTCGGACTTGATAAATCTGCCCCATTGAGCCTGAGAGGCTCTGAAGGGAGGGGGGGTTTACAGAGCCCTTCAGTGATATCTTTTTACTGGTTGTTAAAAAGACATGGGGAAGTGCTCCCCATGCACTTCCTCCTCCTGCTGTTCAGCATAATTATAATAGTTTATTTTATAAGGAAGGAGGCCATGAATAACAAATATAAGAATATCACAGTCCCAGTGTCTGTAGTATTCGAAGTCTCACACTTACTTTCAAGCTATTTCAGCTTCAGTGTCATCCCAGTTAAACCATACCTCCCAACTTTTGTGGAGGAGAAAGAGGGACAAAATGGCAGCTCGCGAAGCGGCGATTTTTTTCCTACGGAAGCCACACCCTGGCCACGCCACTGCTCATACCTCCAACCCATCCACTGTCACCAATGTATATATAGCACATAGATAGAGATCTATATCTATCCACGGCTGATTAACCCCACTGGCACCAATGTATATTTATGTATATAATTGGGGGGCATATTCCACTCCCCCTAGACCACGAGCGTGTCCCCAACCCCCTCCCCCAAGGCTACGTTCCCTTTTTTGTGTGTTTGTGTTACTTGCGTCTTCCAGGAGCATAGGAGCATGCCTGCTGTGGACTACTTTGGATTCGAAGGATTACTGCGATGACCAACATTTCTAACAAAAAAAATGGTCAACAAGGGTGTATCTGCCTTTTTTGTTCAATTAAATTTATATTTGTTAAAAACGGTGTGATTAATTTTTTTGCGACACTCTTCATAGTTTGCCATAGTAGTGGTGCTGGCTAGATGATGGTGCTCATTACTAAGGGCTGGCCTTAGTGTTTACCTTAATTTTGGCAAATTCACACGAACGCCCATACCATTACCCCAGTACCCACCGCCACCAGGGGTGCTGGGAAGAGCCGGGTACAAACCAGTACCTGACCATCTATAGATGGTCAGGTACTGGGACGACCGCAGGCTGTTATTGTTGCGCTGGAATAGCCCCCTAACAGAGGACTATCCCAGCTCAGTAATGGCAGGCAGCTGCTGCTGCTTTTTTTTGTATCTGGCTGATTTGAAAAATAAGGGGCACCCCATGCCGTTTTTCCTCCATTTTTTTGGAAAAATGGGGGAAACATCCTGGGATCCCCTTATAAAGGGTGACCCCCGCGTGTTTTGTTTTTTTTTTACCATTTTTGACAAAAATTGGAGGAAAAAAATGGCAAGGGGTGCTTCCTATTTTTCAAATCAGCCAGACACACACACACACACACAGAAGCAGCCTGCCATTACTGAGCTGGGATAGTCCACTGTTAGGGGGCTATTCCAGCGCAACAATAACAGCCTGCAGCCGCCCCACTACCTGACCATCTATAGACGGTGAATTTGCCGAAAAAAAATTAAGGAAAACACTAAGGCCAGCCCTTAGTAACGAGCACCGTCATCTAGCCAGCACCACTACTATGGCAAACTATGAAGAGTGTTGCAAAAAAATAACTCACACCGTTTTTAACAAATATAAATTTAATTGAACAAAAAAAACGCAGACACACCCTCGTTGACCGACATTTCTAACAAATAAAATGGTCATCTATGTAATCCTTCGAATCCGAAGTAGTCCACAACAGGTACGGGTCTGGAAGACACATAACACATACTGTGGCAGATGCACTGAATTATTGTGACATGCTCCATGCACCCGCTCAATAAGATGTCCCTAAAATGGTATTAATGTGAATGTCATCTCTCATACCGCAAAAGTGACACCTTAAAGAGCACCTGTCACCCAGAAAATCAGCACTAGATGTTACTAAAGTAATCAGCTCCTAGTGCTAAACCAAACACAGTGGTGTTACACAGAAACCTCTGATAATGCTAACTAACACTGCAAACGCCGGACTGCTCTCAAAGTGGCGTATTCGTGAGGGGGCAGGATTGTGGGCGGTGACTGCCCTGTGTCAAGCCGCGTTCCTTAGTCACCGGCCTATGGAACGAGCGGGGAGGTCAGGGGAAGAGGCGGCATCTCGGGCCGCCCCCTCATGAATAAGTAGGACCCTTTGAGAGCGGTCTGACCTTTCTAGGGTACAGCGCAGCAGTGTTTGTTAGTGTTATCGGAGATTTCCGGTAACGCTATCAGTATGACACTGCTGCGTCTGTCTTAGCACTAGGAGCTGCTTACTTTAGTAACATCTCTGGGCGCATTCACATGGTGCGTTTTGCCTGCGTTTTCATTGCGTTTGAAATGCATTAAAACAGCTGAGGAGAGGTGATTTGCTTAGTTACATTACTATTTACGTTTGTTAACACATGCGTTTAGAGTGCGTTCTGTAAACGTTACCAGTGATGTAATTAGGCAAATCGCCTCTCCTCAGCTGTTGTAATGCGTTTCAAACGCAATGAAAATGCAGGCAAAACGCAGTGTGTGAACGCACCCTCCTAGTGCTGTTTTTCAGGGTGACAGGTCCTCTTTAAACAGCTCCACACACCGAAGTATAGAAAAGTTATTGGCCCCAAAATATGGCAAAATTAAGAATTTTTTTTCTACAAAAGGTTTTTTTTTTATTAAAATCTACTAAAACATAATGATTCTTCTATAAATGTGGAGTCTCTGATTGTACCGACCAAAGAATAAAGCAGAGGTGTCATTTGGGGCGCACAGTGAAATCTATAAAAACAGGGAACAGGGATGCTGCTGCTGGATCAGATATACAGTCACAGATAGGAGGATCCTCCGAGGATGCTGCTGGGAGACGTTCAGTGCAGCTCTCGGCATGTAGGAAGAAGCCTGTGCTCCATTCATAGAACAGCCCTGGGGGAGGACACTGGGCTCTGATTGGTCCCTGGGCTGGGGGCGTTGATGCGAGGTGCCCGGCTGTGCAAGAGATCGCACAGACCTGAATACAGCAGGAAGGAGGCGGTGCTGGGGGCGGGACACGGAGCCGGGACAACCACAGGTAGCGCGGGGAAGGGAGGGACTAATCGGGACTTTATCTTAGTAACCCGTGCCAGCAGGACAGGGGTTAAAAACCGGGACAGTCACGCTGAAATCGGGACGGTTGGGAGGTATGATTAAACCACTAGCATGGTGAAAGGATCACGGATCTCAATTTAGGCATTGCTGGCCCATGTACTTGTAGAAACTCTACACTCACTTCCAACGTCCCATGCAGGTCCTCTTGATTGCTGTGGGCTGCCAGCGACTGGTCCTTGCCCGCTGGCTGGAGACACATGACGACATTAGCCACCTGCTGACATCCGTGTGCGCACAGGGAGAGAAAGGTCTGCAAGCGGCTATGTCATATTGTGTGCAGGGCCATTGCACAAGAACCTGTTGCTGGCCACCCACAGCAATTGAGAGTGCCCAATGGGTTGAGGGGAGCATCAGAAAGTTGAATGCAGATTTTTTTTTTTTATACTGTGGTGGGCATAGTGGAGGGCAGGCTGGCAAGCTAGCTATATACTGGGGGGAGCCCGTGACCAATGCATTTCCCACTCCAGGCTTCTAATTGAGTCAATAGTTTTTCCCTGTTGGTGTTAAAATAAAGTACCTTTATACACAAGTATATATGGTAATTATCTTCTATTATAGGCAGATGGATAATTGAACTAAATATTGTTCATAGTCCAATACTTTATTACAGTTATATATGAACGTGCATAAAATATATAAAATAATCACTTAAAATGAGGATCATTTTGAACCAAATAAAACATCAGCAATAATAGATTTACTTTGCTGAAGTTCTGGAAGTAATAAAATCACACATAAGAAAACAGTCATCCAAACATCTCCTGGGATGCATAAGTCATGTATAAAAAGCCATCTTCATCCTTATGTTCCCTGTACAATTCTGACATAGTGAGGGACATACTAACAAGGTTCTGCTCATTCACCAGAATATAAAATGCTTGTGTTGCACACAAGTCCATGCGGTTTCTGAAAGTAAAACAAAAAAGTTAGATTTTTTCATTCATATGTAATCTCATTTGAATAAGAAGCTATTAAAGACTATTGTTGATTTTTGGTGAGCTTTGATATGCCTGGAAAGGGAACAGGAAATGTTCAGCTCCATGGCATCTTTTTCAAACCCAGCACTTAAAAGAAACAGTCATAGATCCAGCACAGACTTATTCATAGCCTACTTTCTTTATAAAGAAACATGTATAATTATGCTAATAAGCCAGAATGACTATGGCCATGTTACTGAAGCCCTCTGTGCTGTGGCTTCACAAGCTGCTGTTACGCTGCTGCAGCAGCACATCTTCGTCTCAACCACCTTCCAGCACCTTCTGTAATCTTGGCAGCATTGAGAAGCGAACACACTGTGGGAGGGGAGAGTGCCCTTTCAGAATGTAACCGCATACGAATCTGTAGCAGGAATGGTTTCGATAACATGCCCATAGCCTTCCTGACTCATTAGAATTTAAAAGTTGATTTTAGCAGGAATGAGGCCATGGTTGAGAAATATATTACAGTTACCAAAGCCATGGGACTTGGATCTATAAGCAAGTACCCCCCAATTATCATGCTTGATTTTGTTGGTAAATATTTATAACTGATTTAACTCCTTAGTGCTCTGAACCGTTCTAGTATGGCCCATAGTACCGGTATGGCACTGAGCCAGCATCGGGAGTCCCAGGGTGTCAGCCAAGACCCCGGGGCTGTACATGGTATATGCCTGTGATGCCCTTCAATATATAAGCCCTGTTACATACACACACACATTATATTAATAAAAAAAAAAAAAAAAAATGTGAAAATCATCCATACAAACCCCACATATGTAGTATCAGCACGACCATAATGACCCATACTAACAAAATCATAATTAAACCCACAAAATGAACATCGTAAAAAAATTTTAAACCGTCAAAAATTATGATTTTACCTATATTGTCCCACATAAAATGTAACAAAAAAGGTATTTAAAAAAAAAAAAAAAAAAAAAAAAAAACACAACAACAACATCAATACAAAAATGGTACTGTTGTAAAGCACAACATATCCCGCAAAACACAAGCTCTCATTCAGCTATATAGACCAAAAATTTTAAAAGTTGCGGTATTTGGAAAATGGTAATGCAAATATTACAGCCACATATTTCCCCACATGAGGTTTTCTTATGCAAAATTAGAAAAATGTAAGCAAAACCATAGAAATTTGGTATTGTGGTAAGCGTACTGCCCCACTGAATAAATTTGACATATTACTTGGGGTATATGGTAAAATTAAAACTCACAAATCAATTACAGCATTGATGTATTTTCCGAAACCCCTTCAACATGGCAACATTAACTGAATAACATTTTATAGCACAAAAAGTGCACCATGAACCAACTGAAAAATAACCAAATTCTACGGCCAAGGCATTGCCCTCATCTTCTGCGCCCCTACAACAAGTAACGTCCACATCAGGTGTGTATGTACTCGGGAGAAATACATTTTATGATGGGTTTTCTCTTTTTAGCTTTCGCAAGTGGGGTAAAATTTTAGGGCTAAATGAACACATTACAAAATCAGACCATTTTAAATTTTACCTCAATTATGATTTAATTACTATGAAAATTTCAAGGGGTTAATCTTCCTTAGAAGCCGTTTGCTAGTTTGAGGGGTGCAGATTTGAAGATGGTATTTCTAATATTTCAACTCTGAAATCTCCTTAAAAATAAGAAAAAACTATGTTGAATTTGCCGCATGACAAATATAAATTCTGAAAAATTTAAATTAGATATATGGGAAATCTTCAGCAACTAATTTAGGTGGTAAAACTATCTGCTGAAAATGAGATAATTCCAAAAAAAGTGGCAAAAAAAAAAATATATAGTAGTCGCAGCACTCAAGGAAATTCAGGTATGGGTGCACATCCAGAGGCCAGGACGAGAGGTTACAAAATACTTAGTTATCAGAAAAAACGGCAGCACTCCAAAAGCTTGTGAATAAAAAGTGTAGTTTATTCCAACATAGTGAATACTATAAGTCGAATCGTATACCACGGGGCATGAGGTCCACCATGAGACCAAACTTGTTTTCTAACAATAATTTATTTTGCACTTCATGCAACTCTCTAACCAATATGCCAGAGATGTTATCTTCTTCAACATTGACTTCCTACATCAAGAGATACAACGGGTCTCTGAAAATATATTTTAAGTATTAAAGAGTCATTAAAATCATTAATGAGTGATGAGGAATTAGGGAGATATAAGGTAACACTTGGTAACATGATCTCTAAATTCCAGAGTGAACAAGAAGAAGTTAAAAGGAGAAAGTGGCATCGGGACTTGGAGGACTATCAAACAGGAAGGGTATATAATTGGCAGTTTGAGGATATGAAGCATACTGGACAACTGCCAAAGGGAAATGTTAGGAAGCGTAAGAGAAATAGTAGCAAACCGAAATCTACCAGTGATAATACTTCTTTTTTAGAGGAAGCTCCACAGACTCCGGATCCCGGAGGAAACCAACCAGGAGAGGTGGAAAGCGCCATCAGAGGAGGAGAAAAATCCCCACAAGCAAAGATTCCTGTGACTTCAACCAGAAGCCGCAACCTAAAAGAAGAAAACTTAGTTGTCAACATTTCCTCAAGAACGCTCAATGAGGTACAACTCAGGGCTCTTAATAAGGGATTGTCTTTTTGTCCTATGAAACAGACAGATTGGTTCCAGTTAGAACTGGACTTACAGATGTTTATAAGATCTATAAAGTTAAAACTGTTTTTCACTTATTCTGTACCACGACCACAATTGAGATCATCAGAATTAACATTAAATGATGTTGGTTTATCCTTAAAAAGCAAATTTTCTCCCACAGTTTCCGAACCAGCTGTGGATGCATTTGTTATTGCCGTCCAGAGAGCTCTGGACATTCTTAAATCAGAAAAAAAATAGTACATTCAGTCACCCCAATATGAGAACAGAGGAGGTTGAAGCATTGAAGCATCTTACCCATGATGACAGTCTGGTTATAAAACCAGCCGATAAAGGCGGGGCGATTGTCATCATGGATAAGGATCTGTACATTACAGAGATTGAGAGACAGTTTGAGGACAGACATATACCAGCAAGTGTCGCCCGATCCAAGGTTCTCTATTGAGAAGAAATTAAAGACTATGATTAGTGAAGCTATAGCTGGGGGCATTATAGATGAAGATATGAGGAAATACTTACTGATTGGTAAAACAAAGTACAGGAGTCCTTGGTGACTCAAAGATTCATAAATCCCTTGTTAATCCACCCGGCAGACCTATTGTTTCTGGGTCAGGGTCGATATTTTGCAATATCGCTATTTTTTTGGATAAAGTCCTAAGAAGTTTTGCGACAGAAGCAAACTCTTATATACAGGATACCTCTGATTTTTTGTGTAAACTTAAGAATACCAAATTGCCACCCAGTACTGACATTTTGGCTTCTTTCGATGTTGTGAGTCTATCAATAGACCACACCCGGGGCATAGCTGCGGTAGAAAATTTTTTTACAAATTCCTCCTTCGAATAATTGCAATAATTTCATAATTAATTTACTGCATGTGATACTTACGTGCAACTACTTTCTGTTCAGGGACAGCTACTACGTCCAGACCCAAGGGACGGCCATGGGTTCAAATGTTGCTCCAACTTACGCAAACATATACATGCGTTATCTGGAGGATCACCACATCTTTGTATCACGCCACTTTAGACATGTCCTCAAGTGGTGGCGATACATCGATGATGTGTTTGTGTTGTGGACAGGCGATGAGGAAGCACTGAAGTTATTCTTTGACTTCTTAAACTCCATTGACCCCACTGTCAAATTTACATATGTCTGGTCTACAATGGAAATGCAATTCCTTGACGTGACAGTACAAATAAGGGAGAATCAGATTGACACTGACCTGTTTGTGAAAACAACAGACAGGAACAATTTACTGAGGTTTGAGAGCTGCCACCCGAGACGAATGATCAGATCCCTCCCATATAGCCAGATGCTACGGGTCAGGAGGATTGTGGACGGTGAGACCTCTCTAGAGAAGAGTCTGGATACCATGCAGGCCAAATTCCATGATAGGGGATACCCTCCACATATCTTGACACAACATAGAAAGAGGGTTATGGCTAAGGACAAACATGAAATACTGAAGAAGACACCATGTAGGGATAACAGGGATAGACTGACGTTTGTCTCCACCTACACGGAATTGAGCAATGCCATCTCGAGCATTATTAGAAAACACTGGACTATACTAAAGAATGGGTTGAAACAACCATCCCTGTTCCAGACCCCTCCCCTCTTTTCATATAGAAGGGTTAAGAATCTAAAAGACGAATTAGTCAGATCAGATCTGTAAAGAAATCCCAACAGACATTCCTTTCCAGAGGCAGTAAGGGGTGTTTTCCATGTCTCAATTGTGTCAATTGCAAAACCATTGTAAAAGGCGACGTGTTCATAGACAGACGTACAGATAAAACATATTCCATAAGACACTACCTCACATGTAGTTCTTCGTACGTTATTTACTTGCTGGAATGTCCCTGTGGGTTGTGGTACGTTGGTGAGACAAGCACAGAGCTCAAATTGAGACTAAACAATCACCGACAATCCATCAGGGACAAGAGGTCGGACTTACCTGTCTCTATGCTTTGCCTCAACAAAGTGCTTAAAGAGTTTGACTTAAGAGTACGTATAATTGACCATGTCCCACCCCACAGATTGGGAGGTGACAGAATCCGTACTCTACGTCGCAGGGAATTAGAGTGGATCTACAGACTGGAGACTTTAAAACCCAAAGGTTTAAATATCGAATTCAGGACCATAGACGTGACAGGACCGGTACCTACGGATATCTGAGTAACAGTGGTGTAAATATATATGTTAAGATTCTATTTGTGTATATTCAAGCCAATTAACACGTTTTATTTCCTTCTTTTATAGATGTCACAATCACAGCACAAATACTCACCTTGGAAAAGTGGTCACCACAAAATTACCACAATCACCTTTAGGATCAGAAATTATGCCTAATTTATCTTATCCACAATTGGGGACTTCTGCTTTTATTGGGGTACTGCTATTCATAAAGGTACAAAATGTTCCATCTATGAGACCGTGTGAGGAGTAGAGAGCTGACCGGTAATGGGCACCTGTTGGACTTTGGTTCACAAAGGGTTACCCCGAAGTCGGCTTGCTGCCAGACATACAGCCGGCCATATATGGCAGGCGACTGTCTAGGCACCTACACCTTTGATCTCATTGGAGCGATGTACCTGGGGATTTTTTAGGATTATTTCACCGATATCTCCTTTGGTAGTCTTCCCTTCTCTAAGATGGCGTCTCTGGCCGAGCTGTCCTGTGTGCGCAGGCGCGGCCGACGTCACGATCATGTGATCTAGAGTTTCCCAGTATTCCTCACTCGTAATATGTCATGTGACCTGTGAGCATGCGCAGTAGCGTTTTTCGGACGCCAACTCTCTTTTACTGATCCCATGGTGAGCACGTAACCCTTGTAACTGTATAGCACATATGCACTTTATATGTACCTTTGTACACCAGACATATGAACTTTGTTTTTGTATATAATATTGTTATATTGATGAAATTCACGAATGTATTTTTGAAATGTCACTTCCTTTTTATTGTATATAAATTTTATTCACTCTGTATACACCTTTGCTTGAGAAAAGCTCCAGGCCATGGGAGCCGAAACGTAGCTGGGCACATGTTGGAACAAACTACACTTTTTATTCACAAGCTTTTGGAGTGCTGCTGTTTTTTCTGATCTATATAATATTATATATTATATATCTATTATCTGATATCTATACTAGTCATTAGCTCTATATATATATATATATTATTTCCCCGGTTCTGTACACATATAGGTTCGTGGATTTTTCTTAAGTTGAATTTGTATGCCGTTGGAACTGTATACTTTCTAATTTATACCCCAGTCAAAATGTGTTTATGGCTACTGGTGACATCGTATTGGATCTTCAAAATGTTTGGGGTTATCGTAAAGAACCAGGATTACAAATAAGCTTAATTACAGACACACTATCGGTAAGGTTACAGGGATCACTGTGGCCTACTAGTAAATTACCAATATACAGAGCGGCACGTTTGTAACTAGGGGTCATCGTCAGTCAGGTGTCTCTTAAAGTACGGGACCGCTGCATGATATAATATCACACATTTATGTTTATGTATACATACCGCAAAACCAAATTTACGACTAAAATGAAGTAGCAAGTCCAAAAAAAAAAAAAAAAAACAAACCTAAATCGCTTTGGTAGAAGTGTTCAAAAGTTATCTTTTGTATTATGACTTCTTTCGCTTATATATGTGGTTATGAGACTATCGCGCCTTAAAGCATAAACTGGCACTAGGTACCTGAAGGGATTACAACAAAAAAATAATCATTAACGGAAACGTAAACACTAAACTTTTGCTTGATAAACTCGATTATTCAGTGTGACACAAGCACTGGGGACGGGGTCGGCCCACCTTTGTGGTGTTTTGCACTATTGATAACATACAGTCAGTTACAAACAACACCTACTTTATGTGGACACGCTAACCTGCATGAACCTACAGGAATAAGGGGAGCTATAGAGAGAGTTTGGCTTTTGGTGACTCACTAAAGAGACAATCTGCTCTTTCATAGTCACACTCTCCTCGGGATTCTCTTGTCAGCGAGTCTGCCATCTTTTGTGTAAGGCAATACAGGATACCGAAAATTCATATGAATTAGCTATACAAAGTGGCATGATTATAACCAGAGGGGCATACATGACTACTGTACTAGGAATCCTAGCGGGAGTGCAGTGCAACCCCAGATGATTGCGACACATACAATTAGTTCTAGAGTGAGCAAGTAACAAATTTTGGACAACACTGCATTCTCACATTGCCGTGTTAAACTCATATCCACAACTAGATTGTAAAGGAATCGCATTTTTGTATATGGTTTTCTGATGGTTCAGATTCTTCATATCAGATTCTGGACATTTTTTAAACTGTTTTCACTCAAAGAAAAATAAAAAAAATGTATCAAAAATATCCCAATTCAAACTAGGAGGCACAGCGGCTATGGAGACTCTGAGATGGAAACCACAATTACCCGTGTTACTATCCACCACTTCCCATGAACGGCTCCCTAGGCAATTTTACATAAATAGCATATGTCTAGGGTGGGGACCGAGCCTGAAGAACTTCCTTAATACAGCTAGTTTTATTGTCAGATCATGCCTCTACGATTTCACACAGCACTGGCCAAAGCATGCCAATTATCTCCCGTCCCCATTAGGCTACAATCTACCACCTAAAAGTATCTTTTGGAGTATGGAAGGAAAACCGCAGGACCCCGATGTAAACCCCATGCAAACACGAGAGAACATGACAAACTCCTTTGTCAGTTAGCTGGGTGATTTGTTAACCCAGGACCCGCGCTGCAAGCAATGCTACTCCACATCAGCCAACCATGTTATTGGCCCCGTTGGGGTCTGAGTGAAAGCGGTCCGAGATGCAGACTAATCCAAACGGTAGTGTTGATAACTGTAGAAGGAATAGCCCATGTAGCCGCCGTATGGCAAATCTGCTCCCGGAAGGGCGCGCTGGTCTTTTTCATGCCCAGAGGCCAATATGGCTAGAGAAGATGGCTTCTCGGTAAGCAGGAGCTCTGTTTCACCTATGGCTACACTACATCAGCAAGTGGCTAGCTTTTCTAGCATCCATCTCGCTATTGAACGTCTCACATGGTAAGACATTTTTCCCGTGTTATCTCTCGCCCCTGAAACTGAATAAACGAGTATCAGGGTCTATGCGCCAAGAGCTATGGCCTGTAGATAGACAGAAACTCTTACACATCAGGAGAATGCACACGAGGATTCTGCTACTGCAAGAGGGTTGGATCTTTGGAGAAGGTACATAAACGAGTGTCATGATCTATGTCCTCTTGGAACTTTTGATACCACCATTTGGGGGCGAGCTTGGATCCAAGGTGACAATTAAAGTATTCACAGTGTAGGGCGCCGTTTCTATTGGGAGAATAGCCTGAACTCCCCCGAACCTCTGGCTGAGTCACCGGCAATCAGGAAGGTTGGTTTTTAAGAGTTTAATTTTTAATAACACCTTACCAAGGGTTCTAAAAGGAGACCTGGAGAGTGAAGTTCTATCTACGGTGAGATCCCAGGTTTGGAACCCGCTTGATGATCTGAGTCTGGATCCTGGATGCAGCAAATAATCTATTGACCCACCTGTGTTCCACAAAAGATGGTCCAAAGGCGACCAAAAGCAAAACCTGACCTTCAAGGGTGCTGGTAGATAACAAGTGGTTCCAGGCCTTCTGTAGGAAGGACAAAATCTGAAAAACTATTGCGGTTTAGCCGAGTAAGAGGGAATAAAGCCCCCACAAAAGTCAAACCTTTCCTATTATTTCATGGGTAATACCCGAAAAGTAACCATTTATTCCTACTTGCCCTGCGCGGGAGAGGCTCCCGAGATCGTAAAGAATTTACACTCGATCCAGTGCTTAAGCTGAAGTTTCCCCCGGTCTGATAAAGGATGGTGACCCTGTACAGGAGATTCTTCACTTAAAGGAAGGAGTACCGGCTGCGACAGGGCACACGGTTACGTTAGCAGTAGGATACCAGCTGTTCTTTGGGCCTTGGGCAGATTAAATCAACCTCGGGCTCGTGATCCAGAAGATCTTGAGATCCATTGCGATCAGTATGGCAGGAAAGGCATAAGAGTAAGGCTGCCTCCTGTGTAACACAAAGCATCCCTGGTGCTCTCTAGCATCGTTTGACTCCAGGACTAGTTATACGAGTACCACTTTGGTATTCTCTTCATGATGGCAAAGAGGTCAACACAGGTTTGCCCCAGAGGCGTTTAGCCGAAGGAAGATCTCCTGATGGAGAGCAAACCACATTTGTTTTGGCAGACTTCTCTCGGTGCGAGATATCTGCTGCTCTGTTTAGTACTT